>OX243782.1:14597500-14602500 GCA_945859555.1 Megachile ligniseca | reverse complement strand
CAGAGAGACAGAGACACAGAGAGACAGAGACAGGAAGAGAGACAGAGAGACAGGAAGAGAGACAGAGAGACAGAGACAGAGACAGAGAGACAGAGACAGAGACAGATAGACAGAGACAGAGAGACAGAGAGACAGAGAGACAGAGAGACAGAGAGACAGAGAGACAGAGAGACAGAGAGACAGAGAGACAGAGAGACAGAGAGACAGAGAGACAGAGAGACAGAGAGACAGAGAGACAGAGAGACAGAGAGACAGAGAGACAGAGAGACAGAGAGACAGAGAGACAGAGAGACAGAGAGACAGAGAGACAGAGAGACAGAGAGACAGAGAGACAGAGAGACAGAGAGACAGAGAGACAGAGAGACAGAGAGACAGAGAGACAGAGAGACAGAGAGACAGAGAGACAGAGAGACAGAGAGACAGAGAGACAGAGAGACAGAGAGACAGAGAGACAGAGAGACAGAGAGACAGAGAGACAGAGAGACAGAGAGACAGAGAGACAGAGAGACAGAGAGACAGAGACAGAGAGACAGAGACAGAGAGGCAGAGACAGAGAGACAGAGAGAGAGAGAGACAGAGAGACAGAGACACAGAGAGACAGAGACAGGAAGAGAGACAGAGAGACAGGAAGAGAGACAGAGAGACAGAGACAGAGACAGAGAGACAGAGACAGAGACAGAGAGACAGAGACAGAGAGACAGAGACAGAGAGACAGAGACAGAGAGACAGAGACAGAGAGACAGAGAGACAGAGAGACAGAGACAGAGAGACAGAGAGACAGAGAGGCAGAGAGACAGAGAGACAGAGAGACAGAGAGACAGAGACAGAGAGACAGAGACAGAGAGACAGAGAGACAGAGAGACAGAGAGACAGAGAGACAGAGAGACAGAGAGACAGAGACAGAGACACAGAGAGACAGAGACAGGAAGAGAGACAGAGAGACAGGAAGAGAGACAGAGAGACAGGAAGAGAGACAGAGAGACAGGAAGAGAGACAGAGAGACAGAGACAGAGACAGAGACAGAGAGACAGAGACAGAGACAGATAGACAGAGACAGAGAGACAGAGAGACAGAGAGACAGAGAGACAGAGAGACAGAGAGACAGAGAGACAGAGAGACAGAGAGACAGAGAGACAGAGAGACAGAGAGACAGAGACAGAGAGACACAGACAGAGACAGAGACACAGAGAGACAGAGACAGGAAGAGAGACAGAGAGACAGGAAGAGAGACAGAGAGACAGAGACAGAGACAGATAGACAGAGACAGAGAGACAGAGAGACAGAGAGACAGAGAGACAGAGAGACAGAGAGACAGAGAGACAGAGAGACAGAGAGACAGAGAGACAGAGAGACAGAGAGACAGAGAGGCAGAGAGACAGAGACAGAGAGACAGAGAGACAGAGAGACAGAGACAGAGAGACGGAGAGCCAGAGAGACAGAGAGACAGAGAGACAGAGAGACAGAGAGACAGAGAGACAGAGAGACAGAGAGACAGAGAGACAGAGAGACAGAGAGACAGAGAGACAGAGAGACGGAGACAGAGGGACGGAGACAGAGAGACAGAGACAGAGAGACAGAGAGACAGAGACAGAGAGACAGAGACAGAGAGACAGAGAGACAGAGAGACAGAGAGACAGAGAGACAGAGAGTCAGAGAGACAGAGAGACAGAGACAGAGAGACAGAGACAGAGAGACAGAGAGACAGAGAGACAGAGAGACAGAGAGACAGAGAGACAGAGAGACAGAGAGACAGAGAGACAGAGAGACAGAGAGACAGAGAGACAGAGAGACAGAGAGACAGAGAGACAGAGAGACAGAGAGACAGAGAGACAGAGAGACAGAGAGACAGAGAGACAGAGAGACAGAGAGACAGAGAGACAGAGAGACAGAGAGACAGAGAGACAGAGAGACAGAGAGACAGAGAGACAGAGAGACAGAGAGACAGAGAGACAGAGAGACAGAGAGACAGAGAGACAGAGAGACAGAGACAGAGAGACAGAGACAGAGAGACAGAGACAGAGAGGCAGAGACAGAGAGACAGAGAGAGAGAGAGACAGAGAGACAGAGACACAGAGAGACAGAGACAGGAAGAGAGACAGAGAGACAGGAAGAGAGACAGAGAGACAGAGACAGAGACAGAGAGACAGAGACAGAGACAGATAGACAGAGACAGAGAGACAGAGAGACAGAGAGACAGAGAGACAGAGAGACAGAGAGACAGAGAGACAGAGAGACAGAGAGACAGAGAGACAGAGAGACAGAGAGACAGAGAGACAGAGAGACAGAGAGACAGAGAGACAGAGAGACAGAGAGACAGAGAGACAGAGAGACAGAGAGACAGAGAGACAGAGAGACAGAGAGACAGAGAGACAGAGAGACAGAGAGACAGAGAGACAGAGAGACAGAGAGACAGAGAGACAGAGAGACAGAGAGACAGAGAGACAGAGAGACAGAGAGACAGAGAGACAGAGAGACAGAGAGACAGAGAGACAGAGAGACAGAGAGACAGAGAGACAGAGAGACAGAGAGACAGAGAGACAGAGAGACAGAGAGACAGAGAGACAGAGAGACAGAGAGACAGAGAGACAGAGAGACAGAGAGACAGAGAGACAGAGAGACAGAGACAGAGAGACAGAGACAGAGAGACAGAGACAGAGAGGCAGAGACAGAGAGACAGAGAGAGAGAGAGACAGAGAGACAGAGACACAGAGAGACAGAGACAGGAAGAGAGACAGAGAGACAGGAAGAGAGACAGAGAGACAGAGACAGAGACAGAGAGACAGAGACAGAGACAGAGAGACAGAGACAGAGAGACAGAGACAGAGAGACAGAGACAGAGAGACAGAGACAGAGAGACAGAGAGACAGAGAGACAGAGACAGAGAGACAGAGAGACAGAGAGGCAGAGAGACAGAGAGACAGAGACAGAGAGACAGAGACAGAGAGACAGAGAGACAGAGAGACAGAGAGACAGAGAGACAGAGAGACAGAGAGACAGAGACAGAGACACAGAGAGACAGAGACAGGAAGAGAGACAGAGAGACAGGAAGAGAGACAGAGAGACAGGAAGAGAGACAGAGAGACAGGAAGAGAGACAGAGAGACAGAGACAGAGACAGAGACAGAGAGACAGAGACAGAGACAGATAGACAGAGACAGAGAGACAGAGAGACAGAGAGACAGAGAGACAGAGAGACAGAGAGACAGAGAGGCAGAGAGACAGAGAGACAGAGAGACAGAGACAGAGAGACAGAGAGAGAGAGAGACAGAGAGACAGAGAGACAGAGACAGAGAGACGGAGAGCCAGAGAGACAGAGAGACAGAGAGACGGAGACAGAGGGACGGAGACAGAGAGACAGAGACAGAGAGACAGAGAGACAGAGACAGAGAGACACAGACAGAGAGACAGAGACAGAGAGAGACAGAGAGACAGAGCGACAGAGAGAGACAGAGAGACAGAGGCAGAGAGACAGAGACAGAGAGACAGAGACAGAGAGACAGAAACAGAGAGACAGAGACAGAGAGACAGAGACAGAGACAGAGAGACAGAGACAGAGAGACAGAGACAGAGAGACAGAGACAGAGAGACAGAGAGAGAGAGAGACAGAGAGACAGAGACAGAGAGACGGAGAGCCAGAGAGACAGAGAGACAGAGAGACAGAGAGACAGAGAGACAGAGAGACAGAGAGACAGAGAGACAGAGAGACAGAGAGACAGAGAGACAGAGAGACAGAGAGACAGAGAGACAGAGAGACAGAGAGACAGAGAGACAGAGACAGAGAGACAGAGAGACACAGACAGAGACAGAGAGACAGAGAGACAGAGAGACAGAGACAGAGAGACAGAGAGACAGAGAGACAGAGACACAGAGAGACAGAGACAGGAAGAGAGACAGAGAGACAGGAAGAGAGACAGAGAGACAGAGACAGAGACAGAGAGACAGAGACAGAGACAGATAGACAGAGACAGAGAGACAGAGAGACAGAGAGACAGAGAGACAGAGAGACAGAGAGACAGAGAGACAGAGAGACAGAGAGACAGAGAGACAGAGAGGCAGAGAGACAGAGACAGAGAGACAGAGAGAGAGAGAGACAGAGAGACAGAGAGACAGAGACAGAGAGACGGAGAGCCAGAGAGACAGAGAGACAGAGAGACAGAGAGACAGAGAGACAGAGAGACAGAGAGACAGAGAGACAGAGAGACAGAGAGACAGAGAGACAGAGAGACGGAGACAGAGGGACGGAGACAGAGAGACAGAGACAGAGAGACAGAGAGACAGAGACAGAGAGACAGAGACAGAGAGACAGAGACAGAGAGACAGAGAGACAGAGAGACAGAGACAGAGAGACTGAGACAGAGAGACAGAGAGACAGAGAGACAGAGAGACAGAGAGACAGAGAGACAGTCAGAGAGACAGAGAGACAGAGACAGAGAGACAGAGACAGAGAGACAGAGAGACAGAGAGACAGAGAGACAGAGAGACAGAGAGACAGAGAGACAGAGAGACAGAGAGACAGAGAGACAGAGAGACAGAGAGACAGAGAGACAGAGAGACAGAGAGACAGAGAGACAGAGAGACAGAGAGACAGAGAGACAGAGAGACAGAGAGACAGAGAGACAGAGACAGAGAGACAGAAACAGAGAGACAGAGACAGAGAGACAGAGACAGAGAGACAGAGACAGAGAGGCAGAGACAGAGAGACAGAGAGAGAGAGAGACAGAGAGACAGAGACAGAGAGACGGAGAGCCAGAGAGACAGAGACAGAGAGACAGAGAGAGAGAGACAGCGACAGAGAGACAGCGACAGAGAGAGACAGAGAGACAGAGCGACAGAGAGAGACAGAGAGACAGAGACAGAGAGACAGAAACAGAGAGACAGAGACAGAGAGACAGAGACAGAGACAGAGAGACAGAGACAGAGAGACAGAGACAGAGAGACAGAGACAGAGAGACAGAGACAGAGAGACAGAGACAGAGAGACAGAGAGAGAGAGAGACAGAGA
>OX243782.1:14585000-14587500 GCA_945859555.1 Megachile ligniseca | reverse complement strand
GAGACAGAGAGACAGAGAGACAGAGAGACAGAGAGACAGAGAGACAGAGAGACAGAGAGACAGAGAGAGAGAGACAGAGACAGACAGAGACAGAGAGACAGAGAGACAGAAAGACAGAGAGACAGAGACAGAGAGACAGAGACAGAGAGACACAGACAGAGACAGAGAGACAGAGAGACAGAGACACAGAGAGACAAAGAGACAGAGAGACAGAGAGACAGAGAGACAGAGAGACAGAGACAGAGAGACGGAGAGCCAGAGAGCCAGAGAGACAGAGAGACAGAGAGACAGAGAGACAGAGAGACACGGACAGAGACAGAGAGACAGAGAGACAGAGACACAGAGAGACAGAGAGACAGAGAGACAGAGAGACAGAGAGACAGAGAGACAGAGAGACAGAGAGACAGAGACAGAGAGACGGAGACAGAGAGACGAAGAGCCAGAGAGCCAGAGAGACAGAGAGACAGAGAGACAGAGAGACAAAGAGACAGAGAGACAGAGAGACAGAGAGACAGAGACAGAGAGACAGAGAGAGAGAGAGACAGAGAGACAGAGAGACAGAGAGACAGAGACAGAGAGACGGAGAGCCAGAGAGACAGAGAGACAGAGAGACAGAGAGACAGAGAGACAGAGAGATAGAGACAGAGACAGAGAGACAGAGAGACAGAGACAGAGAGACAGATAGACAGGGACAGAGAGACAGAGAGACAGATAGACAGAGACAGAGAGACAGAGACAGAGAGACAGAGACAGAGAGACAGAGACAGAGAGACAGAGAGACAGAGAGACAGAGAGACAGAGAGACAGAGAGACAGAGAGACAGAGAGACAGAGAGACAGAGAGACAGAGAGACAGAGAGACAGAGAGACAGAGAGACAGAGAGACAGAGAGACAGAGAGACAGAGAGACAGAGAGACAGAGAGACAGAGACAGAGAGACAGAGAGACAGAGACAGAGAGACAGAGAGACAGAGAGACAGAGAGACAGAGAGACAGAGAGACAGAGAGACAGAGAGACAGAGAGACAGAGACAGAGAGACAGAGAGACAGAGACAGAGAGACAAAGAGACAGAGACAGAGAGACAGAGAGACACAGACAGAGACAGAGAGACAGAGAGACAGAGACAGAGAGACAGAGAGACAGAGACAGAGAGACAGAGAGACAGAGAGACAGAGACAGGAAGAGAGACAGAGAGACAGAGAGACAGAGAGACAGAGAGACAGAGAGACAGAGAGACAGAGAGACAGAGAGACAGAGAGACAGAGAGACAGAGAGACAGAGAGACAGAGAGACAGAGAGACAGAGAGACAGAGAGACAGAGAGACAGAGAGACAGAGAGACAGAGAGACAGAGAGACAGAGAGACAGAGAGACAGAGAGACAGAGAGACAGAGAGACAGAGAGACAGAGAGACAGAGAGACAGAGAGACAGAGAGACAGAGAGACAGAGAGACAGAGAGACAGAGAGACAGAGAGACAGAGAGACAGAGAGACAGAGAGACAGAGAGACAGAGAGACAGAGAGACAGAGAGACAGAGAGACAGAGAGACAGAGAGACAGAGAGAGAGAGAGAGAGAGAGACAGAGAGACAGAGAGAGAGAGAGCCAGAGAGCCAGAGAGACAGAGAGACAGAGAGACAGAGAGACAGAAAGACAGAGAGACAGAGAGACAGAGAGACAGAGAGATAGAGGCAGAGACAGAGAGACAGAGACACAGAGAGACAGAGAGACAGAGAGACAGAGAGACAGAGAGACAGAGAGACAGAGAGACAGAGACAGAGAGACGGAGACAGAGAGACGAAGAGCCAGAGAGCCAGAGAGCCAGAGAGACAGAGAGACAGAGAGACAAAGAGACAGAGAGACAGAGAGACAGAGAGACAGAGACAGAGAGACAGAGAGAGAGAGAGACAGAGAGACAGAGAGACAGAGAGACAGAGACAGAGAGACGGAGAGCCAGAGAGACAGAGAGACAGAGACAGAGAGACAGAGAGAGAGAGACAGCGACAGAGAGACAGAGAGAGAGAGAGCCAGAGAGCCAGAGAGACAGAGAGACAGAGAGACAGAGAGACAGAAAGACAGAGAGACAGAGACAGAGAGACAGAGAGCCAGAGAGACAAAGAGACAGCGAGACAGAGAGACAGAGAGACAGAGACAGAGAGACGGAGTGCCAGAGAGACAGAGACACAGAGACAGAGAGAGAGAGACAGCGACAGAGAGACAGCGACAGAGAGAGACAGAGAGACAGAGAGACAGAGAGACAGAGAGACAGAGAGAGAGAGAGATAGAGACAGAGACAGAGAGACAGAGAGACAGAAAGACAGAGAGACAGAGACAGAGAGACAGAGAGAGAGAGACAGCGACAGAGAGACAGAGACAGAGAGAGACAGAGAGACAGAGAGACAGAGACAGAGAGACGGAGAGCCAGAGAGACAGAGAGACAGAGAGACAGAGAGACAGAGAGACAGAGAGACAGAGAGACAGAGAGACAGAGAGACAGAGAGA
>OX243782.1:14545000-14555000 GCA_945859555.1 Megachile ligniseca | reverse complement strand
CAGAGAGACAGAGAGACAGAGAGACAGAGAGACAGAGAGACAGAGAGACAGAGAGACAGAGAGACAGAGACAGAGAGACGGAGACAGAGAGACGAAGAGCCAGAGAGCCAGAGAGACAGAGAGACAAAGAGACAGAGAGACAGAGAGACAGAGAGACAGAGACAGAGAGACAGAGAGAGAGAGAGACAGAGAGACAGAGAGACAGAGAGACAGAGACAGAGAGACGGAGAGCCAGAGAGACAGAGAGACAGAGAGACAGAGACAGAGAGACAGAGAGAGAGAGACAGCGACAGAGAGACAGAGAGAGAGAGAGCCAGAGAGGCAGAGAGACAGAGAGACAGAGAGACAGAGAGACAGAAAGACAGAGAGACAGAGACAGAGAGACAGAGAGCCAGAGAGACAAAGAGACAGCGAGACAGAGAGACAGAGAGACAGAGAGACAGAGAGACAGAGAGACAGAGAGACAGAGAGATAGAGACAGAGACAGAGAGACACAGACAGAGACAGAGAGACAGAGAGACAGAGACACAGGGAGACAAAGAGACAGAGAGACAGAGAGACAGAGAGACAGAGACACAGGGAGACAAAGAGACAGAGAGACAGAGAGACAGAGAGACAGAGACAGAGAGACGGAGAGCCAGAGAGCCAGAGAGACAGAGAGACACAGACAGAGACAGGGAGACAGAGAGACAGAGAAACAGAGAGACAGAGAGACAGAGAGACAGAGAGACAGAGAGACAGAGAGACAGAGAGACAGAGAGACAGAGACAGAGAGACGGAGAGCCAGAGAGCCAGAGAGACAGAGAGACAGAGAGACAGAGAGACAGAGAGACAGAGAGACAGAGACAGAGAGACGGAGAGCCAGAGAGACAGAGACAGAGAGACAGAGAGAGAGAGACAGCGACAGAGAGACAGCGACAGAGAGAGACAGGGAGACAGAGAGACAGAGAGACAGAGAGACAGAGAGACAGAGAGACAGAGAGACAGAGAGATAGAGACAGAGACAGAGAGACAGAGAGACAGAAAGACAGAGAGACAGAGACAGAGAGACACAGACAGAGACAGAGAGACAGAGAGACAGAGACACAGAGAGACAGAGAGACAGAGACAGAGAGACAGAGACAGAGACAGATAGACAGAGACAGAGAGACAGAGACAGAGAGACAGAGACAGAGAGACAGAGACAGAGAGACAGAGAGACAGAGAGACAGAGAGACAGAGAGACAGAGACAGAGAGACAGAGAGAGAGAGACAGCGACAGAGAGACAGCGACAGAGAGACAGAGACAGAGAGAGACAGAGAGACAGAGAGACAGAGAGACAGAGAGACAGAGACAGAGAGACGGAGAGCCAGAGAGACAGAGAGACAGAGAGACAGAGAGACAGAGAGACAGAGAGACAGAGAGACAGAGACAGAGAGACAGAGAGAGAGAGACAGCGACAGAGAGACAGAGAGACAGAGAGACCGAGAGACAGAGAGACAGAGAGACAGAGAGACAGAGACACAGAGAGACAGAGAGACAGAGACAGAGAGAGAGACAGAGTGACCGAGACAGAGAGACAGAGACAGAGACAGATAGACAGAGACAGAGAGACAGAGACAGAGAGACAGAGACAGAGAGACAGAGACAGAGAGACAGAGACAGAGAGACAGAGAGACAGAGACAGAGAGACTGAGAGACAGAGAGACAGAGAGACAGAGAGACAGAGACAGAGAGACAGAGACAGAGAGACAGAGAGACAGAGAGACAGAGAGACAGAGAGACAGAGACACAGAGAGACAGAGAGACAGAGACAGAGTGACCGAGACAGAGACAGATAGACAGAGACAGAGAGACAGAGACAGAGAGACAGAGACAGAGAGACAGAGACAGAGAGACAGAGAGACAGAGAGACAGAGAGGCAGAGAGACAGAGAGACAGAAAGACAGAGAGACAGAGAGACAGAGAGACAGAGAGACAGAGAGACAGAGAGACAGAGAGACAGAGAGACAGAGAGACAGAGAGACAGAGAGACAGAGAGACAGAGAGACAGAGACAGAGAGACGGAGACAGAGAGACAAAGAGCCAGAGAGCCAGAGAGACAGAGAGACAGAGAGACAGAGAGACAAAGAGACAGAGAGACAGAGAGACAGAGAGACAGAGAGACAGAGACAGAGAGACAGAGAGAGAGAGAGAGACAGAGAGACAGAGAGACAGAGAGACAGAGACAGAGAGACGGAGAGCCAGAGAGACAGAGAGACAGAGAGACAGAGACAGAGAGACAGAGAGAGAGAGAGCCAGAGAGCCAGAGAGACAGAGAGACAGAGAGACAGAGAGACAGAAAGACAGAGAGACAGAGACAGAGAGACAGAGAGCCAGAGAGACAGAGAGACAGAGAGACAGAGAGACAGAGAGACACAGACAGAGAGACAGAGACAGAGAGACACAGACAGAGACAGAGAGACAGAGACACAGAGAGACAGATAGACAAAGAGACAAAGAGACAGATAGACAGAGAGACAGAGAGACAGAGACAGAGAGACAGAGAGAGAGAGAGACAGAGAGACAGAGAGACAGAGAGACAGAGACAGAGAGACGGAGAGCCAGAGAGACAGAGAGACAGAGAGACAGAGACAGAGAGACAGAGAGAGAGAGACAGCGACAGAGAGACAGAGAGCGAGAGAGCCAGAGAGCCAGAGAGACAGAGAGACAGA
This sequence comes from Megachile ligniseca, assembly GCA_945859555.1. Classification (NCBI taxonomy): domain Eukaryota; kingdom Metazoa; phylum Arthropoda; class Insecta; order Hymenoptera; family Megachilidae; genus Megachile; species Megachile ligniseca. Next base: position 14,552,306 of record OX243782.1, on the reverse strand, counting down.
GAGACAGAGAGACAGAGAGACAGAAAGACAGAGAGACAGCGAGACAGAGAGACAGAGAGACAGAGAGACAGAGAGACAGAGAGACAGAGAGACAGAGAGACAGAGACAGAGAGACGGAGAGCCAGAGAGCCAGAGAGACAGAGAGACAGAGAGACACAGACAGAGACAGAGAGACAGAGAGACAGAGAGACAGAGACAGAGAGACGGAGAGCCAGAGAGCCAGAGAGACAGAGAGACAGAGAGACAGAGAGACACAGACAGAGACAGAGAGACAGAGAGACAGAGACACAGAGAGACAGAGAGACAGAGAGACAGAGAGACAGAGAGACAGAGAGACAGAGAGACAGAGAGACAGAGAGACAGAGAGACAGAGAGACAGAGACAGAGAGACGGAGAGCCAGAGAGCCAGAGAGACAGAGAGACAGAGAGACAGAGAGACAGAGACAGAGAGACGGAGAGCCAGAGAGACAGAGACAGAGAGACAGAGAGAGAGAGACAGCGACAGAGAGACAGCGACAGAGAGAGACAGAGAGACAGAGAGACAGAGAGACAGAGAGACAGAGAGACAGAGAGACAGAGAGACAGAGAGATAGAGACAGAGACAGAGAGACAGAGAGACAGAAAGACAGAGAGACAGAGACAGAGAGACACAGACAGAGACAGAGAGACAGAGAGACAGAGAGACAGAGAGACAGAGAGACAGAGAGACAGAGAGACAGAGAGACAGAGAGACAGAGAGACAGAGAGACAGAGAGACAGAGAGACAGAGAGACAGAGAGACAGAGAGACACAGACAGAGACAGAGAGACAGAGACAGAGAGACAGAGAGAGAGAGAGACAGAGAGACAGAGAGACAGAGAGACAGAGAGACAGAGAGACAGAGAGACAGAGAGACAGAGAGACAGAGAGACAGAGACAGCGACAGAGAGACAGCGACAGAGAGACAGAGACAGACAGAGACAGAGAGACAGCGACAGAGAGACGAAGAGCCAGAGAAGCAGAGAGACAGAGAGACAGAGAGACAGAGAGACAAAGAGACAGAGAGACAGAGAGACAGAGAGACAGAGAGACAGAGACAGAGAGACAGAGAGAGAGAGAGACAGAGAGACAGAGAGACAGAGAGACAGAGAGACAGAGACAGAGAGACGGAGAGCCAGAGAGACAGAGAGACAGAGAGACAGAGACAGAGAGACAGAGAGGGAGAGACAGCGACAGAGAGACAGAGAGAGAGAGAGCCAGAGAGGCAGAGAGACAGAGAGACAGAGAGACAGAGAGACAGAGAGACAGAAAGACAGAGACAGAGACAGAGAGACAGAGAGCCAGAGAGACAAAGAGACAGCGAGACAGAGAGACAGAGAGACAGAGAGACAGAGAGACAGAGAGACAGAGACAGAGAGACAGAGAGACACAGACAGAGACAGAGAGACAGAGAGACCGAGACACAGAGAGACAAAGAGACAGAGAGACAGAGAGACAGAGACACAGAGAGACAAAGAGACAGAGAGACAGAGAGACAGAGAGACAGAGAGACAGAGACAGAGAGACGGAGAGCCAGAGAGCCAGAGAGACAGAGAGACAGAGAGACAGAGAGACACAGACAGAGACAGAGAGACAGAGAGACAGAGACACAGAGAGACAGAGAGACAGAGAGACAGAGAGACAGAGAGACAGAGAGACAGAGACAGAGAGACGGAGACAGAGACAGAGAGACAGAGAGACAGAGACACAGAGAGACAGAGAGACAGAGACAGAGAGAGAGACAGAGTGACCGAGACAGAGAGACAGAGACAGAGACAGATAGACAGAGACAGAGAGACAGAGACAGAGAGACAGAGACAGAGAGACAGAGACAGAGAGACAGAGAGACAGAGAGACAGAGAGACAGAGAGACAGAGAGACAGAGAGACAGAGACAGAGAGACAGAGAGAGAGAGACAGCGACAGAGAGACAGCGACAGAGAGACAGAGACAGAGAGAGACAGAGAGACAGAGAGACAGAGAGACAGAGAGACAGAGACAGAGAGACGGAGAGCCAGAGAGACAGAGAGACAGAGAGACAGAGAGAGAGAGACAGCGACAGAGAGACAGAGAGACAGAGAGACCGAGAGACAGAGAGACAGAGAGACAGAGAGACAGAGACACAGAGAGACAGAGAGACAGAGACAGAGAGAGAGACAGAGTGACCGAGACAGAGAGACAGAGACAGAGACAGATAGACAGAGACAGAGAGACAGAGACAGAGAGACAGAGACAGAGAGACAGAGACAGAGAGACAGAGACAGAGAGACAGAGACAGAGAGACAGAGAGACAGAGACAGAGAGACTGAGAGACAGAGAGACAGAGAGACAGAGACAGAGAGACAGAGACAGAGAGACAGAGAGACAGAGAGACAGAGAGACAGAGAGACAGAGACACAGAGAGACAGAGAGACAGAGACAGAGTGACCGAGACAGAGACAGATAGACAGAGACAGAGAGACAGAGACAGAGAGACAGAGACAGAGAGACAGAGAGACAGAGAGACAGAGAGGCAGAGAGACAGAGAGACAGAAAGACAGAGAGACAGAGAGACAGAGAGACAGAGAGACAGAGAGACAGAGAGACAGAGAGACACAGACAGAGACAGAGAGACAGAGAGACAGAGACACAGAGAGACAGAGAGACAGAGAGACAGAGAGACAGAGGGACAGAGGGACAGAGGGACAGAGGGACAGAGGGACAGAGGGACAGAGAGACAGAGAGACAGAGAGACAGAGAGACAGAGAGACAGAGAGACAGAGAGACAGAGAGACAGAGAGACAGAGAGACAGAGAGACAGAGAGACAGAGAGACAGAGAGACAGAGAGACAGAGAGACAGAGAGACAGAGAGACAGAGAGACAGAGAGACAGAGAGACAGAGAGACAGAGAGACAGAGAGACAGAGAGACAGAGAGACAGAGAGACAGAGAGACAGAGAGACAGAGAGACAGAGAGACAGAGAGACAGAGAGACAGAGAGACAGAGAGACAGAGAGACAGAGAGACAGAGAGACAGAGAGACAGAGAGACAGAGAGACAGAGAGACAGAGAGACAGAGAGACAGAGAGACAGAGAGACAGAGAGACAGAGAGACAGAGAGACAGAGAGACAGAGAGACAGAGAGACAGAGAGACAGAGAGACAGAGAGACAGAGAGACAGAGAGACAGAGAGACAGAGAGACAGAGAGACAGAGAGACAGAGAGACAGAGAGACAGAGAGACAGAGAGACAGAGAGACAGAGAGACAGAGAGACAGAGAGGCAGAGAGAGAGAGACAGAGACAGACAGAGACAGAGAGACAGAGAGACAGAAAGACAGAGAGACAGAGACAGAGAGACAGAGACAGAGAGACACAGACAGAGACAGAGAGACAGAGAGACAGAGACACAGAGAGACAAAGAGACAGAGAGACAGAGACAGAGAGACGGAGAGCCAGAGAGACAGAGACAGAGAGACAGAGAGAGAGAGACAGCGACAGAGAGACTGCGACAGAGAGAGACAGAGAGACAGAGAGACAGAGAGACAGAGAGACAGAGAGACAGAGAGACAGAGAGATAGAGACAGAGACAGAGAGACAGAGAGACAGAAAGACAGAGAGACAGAGACAGAGAGACACAGACAGAGACAGAGAGACAGAGAGAGAGAGACACAGAGAGACAGAGAGACAGAGAGACAGAGAGACAGAGACAGAGAGAGAGACAGAGTGACCGAGACAGAGAGACAGAGACAGAGACAGATAGACAGAGACAGAGAGACAGAGACAGAGAGACAGAGAGACAGAGAGACAGAGAGACAGAGAGACAGAGAGACAGAGAGACAGAGACAGAGAGAGAGACAGAGAGACAGAGACAGAGAGAGAGACAGAGTGACCGAGACAGAGAGACAGAGACAGAGACAGATAGACAGAGACAGAGAGACAGAGACAGAGAGACAGAGACAGAGAGACAGAGACAGAGAGACAGAGAGACAGAGACAGAGAGACTGAGAGACAGAGAGACAGAGAGACAGAGAGACAGAGAGACAGAGAGACAGAGAGACAGAGAGACAGAGAGACAGAGAGACAGAGAGGCAGAGAGAGAGAGACAGAGACAGACAGAGACAGAGAGACAGAGAGACAGAAAGACAGAGAGACAGAGACAGAGAGACAGAGACAGAGAGACACAGACAGAGACAGAGAGACAGAGAGACAGAGACACAGAGAGACAAAGAGACAGAGAGACAGAGACAGAGAGACGGAGAGCCAGAGAGACAGAGACAGAGAGACAGAGAGAGAGAGACAGCGACAGAGAGACTGCGACAGAGAGAGACAGAGAGACAGAGAGACAGAGAGACAGAGAGACAGAGAGACAGAGAGACAGAGAGATAGAGACAGAGACAGAGAGACAGAGAGACAGAAAGACAGAGAGACAGAGACAGAGAGACACAGACAGAGACAGAGAGACAGAGAGAGAGAGACACAGAGAGACAGAGAGACAGAGACAGAGAGAGAGACAGAGTGACCGAGACAGAGAGACAGAGACAGAGACAGATAGACAGAGACAGAGAGACAGAGACAGAGAGACAGAGAGACAGAGAGACAGAGAGACAGAGAGACAGAGAGACAGAGACAGAGAGACAGAGAGAGAGAGACAGCGACAGAGAGACAGCGACAGAGAGACAGAGACAGAGAGAGACAGAGAGACAGAGAGACAGAGAGACAGAGAGACAGAGAGACAGAGACAGAGAGACGGAGAGCCAGAGAGACAGAGAGACAGAGAGACAGAGAGACAGAGAGACAGAGAGACAGAGACAGAGAGACAGAGAGAGAGAGACAGCGACAGAGAGACAGAGAGACAGAGAGACAGAGAGACAGAGAGACAGAGAGACAGAGAGATAGAGACAGAGACAGAGAGACAGAGAGACAGAAAGACAGAGAGACAGAGACAGAGAGACACAGACAGAGACAGAGAGACAGAGAGACAGAGACACAGAGAGACAGAGAGACAGAGACAGAGAGAGAGACAGAGTGACCGAGACAGAGAGACAGAGACAGAGACAGATAGACAGAGACAGAGAGACAGAGACAGAGAGACAGAGAGACAGAGAGACAGAGAGACAGAGAGACAGAGAGACAGAGAGACAGAGACAGAGAGAGAGACAGAGAGACAGAGACAGAGAGAGAGACAGAGTGACCGAGACAGAGAGACAGAGACAGAGACAGATAGACAGAGACAGAGAGACAGAGACAGAGAGACAGAGACAGAGAGACAGAGACAGAGAGACAGAGACAGAGAGACAGAGAGACAGAGACAGAGAGACTGAGAGACAGAGAGACAGAGAGACAGAGAGACAGAGAGACAGAGAGACAGAGAGACAGAGAGACAGAGAGACAGAGAGACAGAGAGACAGAGAGACAGAGAGACAGAGAGACAGAGAGACAGAGAGACAGAGAGACAGAGAGACAGAGAGACAGAGAGACAGAGAGACAGAGAGACAGAGAGACAGAGAGACAGAGAGACAGAGAGACAGAGAGACAGAGAGACAGAGACAGAGAGACGGAGACAGAGAGACAAAGAGCCAGAGAGCCAGAGAGACAGAGAGACAGAGAGACAGAGAGACAAAGAGACAGAGAGACAGAGAGACAGAGAGACAGAGAGACAGAGAGACAGAGACAGAGAGACAGAGAGAGAGAGAGAGACAGAGAGACAGAGAGACAGAGAGACAGAGACAGAGAGACGGAGAGCCAGAGAGACAGAGAGACAGAGAGACAGAGACAGAGAGACAGAGAGAGAGAGAGCCAGAGAGCCAGAGAGACAGAGAGACAGAGAGACAGAGAGACAGAAAGACAGAGAGACAGAGACAGAGAGACAGAGAGCCAGAGAGACAAAGAGACAGCGAGACAGAGAGACAGAGAGACAGAGAGACAGAGAGACAGAGAGACAGAGAGATAGAGACAGAGACAGAGAGACACAGACAGAGACAGAGAGACAGAGAGACAGAGACACAGAGAGACAAAGAGACAGAGAGACAGAGAGACAGAGAGACAGAGAGAGAGAGAGACAGAGAGACAGAGAGACAGAGAGACAGAGAGACAGAGAGACAGAGAGACAGAGAGACAGAAAGACAGAGAGACAGAGACAGAGAGACAGAGACAGAGAGACAGAGAGACAGAGAGACAGAGAGACAGAGAGACAGAGAGAGAGAGACAGCGACAGAGAGACAGAGAGACAGAGAGACAGAGAGACAGAGAGATAGAGACAGAGACAGAGAGACAGAGAGACAGAAAGACAGAGAGACAGAGACAGAGAGACACAGACAGAGACAGAGAGACAGAGAGACAGAGACACAGAGAGACAGAGAGACAGAGACAGAGAGAGAGACAGAGTGACCGAGACAGAGAGACAGAGACAGAGACAGATAGACAGAGACAGAGAGACAGAGACAGAGAGACAGAGAGACAGAGAGACAGAGAGACAGAGAGACAGAGAGACAGAGACAGAGAGAGAGACAGAGAGACAGAGACAGAGAGAGAGACAGAGTGACCGAGACAGAGAGACAGAGACAGAGACAGATAGACAGAGACAGAGAGACAGAGACAGAGAGACACAGACAGAGAGACAGAGACAGAGAGACAGAGAGACAGAGAGACAGAGAGACAGAGAGACAGAGAGACAGAGAGACAGAGAGACAGAGAGATAGAGACAGAGACAGAGAGACAGAGAGACAGAAAGACAGAGAGACAGAGACAGAGAGACAGAGACAGAGAGACAGAGACAGAGAGACAGAGACAGAGAGACAGAGACAGAGAGACAGAGACAGAGAGACAGAGACAGAGAGACAGAGACAGAGAGACAGAGACAGAGAGACACAGACAGAGACAGAGAGACAGAGAGACAGAGACACAGAGAGACAGAGAGACAGAGACAGAGAGAGAGACAGAGTGACCGAGACAGAGAGACAGAGACAGAGACAGATAGACAGAGACAGAGAGACAGAGAGACAGAGAGACAGAGAGACAGAGAGACAGAGAGACAGAGAGACAGAGAGACAGAGAGACAGAGAGACAGAGACAGAGAGACAGAGAGACAGAGAGACAGAGAGACAGAGAGACAGAGAGACAGAGAGACAGAGAGACAGAGAGACAGAGAGACAGAGACAGAGAGACAGAGAGAGAGAGACAGCGACAGAGAGACAGAGAGACAGAGAGACAGAGAGACAGAGAGATAGAGACAGAGACAGAGAGACAGAGAGACAGAAAGACAGAGAGACAGAGACAGAGAGACACAGACAGAGACAGAGAGACAGAGAGA
>OX243782.1:14517500-14522500 GCA_945859555.1 Megachile ligniseca | reverse complement strand
GAGAGACAGAGAGACAGGAAGAGAGACAGAGAGACGGAGACAGAGACAGAGAGACAGAGACAGAGACAGATAGACAGAGACAGAGAGACAGAGAGACAGAGAGACAGGGAGACAGAGAGACAGAGAGACAGAGAGACAGAGAGACAGAGAGGCAGAGAGACAGAGAGACAGAGAGACAGAGACAGAGAGACAGAGAGAGAGAGAGACAGAGAGACAGAGAGACAGAGACAGAGAGACGGAGAGCCAGAGAGACAGAGAGACAGAGAGACAGAGAGACAGAGAGACAGAGAGACAGAGAGACAGAGAGACAGAGAGACGGAGACAGAGGGACGGAGACAGAGAGACAGAGAGACAGAGACAGAGAGACAGAGACAGAGAGACAGAGACAGAGAGAGACAGAGAGACAGAGCGACAGAGAGAGACAGAGAGACAGAGGCAGAGAGACAGAGACAGAGAGACAGAGACAGAGAGACAGAAACAGAGAGACAGAGACAGAGAGACAGAGACAGAGACAGAGAGACAGAGACAGAGAGACAGAGACAGAGAGACAGAGACAGAGAGACAGAGACAGAGAGACAGAGACAGAGAGACAGAGAGAGAGAGAGACAGAGAGACAGAGACAGAGAGACGGAGAGCCAGAGAGACAGAGACAGAGAGACAGAGAGAGAGAGACAGCGACAGAGAGAGACAGAGAGACAGAGCGACAGAGAGAGACAGAGAGACAGAGCGACAGAGAGACAGAGAGACAGAGAGACAGAGAGACAGAGAGACAGAGAGACAGAGAGACAGAGAGACAGAGAGATAGAGACAGAGACAGAGAGACGGAGAGACAGAAAGACAGAGAGACAGAGACAGAGAGACAGCGACAGAGAGACAGCGACAGAGAGACAGAGACAGAGAGAGACAGAGAGACAGAGAGACAGAGAGACAGAGAGACAGAAAGACAGAGAGACAGAGACAGAGAGACAGAGAGCCAGAGAGACAAAGAGACAGCGAGACAGAGAGACAGAGAGACAGAGAGACAGAGAGACAGAGAGACAGAGAGATAGAGACAGAGACAGAGAGACAGAGAGACAGAAAGACATAGAGATAGAGACAGAGAGACAGAGACAGAGAGACACAGACAGAGACAGAGAGACAGAGAGACAGAGACACAGAGAGACAAAGAGACAGAGAGACAGAGAGACAGAGAGACAGAGAGACAGAGAGACAGAGAGACACAGAGACAGAGAGACAGAGACAGAGAGACAGAGAGACAGAGAGACAGAGACAGAGAGACAGAGAGACAGAGAGACAGAGACAGAGAGACAGAGACAGAGAGACGGAGACAGAGAGACAGAGAGACAGAGAGACAGAGAGACAGAGAGACAGAGAGACAGAGAGACAGAGAGACAGAGAGACAGAGAGACAGAGAGACAGAGAGACAGAGAGACAGAGAGACAGAGAGACAGAGAGACAGAGAGACAGAGAGACAGAGAGACAGAGAGACAGAGAGACAGAGAGACAGAGAGACACAGACAGAGACAGAGAGACAGAGAGACAGAGAGACAGAGACAGAGACAGAGAGACAGAGAGACAGAGAGACAGAGACACAGAGAGACAGAGACAGGAAGAGAGACAGAGAGACAGGAAGAGAGACAGAGAGACAGAGACAGAGACAGAGAGACAGAGACAGAGACAGATAGACAGAGACAGAGAGACAGAGAGACAGAGAGACAGAGAGACAGAGAGACAGAGAGACAGAGAGACAGAGAGACAGAGAGACAGAGAGACAGAGAGACAGAGAGGCAGAGAGACAGAGACAGAGAGACAGAGAGAGAGAGAGACAGAGAGACAGAGAGACAGAGACAGAGAGACGGAGAGCCAGAGAGACAGAGAGACAGAGAGACAGAGAGACAGAGAGACAGAGAGACAGAGAGACAGAGAGACAGAGAGACAGAGAGACAGAGAGACAGAGAGACAGAGAGACAGAGAGACGGAGACAGAGGGACGGAGACAGAGAGACAGAGACAGAGAGACAGAGAGACAGAGACAGAGAGACAGAGACAGAGAGACAGAGACAGAGAGACAGAGACAGAGAGACAGAGACAGAGAGACAGAGAGACAGAGAGACAGAGAGACAGAGAGACAGAGAGACAGAGAGACAGAGAGACAGAGAGTCAGAGAGACAGAGAGACAGAGACAGAGAGACAGAGACAGAGAGACAGAGAGACAGAGAGACAGAGAGGCAGAGAGACAGAGAGACAGAGAGACAGAGAGACAGAGAGACAGAGAGACAGAGAGACAGAGAGACAGAGAGACAGAGAGACAGAGACAGAGAGACAGAGACAGAGAGACAGAAACAGAGAGACAGAGACAGAGAGACAGAGACAGAGAGACAGAGACAGAGAGGCAGAGACAGAGAGACAGAGAGAGAGAGAGACAGAGAGACAGAGACAGAGAGACGGAGAGCCAGAGAGACAGAGACAGAGAGACAGAGAGAGAGAGACAGCGACAGAGAGACAGCGACAGAGAGAGACAGAGAGACAGAGCGACAGAGAGAGACAGAGAGACAGAGACAGAGAGACAGAAACAGAGAGACAGAGACAGAGAGACAGAGACAGAGACAGAGAGACAGAGACAGAGAGACAGAGACAGAGAGACAGAGACAGAGAGACAGAGACAGAGAGACAGAGACAGAGAGACAGAGAGAGAGAGAGACAGAGAGACAGAGACAGAGAGACAGAGACAGAGAGACAGAGACAGAGAGACAGAAACAGAGAGACAGAGACAGAGAGACAGAGACAGAGAGACAGAGACAGAGAGGCAGAGACAGAGAGACAGAGAGACAGAGAGAGAGAGAGACAGAGAGACAGAGACAGAGAGACGGAGAGCCAGAGAGACAGAGACAGAGAGACAGAGAGAGAGAGACAGCGACAGAGAGACAGCGACAGAGAGAGACAGAGAGACAGAGCGACAGAGAGAGACAGAGAGACAGAGCGACAGAGAGACAGAGAGACAGAGAGACAGAGAGACAGAGAGACAGAGAGATAGAGACAGAGACAGAGAGACAGAGAGACAGAAAGACAGAGAGACAGAGACAGAGAGACAGAGACAGAGAGAGACAGAGAGACAGCGACAGAGAGACAGCGACAGAGAGACAGAGACAGAGAGAGACAGAGAGACAGAGAGACAGAGAGACAGAGAGACAGAAAGACAGAGAGACAGAGACAGAGAGACAGAGAGCCAGAGAGACAAAGAGACAGCGAGACAGAGAGACAGAGAGACAGAGAGACAGAGAGACAGAGAGACAGAGAGATAGAGAGACAGAGAGACAGAGAGACAGAGAGACGGAGACAGAGGGACGGAGACAGAGAGACAGAGACAGAGAGACAGAGAGACAGAGACAGAGAGACAGAGACACAGAGAGACAAAGAGACAGAGAGACAGAGAGACAGAGCGACAGAGACAGAGAGACAGAGAGACAGAGAGACAGAGAGACAGAGAGACAGAGAGACAGAGAGACAGAGAGACAGAGAGTCAGAGAGACAGAGAGACAGAGACAGAGAAACAGAGACAGAGAGACAGAGAGACAGAGAGACGGAGACAGAGAGACAGAGAGACAGAGAGACAGAGAGACAGAGAGACAGAGAGACAGAGAGACAGAGAGACAGAGAGACAGAGAGACAGAGAGAGACAGAGAGACAGAGAGACAGAGACAGAGAGACAGAGACAGAGAGACAGAAACAGAGAGACAGAGACAGAGAGACAGAGACAGAGAGACAGAGACAGAGAGACAGAGACAGAGAGGCAGAGACAGAGAGACAGAGAGAGAGAGAGACAGAGAGACAGAGACAGAGAGACGGAGAGCCAGAGAGACAGAGACAGAGAGACAGAGAGAGAGAGACAGCGACAGAGAGACAGCGACAGAGAGAGACAGAGAGACAGAGCGACAGAGAGAGACAGAGAGACAGAGAGACAGAGAGACAGAGAGACAGAGAGACAGAGAGACAGAGAGACAGAGAGACAGAGACAGAGAGACACAGACAGAGACAGAGAGACAGAGAGACAGAGAGAGAGAGACAGCGACAGAGAGACAGCGACAGAGAGAGACAGAGAGACAGAGCGACAGAGAGAGACAGAGAGACAGAGCGACAGAGAGACAGAGAGACAGAGAGACAGAGAGACAGAGAGACAGAGAGACAGAGAGACAGAGAGATAGAGACAGAGACAGAGAGAGACAGAGAGACAGCGACAGAGAGACAGCGACAGAGAGACAGAGACAGAGAGAGACAGAGAGACAGAGAGACAGAGAGACAGAAAGACAGAGAGACAGAGACAGAGAGACAGAGAGCCAGAGAGACAAAGAGACAGCGAGACAGAGAGACAGAGAGACAGAGAGACAGAGAGACAGAGAGACAGAGAGACAGAGACAGAGAGACAGAGAGACAGAGAGACAGAGACAGAGAGACAGAGACAGAGAGACAGAGAGACAGAGACAGAGAGACAGAGACAGAGAGACGGAGACAGAGAGACAGAGAGACAGAGAGACAGAGAGACAGAGAGACAGAGAGAAAGAGAGACAGAGAGACAGAGAGACAGAGACAGAGAGACACAGACAGAGACAGAGAGACAGAGAGACAGAGAGACAGAGATAGAGACAGAGAGACAGAGAGACAGAGACAGAGAGACAGAGACAGAGACAGAGAGACAGAGAGAGAGAGAGACAGAGAGAGAGAGACAGAGAGACGGAGAGCCAGAGAGACAGAGAGACAGAGAGACAGAGAGACAGAGAGGCAGAGAGACAGAGAGGCAGAGAGACAGAGAGACAGAGAGACAGAGAGAGACAGAGAGACAGAGAGACAGAGACAGAGAGACAGAGACAGAGAGACAGAAACAGAGAGACAGAGACAGAGAGACAGAGACAGAGAGACAGAGACAGAGAGACAGAGACAGAGAGGCAGAGACAGAGAGACAGAGAGAGAGAGAGACAGAGAGACAGAGACAGAGAGACGGAGAGC
>OX243782.1:14200000-14505000 GCA_945859555.1 Megachile ligniseca | reverse complement strand
CGCGGAGGTGATGGCCAAAGCCACCTCCAAAATTGATTTGGCGGCGCTGGTGGTGCCATTGGTGCGGCCAAGGCAAGCGGCTACCGGTGCCTTCATCTTGGAGGTCCCGGGACCAGAACGGGCTGCGAAGGCAGACCTCCTCGCCGCCAAGATGGTGGAGGTGCTGGAGGGGACGGGTGCTAAAATTGCCCGTCCGGTGAAGACGGCTGACCTCCGCGTTCGAGGGGTTATGCCCTCGGTTACGCCACAGCAGGTGGTAGCCGCGGTCGCGACGGCTGGAGAATGCCAGCCCGGCGACGTAAGGACCGGCGATATCCGGTCCAGTCGTGGCGGGCTGGGCACCTTATGGGTCCGTTGCCCAGCGGCCGCAGCTAGGAAGATTGCCCTGGTCGGCAACTTGGTAGTGGGGTGGAGCCGTGTACCGGTTGACACGCTACAGGCCCGCCCCATGCAGTGCTAACCGCGGGGGTGTCCCAGTTGGACGTCGACCGATTGGACGCGTCCCGATTGGACGGTCCCGATTGGACGCGTTCCAATTCGAAGTGGTGAAAATTGCACGCGTTCCAATTCGTCGCTGTGCCTATTGGACACGTTAGGTTAAGTTAGGCTATATTAGGTTCATTCGTCTCCATTTCGAATTGGAACGCGTGTAATTTTCACCTCTTCGAACCGGAACGCGTCCAATCGGGACCGTCCAATCGAGACGCGTCCAATCGGTCGACGTCCAAACGGGGGTGTCCCGGGGGGGTGTGCGGCGGCCGTAGGCCACTGATCGTCCGGGCTGTTTAGCCCGGCGGGGGTGCGGCGGCTCCGGGGAGGTCTTACTCCTCCTCTTGCAGAGCCGCCGCAGGGGCCGTGGTGTCCTGTGTGGGGGCCCAGGACGCCTTGCACGCGGCCCCGGGGTGGACGGCGACACCTCGGTGGTCCGGGTGTCGCTGTAAACTCTGGCCTGGAGGAAGGGGGAGGTCTCGCGACTCCCCCGTGAAGGGCTCACATGAGCGTGGGCGCTATGGAGAGTCCCAGTTGTGTTCTCTGAGAGTTCCTGGGGCTCCCCTATGCGCCAAGTAGGACCACCGTGGGGGCTTTAGCCGGTAAGAATCCGGCATAACCCTGCGCCCTCCCCCAGAGGCGCGGGGCATCTTTCGAAGATTTCCCCCACGTAAAAAAAAAAAAGGAGGCCTGGGTCGAGGTCGGGTCCAGCATGAAATATCTGGGACTCGTCCTCGACAGCCACTGGCGCTTTGTTCAGCATTTCGGTCGCCTGGTCCCCCGAGTTGAAAGGGCGGCGGCCGCGTTAGGCCGCCTAATGCCGAAGCTCGGGGGGCCGGAAGTGAGGGTTCGCCGCCTTTACGTGGGGGTGGTGCGGTCCATGGTTTTGTATGGAAGCCCTGTTTGGGCAGGGGCCCTGATGGTCAGCCGGTGCAGCCTTGTTTTGGTGCACCGGCTCCAGCGACGGCTGGCCATCAGGGTCGTGAGAGGCTACCGCACCATCTCCTACGCAGCGGCGATGGCTCTGGCGGGGCTCGTACCGTTCGAGTTCCTGGCGGGGGCAGACGCGCTTGTCTATGTGCGCGTCCGTGCCCTGCTTCGGATCGACGGTGTCCCGCCAGAGCCACAGGCGATCGAGCTGGTCAGGCGTCAGTCCTGGCAGTTGGCCGTAGCGCGGTGGCGCGCCGAGCTACGCGTCTACAGTTATAAGCCAGTTGTCGGAGCCCTCCTGCCACATTTTCAAGAGTGGCAGGAGCGGCGGCAGGGTAGGCTCACCTACCGTATGACGCAGGTGCTCACCGGACATGGTTGTTTCGGGGAGTACCTGCGTCGAATAGGGAAGGAGGCGACGGCAGCCTGCCACCATTGTGGCGAGTCTGAGGACACGGCGCGGCACACGCTGGAGGAGTGCTCCGCCTTTGCAGCGCCGCGCCGTGTCCTAAACCGAGTGATCGGGTATGACCTCTCGCTGCCAGCAGTAGTTGGGGCAATGCTGGCAATCGAGAGGTCGTGGATGGCCGTGGCTGCGTTCTGCGAGGAGGTCATGCAGCAGAAGGAAGCCGCGGAGCGGGTCCGCGAACAGACGGACCCGCGAAGACGAGCAAGAAGGCACAGCCGCCGAGGAGTGGCGGCTCGCCGACCAAGAGGCGTTGCAGCCCCCTGTGGCATCGCAGCCGCGGGGGCTGCTCCTATTAGGGGTAGGGGGAGCAGCCGGGGCCAGCGGGGGCTCCGGCATGCTTCCCCTAGCTGAGGGGGGCAGGCCGGCGGCACCTCGTAACATTAGCGAGGGCCACCGGCCTTTCCGGGCCCGCTTTCGGATTCGGGAGGAAAGCGGCGGCTCCGGGGGGGGGGGGCCTTACGTCACCCCTTGCAGAGCCGCCGCAGGGGCAGTCGACGTTCTGGGTGGGGACCCAGGACGCCTTGCACACTGCCCGGGGGGGACGGCGGCGCCTCGGTAGTCCGGGCGCCGCCGTAAATGTTAGGAGCAGGGGGAGGTCCATCTGACGTGGAGGCGGAGGCCGAGTGGTTCCGGGGCGCTATGGATATGGCGTGTGACGCCGCCATGCCCCCAAGACCAAAGGCTTCCGCAGGCGGGCCGCCTACTGGTGGCCGGGCGAACTCGAGCGGCAACGCGCTGAGTGTCGTGGCCCCCGTCGCCGGTGGCAGCGTGCCCGCCGAGGTAGGACCTGCGACGCAGCGAGGGAGGAAGTGCTGTATGGGATGTATCGCACGTTAGCGACGGCCCTGCAGCAAGCCATCAGGGACGCCAAGTCCCGGGCAATTGACGACCTCCTCGGCACATTGGCCGAGAATCCGTGGGGGCGCCCATACAAAATGGTCATGGAGAAACTCAGGCCATGGGCGCCCCCGATCACGGAGAGTATGGTCTTCCAGTTCTTGGCGGAGGTGGTGGACACCCTATTTCCTCAGGGTGAGGAGACGCCACCTCCTGTCACGTCGGACCATGTTATCTGGTCCGATGAAATGGGGGTCACCGAGGAGTAAATGGCCGCGGCGATCCGGAAAATGGCGGCCCGGAACACAGCTCCGGGCCCCGACGGGATCCCCGGCCGTGCCTGGGCGATGGCGCTCCGCGTCCTCGCACCCCGACTCAGGCGGCTCTTTGATAGCTGCCTGAGGTCGGGGAAGTTTCCGTCCCAGTGGAAGGTGGGGCGGACGGTTCTTCTACGCAAGGAGGGGAAACCCGCAGACTCTCCCACCGCGTACCGGCCGATTGTGCTATTGGATGAGGTGGGCAAGCTGTTCGAGAGAGTTTTAGCTGCCCGCCTCTCCACGCACTTGGCCCGGATCGGCCCCGATCTGGCCGAGAGCCAGTTTGGGTTCCGCGAAGGACGAAGCACCGTTGACGCGGTGAGTCGCGTGCGGTCCTTCGCGGAATCGGCTTTCTCCCGGGGTGGCGTGGCACTTGGTGTCTCACTAGACATCAAGAACGCATTCAACACCCTACCTTGGGAGAGGATTAGGGAGGCCCTCGAATTCCACGGGGTT
Organism: Megachile ligniseca; assembly: GCA_945859555.1. Classification (NCBI taxonomy): domain Eukaryota; kingdom Metazoa; phylum Arthropoda; class Insecta; order Hymenoptera; family Megachilidae; genus Megachile; species Megachile ligniseca. The sequence continues at coordinate 14,501,502 of OX243782.1, read as the reverse complement.
CCTCCCTATCTCAAGGCCACGATCGGGGACTATCTGAGGGATAGGTGGATAGAGCACCCGGGCCGCGACGGGGTCGTGTACCGGAGGGAGGTAAACCGGGGCGTGCCCCAGGGGGGGGGGGCATTTGGCCCCGGGCTCTGGAATGTGGGGTACGACCGGGTATTGCGGGTTCGCCTGCCTCCCGGGGTGAGGGTGACGTGCTTTGCGGACGATATGCACGTCCTCGCCACCGGGAGGGATTATACGGAGACCATCCGCCTCGCCGAGATTGGGGCGGCAGCGGTCGCTGCGGAGATCGGACGGCTGGGGTTAAGCTTGTCGGTCGGCAAAACGGAGGCGATGTGGTTTTGCCGCCGACGACGGGGCGAGGCCCCGCCCCAGTCGTTCATCCGAATATGTGGGCAATACGTCCAGGTTGGAGACGGGATGAAATATCTCGGCCTCCACCTGGACAGCCACTGGCGCTTCGAGGAGCATTTCAAGCAACTGGCCCCCCGTTTGGAGAGGACTGCGGCAGCGTTGGGCCGCATCCTCCCAAACCTGGGTGGGCCAGACGAGAGGGTACGCCGCCTGTATTCAGGAGTCGTGCGGTCGATGGCCCTGTATGGGTCACCCGTATTGGCAGGGGATTTGTTGGCCTCCCGGCGAAGTAAGATATTACTGCAAAGAGTGCAGCGCCGGGTGGCCATCGCGACCATACGGGGGTACCGCACGGTCTCCTATGCGGCGGCGATGACTCTGGCCGGGTTCATCCCCTATCACTTTCTGGCGGAGGTAGACGCTGATGTCTATTGGCGTCTCCGCCAGCAGCGGGGGGTGGCCCGGCTGGAGTCTGAGGCAGAAGCCCTCAAGCGCCAGGCCCGACGGTTCGCGCTGACAAAGTGGCGCTGCGAGATAATATCGGTGCGCTGTCGGGGCGGTCCTGCCTGTTCTGAGAGAGTGGCAGGACCGCGGTCACGGAAGGCTTACCTTTCGGATGACACAGTTGCTCACCGGACACGGGTGTTTCGGTGAGTTCCTGTGCCGCATCGGACGTGAGGCAGCGACACGCTGCCACCATGGCGACGAGGCAGTCCGGCGTGGGCTGGGCCGAGAGTGGGATTACGGTGCCACGTGGGGTGGGACCTCTCGCTGGCGACGGTGGTCAGGGAGATCCTCGCCAGCGAGAGGTCATGGAAGGAGTTCGCCTCCTTCTGCGAGCGTGTAATGTCGCAGAAGGAGGCCGCGGAACGGGATCGTGAATGGAATCGCTGCCGACGGAGGGGTGTTTTGTGGGGAGGTCCTTACGACCTCCCCGGGATAGTAGTGGCGAGGGGAAGGACACGAAGGTAGTAGTTATGAAGGTCCCGGTCCTTCCCCGAAGACGCCAGGGATTGGCCACCGCGGGGTTTTTTAGTCAGTAGGAATCTGACATATCCCTGCGCCCCTCCCGCGGGGGGTGCGGGGAACCTATGAAGATTTGTCCCGCGTGGAAAAAAAAAGGTCCATCTGACGTCCCCCGGGAAGGGCTCTCAAGAGCCAAGGTACGGGGGTCCCGGTTGTGTTCTTCGAGAGTTCCCGGTGCCCCCTTCAATGCGTCGAGGTAGGACCACTGTGTCCGGCCCTGCATAACAGGGCGCGAACGTGCCACCACACACGCTCGGGTATATGCTACAAAACACCCCATTTCTAGACCCCGAGTTCACTACCCCTAAGAGTCCATCCCAAATTGGCATAACACCGGTCCACATCCCGGTGGGGCTTTCAATGCCACCCTTAGTACCTCTGATAGCGAGAATGAACCTCAAGCAACGTTAGACAGGTCACCGCCGAGGGCGTGGCCCCGAAGGGCGGGTTTTCTCTACAACACATCATTACTGTCCGTGGCATCTGTTACTCAGAAATATGAGATTGGGTAGATCGGTAGCGAACAGTTTTAACGGTAAAAGTCGTGTTGTCTGCGATCACAGACTCATCTCGGATACTAGAATGACTGGGTCCATCATTCGGACACCTCAGCGACGGCCGTGCATTTACTCTTTTTTTTTTTTTTTTTTTACGTGGGGGAAACCCTCGAAAGATGCCCCGCGCCACTGGGGGAGGGCGCAGGGTTATGCCGGATTCTTACCGGCTAAAACCCCCACGGTGGTCCTCCTTGGCGCATAGGGGAGCCCCAGGAACTCTCAGAGAACACAACTGGGACTCCCCATAGCGCCCGCGCTCATGTGAGCCCTTCGCGGGGGAGGCGCGAGACCTCCCCCTTCCTCCAGGCCAGAGTTTACAGCGACACCCGAACCACTGAGGTGTCGCCGTCCCCCCCGGGGCCGCGTGCAAGGCGTCCTGGGCCCCCACCCAGGACGCCACGGCTCCTGCGGCGGCTCTGCAACCCCCCTACGGAGGTCTTACGCCTCCCCGGAGCCGCCGCACCCCCGCCGGGCTAAACAGCCCGGACGATCAGCCGCCTAAAGCCGCCGAGCACCCCCCCCCCCCCCCCCCGACGTCTGGGGGTGGACGACCGGGACCGTCCAGCCCCGGTGCCACCCCCTCTCCTGGCGGGGCGGGCCGCCGATCGGCGGACCCGCTCCGCGGCCTCCTTCTGCAGCATCACCTGCTCGCAGAAGGAGGCCACCGCTCTCCAATTCCTCTCGCTTGCCAGCATTGCCCCAAAGACTGCTGGCAGCGAGAGGTCGTGGCCAATGTTTTGGCGCAGAACACGACGCAGCGCTGAAAAGGCGGGGCATTCCTCCAGCCTGTGCTGCGCCGTGTCCAACAATACCCCGCAGTGGTGGCATGTGGAAGTCGCTTCCTTCCCAATTCGACCTCGCGGGCCCGCTCCGCGGCCTCCTTCTGCAGCATGACTTGCTCACAGAAGGAGGCCACGGCTCTCCAGTTCCTCTCGCTTGCCAGCATCGCCGCAACTACTGCTGGCAGCGAGAGGTCATACCCGATTTCCCGAACGAGGACACGGCGCAGCGCTGAAAAGGCGGGGCAAACCTCCAGCGTATGCAGCGCCGTGTCCAACTCCTCGCCACAGTGGTGGCAGGCCGCCGTCGCCTCCTTCCTTATTCGACACAGGTATTCACCGAAACAGCCGTGTCCGGTGAACACCTGCGTCATACGGTAGGTGAGCCGCCCATACCGCCTCTCCCGCCACTCGTCAAACTGTGGCAGGAGGGCCCCGACAACTGCCTTGCTGGTAAAGGCTCGGAGGTCACCCTTCCACCGAGCCACAGCCAGTTGCCGGGCCTGACGCCTCATTGTATCGATCGCCGTAGTCTTCGGCGGGACACCGCCGAGTCGCTGCAGGGCGCGGACACGCACATAAACAAGCGCCCCCGCCCCCGCCAGGAACTCGAACGGGATGAGTCCCGCCAGAGACATGGCCGCCGCGTAGGAGATGGTGCGGTATCCCCTAATGACCCTGATGGCCAACCGACGCTGTAGCCGGTGCAGCAACTGAAGGCTGCACCGGCTGGCCATCAGGGCCGGTGCCCACACTGGTGCTCCGTAGAGCACCATGGACCGCACCACTCCTACATAAAGACGGCTCTTACTTCCGGTCCCCCTAGGTTGGGCATAAGGCGGCCTAACGCGGCCGCTGCCCGCTCAACTCGGGGGACGAGGCGATCGAAGTGTTCATTGAAGCGCCAGTGGCTGTCGAGGACGAGGCCCAGATATGTCGGACCCGACCTCGACCCAGGCATCACCTACCCGGATCCACGACTGCGGCAGACTCCTCGACCGGGGCAGGCCATGAACAGCCATGGCCCCGGTCTTACGAGGGTCTATGTTAAGCCCCAGTTCGAGGATCCGCGCGACGACGGCGTCAACCGCCACCTCGACCAGACGAATGGTCCTCTCTAGTATCTCCCCGACGGCAATAATCAACGTGTCGTCTGCGTAGCAGACGACATATGTGCCGTCGGGGAGTACGACCCACAGGACGTAGTCGTACCCCAGGGCCCATAAAATCGGTCCTAACACCGACCCCTGGGGAACGCCACGATTAACCTCCCGCCGCACACTGCCGCACCGGCCCGTGTACTTAATCCATCTGTCCCCAAGGTAGGACCCGATCACCGCCCTAAGGTAGGGATGCACATTGTGATGTACAAGTGCCTCCCTAATGGCGGCCCAGGGCAGGGTGTTGAAGGCGTTGACGATGTCAAGTGACACCGCCACGCACACCCCACCCCGGGAAACTGCCGCTTCCGCGAGGGACTTGACGCGCTCAATCGCGTCAAGCGTAGATCGACCCTCACGGAAGCCGTACTAGCAATCAGACAGATCGGGTTCAACCGAGGACAGATGCCTGCCGAGGCGGGAAGCTATGATGCGTTCAAACAGCTTTCCCGCCTCGTTAAGCAGGCATATGGGCCGGTACGCGGAGGGGGAATCCGCGAGTCTTCCCTCTTTTTTTAGGAGGACCAGTCGTCCGGTCTTCCATTCTGCGGGGAATTCGCCAAGGCCGAAGGCAGGTATTAAATACCCCCTTCAGCGCGGCCCCAAGGACGCCCGCGGCCAAAACCCAGACTCTGCCGGGGACGCCGTCCGGTCCCGGGGCGCAGTCTTTCGCACCGAGCCGTCTCAGCGCCAGGGCGAGCTCCTCGTCCGTGACCACCAGTTCGTCGGACCAGTTGCCAGGGTCCGGCAACTCAGCCGCGTGGCCCTCCATGGCCCCGGAAAGGGGGAAGAGGGTTTCAACCACGCGGATGAGGAACTGGGGGTCCAATGTCTCCGTCACAGGGGGCGCCCAGGGTCGCAAACGACCTAGTACAATCCTGGACGGGCGCCCCCACGGATCCCTATCGAGGGCAGCGAGGAGCTCCTCCCAAGCCTGGGCCTTGGCCGCTTTGATGGTCAGCTGCAGGGCTACTACCTTTTCACGGTAGAGCCCATACAGCGTAGCCACCCACGCCGGATCTTCGCTTCCACGCCGACGGGCACGGGTGTACCGGCGGCGCGCCCGGACGCAATCGCTGCGAAGTTCAGCGATCTCGGGCGACCACAAGTACACCGATTTCCTTCCCGGGGGACGGCACGTGGCATCGCCGCATCACAAACTAGTGTGATTGCGCGGCGAAGCCACAGGGCCCCCTCTTGCCCGTCGGCTGGCCTGGCAGAATCAGGATGCCAGGCCACGACGTGGGCAGCAGCCACCAGGGCGTCCTTGTCCACCTTCTTCAGTGACCACCGCGGTGATGGTCGAGCTCCCTCCTCTGGGCGGCCTCGGGGTTCGTCCGGTGGAGAGGCGGAGAGGAGCATCGTTATATAACGATGGTCCGATAGCGTCTCCGCCTCCTCAACCACCCTCCACCCCGAGATACGGCGAGCTTCAGCGGGAGACGCAAAGGAGAGATCCACAATGGACCCTCCGTTGTGCCGCACGCACGTATGGCCGGAGCCCGTGTTAAGCAAACAGAGCTCCAGTCCTGCCGCCCAATCGAGCAGGGTCTCACCCCTCGCGTCGGTCCTGGGGGACCCCCAGGCCATAGCCTTGGAGTTAAAATCCCCCAGGACAATGACCGGACGAGGCAGGCAGCGGGAAACGCATAGCCTAACCTCGTCCAGAAACACCTCGAAAGACGCGAGGGGCCAGCTCGGAGGAGCATAAACGGCCACCACCGCGGTGCCACCCCAATCGGCCGCCACGAATCCCCGCCCACTCTCGATGAGAGTGCATGGCGGAGATCCGGGGCGGCCAGACCATACAATGGCGACGGACCCCAGATCGTCCCCGGTCCAGTTTGATTGGACCGGGACCTTATTGGGCTCCGCCACCACACCCAGACCTGCATCCCGCTCGGCCAGTGCCTGTAGAAACAGGTCCTGCGCTCTGGCCGAGCGGTTCAGGTATGCCTGAATAATGAGGCCCGAAGGCCCCATCTTAGGCTATGTCCATGGGGTCCTGGGCCCCATCCGCCTCGGCGCTGGAGACGAGCGCCGGGATCTCCGCGTTTTCCCCTGCAGGGGACTCAGCCACAGCGATCGCCGGGCACACCGGGGGCACGATCGCCGCAACCCTCCCAGTCGCAGGGGGGGCTATGGGCGCTGTAGTGGGCGCTGGAGTCGCGGCAGGATTTGCGGCCCTGCGCCCACGCCTACCTCTGCGGCGGCGACCTCCCCTGGAAGTCGCTTGTCACCGGAAATCCGGTGCTCCGCCGGTTTGCCCTGGTCGGCGCACAGGGCACACCTGGCCGGGGCAGTGCACTGCGCCACGCAGTGACCCGCGGCACCACACAGATAGCACTGCCCCGTCCGGTCGACTGTGCTCGTGCACCGCTGCCTCACATGCCCGAACTCCAGGCAGCGGTAGCACTGCATGGGGCGGGCCTGTAGCGTGTCAACCGGTACACGGCTCCACCCCACTACCCAGTTGCCGACCAGGGCAATTTTCCTAGCTGCGGCCGCTGGGCAACGGACCCATAAGGTCCCCAGCCCGCCACGACTGGACCTGATATCGCCGGTCCTTACGTCGCCGGGCTGGCATCCTCCAGCCGTCGCGACCGCGGCTACCACCTGCTGTGGCGTAACCGAGGGCATAAGCCCTCGAACGCGGAGGTCAGCTGTCTTCACCGGACGGGCAATTTTAGCGCCCGTCCCCTCCAGCACCTCCACCATCTTGGCGGCGAGGAGGTCCGCCTTCGCAGCCCGTTCTGGTCCCGGCACCTCCAAGATGAAGGCACCGGTAGCCGCTTGCCTTGGCCGCACCAATGGCACCCCCAGCGCCGCCAAATCAATTTTGGAGGTGACTTTGGCCATCATCTCCGCGTACGTTGCGGAGCAGCCTTGAGGTATAGTTACCGTGACGGCTGCGGTCCGCGGAGCACGCGGAGGGACGGCTTTCGCCTCCTTCTTGGCGGCCGACCCACGTTGCGCGGTCCCCGATCAAAGGTGGTGGAGGTGGCTGCAGCTGCAGCCGCTGCCGCCGACCGCCGTTTCTGTTTGCGGCCCACCACAGTCGACCATGTTACGGTCGGTGCCGTGGGTGGGACCGCGGGCGGCGCTGGAGCCGGTACTGCCCCTGCAGCACACTGCTGCCGTGTCCTAACCGACGAAACGGCCGGACCGGCAGCAGGCTGACCGCCGGTGGAAGAAGGTATCTTCTTCTTCCTTCCCTTCTTCCCGGCTGCCTCTTTAGGGCGGGCAGCATCCGGCCCACGCGGCACCAGCGCGACGTGCGGAGGCGGCAGCTGGCGCAGCTCGTGCCCCGTCGCAACGGAGCGCATTTCCGCGCGCATCGCGGCGAAACGCTCATCGATCAGCTGCGTCAATTTTGACAGCAGCTGATCGGGCAGCACCGCCTCCTCCCGCTAAGCGCTCACCGCAGAGACCGGCGGAGAGTGAGCCGCCGGCACCGAGGGGAGCACAGTCGCCCGCCCAAGGGGCGACGCTGGCACCACGGGAGGTGTTGCCTCCAATTGCTGCGCGTCCATCCTCTGGCGCAGGCGGCGGAGATCCTCCTCCATCTCCTCCAGTCTCTTGCGGAGGAGCCGGTTCTCCTCCTCAAGGACGGATGTTGCCGCGGTGGCTGAACGAGTCGCCAGCTCCGCCTCCGCCACCCGCGTTTCGTGCGATGCCAGACGGAGCGCACGCACGAACCGGCCGTTCAGGTTCCTGCTATTTGCAGCAACCCTCTCGACCTGCTCTATTTACTCGCCTACGCGAGCAACAATAGCCGCCGTCGACATCGCACGATATTCGCGTGCCAGTTGCGTCTCGTCGGGCAGAGGGATGCTCGACTTTGATGGCGGACGTGCCGGCACGTCCGGATCGAGCACCGCCTCTGCGGCCTCCACCTTCATTGCTTGCGCCTCCACCTCGTGAAGGCGCTTCTTCACCGCGGCCACATCAGCGTTTTCCCCCATCGTGGTCGGGCGGCCGCTTTTCTTCCGCTTAAGGAAAGTTCGGGAGGCGGAGGACACATCCGATTCTGCGTCCGCCAGAGCGGCCCTCCCCCCCAATGCGTCCAACGCCGCCATCGAATCGATGGAAGAGGCGCGAGACGAGGCCCTGGAATAGCAGCGGCTGGCAGACGCAGCCCTGCTCCTCTCCCGGTGTCGCGGGGGTTGGACCCTGAAGATACTTTCTTCATCTTCAGCCGCCTCCACCCCCGAAGGCTGCGTCCCGCAGTCAGCTGCGGACGCCACGCCTACAGCCTGGACCGATGTGGCGAGTGAACGCTCCACCACATCCCCAGGCAATCTCTCCAAACTCACCTGACACGGACGCCCTTCCGAGCTGTCCGCATCCCCCCCATTCCCCATTTTATTTAAATTTAGAAACTCCATAGCTGTTCCCACGAGAAGGTCGGAAAGAAGGTCCGCCTCGGCAGAGCCGCCTTACCCAGGTAAGCCTAACTACTCGGGGGGGTCGGCAGGTACCCCCGAGGGACCGTTTGAGACTGCACCAGTTTAACGTCCAGGCAGCCATGCACCCATCGGCACGGTTTTCCTGCACACCTTGGGTTTGGACGTCCCCCCGCCCCGCACAACGCCCCCTTTTCGATCCTCCATCCGAGCCTTACCGGCATGGGGGGCCCTGCCAGGGTCCGAAGACCCCGCCGGCATCGCCTCGCACATCATTGGACCTACTTTAGGGACGACGGGAGCAAACCCTTTTAGTCGCCTCCTGCGACAGGCAGGGGATACCGTGGCCGTATTCCGCCCCGCGACCACACAGCGGATTTTTCATACAGGTTTACTCCTCGCGGGCCGGCCGGTTAAGGCAAGCCCCCTGTTCCTGCGAAACATGACCACAGGCTTACGGTATGAAGGAAGCTCAGGTCCCCGGGACTGCTAATCCCGTACTGGAGGTGCAACTATGCACCTGCAGCCCTTGAGGTCGCCGTTCTCCCGTTAACATAGAGGCCCTCACCCTTGGACACCCGACAAGTCGAGTGTCGAAGGGATTAGAGCGCCTCTATCCCAGCGGACACCACCTGCAGGTGGGAGATCCGACTTGTGCCACCCTAGCACCATTTGTGCTCAATAGAGCCACTCCCATTGAGCCACTCCCTCTCTGGAGTGTGGGCAGAAAGGGGATGTATCGTCGAAATCTTTCCAACATGGAGAGACTTCGTGTTTCAAAATGAGGAATGAAATTGACTGAGGATGAGGGTATAAAAAAAAATTAATAATACAAAATTGAGCCTCAAAAAATAATAGTTTATTGGCTCGAATTAGGGGAAAAAGCCTTGCGGCATAAAAAACCCCTTGACAAATGTATTTTATTGTAATTGATCGGTGAAAGTGTGTCGCTTAGTATTCGTGGTTCGAGGAGTGCGGAGACATCCTCGAACCGTTGGTAGTGTATTTTTAATCCACCCTGCCGTGGATGATTTGAGGAGTGCGGGGTCTCGCTCAAATCTGATGATGCGTTCGTAATCCACCCCGCATTGGACGACCGTTGAGGAATTCTAGGACTCGCTCAAACGGCCCTGGTACGTTAACAGAGCGACTTGCGTCGTTCGTGTTGTATTAGTCTGTTCGAGCTGTATCGTCGAACAGAATTGTATATATGAAATTAATCTATTCGAGCTGTATCGTCGAATAGAATTGTATATATGAGATTAGTCTATTCGAGCTGTATCGTCGAATAGAATTGTATATATGAGATTAGTCTATTCGAGCTGTATCGTCGAATAGAATTGTATATATGAGATTAGTCTATTCGAGCTGTATCATCGAATAGAATTGTATATATGAGGAGCGCCCTATATCGCTCTTATCGTGAATTTATAATCACGTGTATTATGTTTGTAATGATATGATTCGCGAACTCGACGCGATTCGAATTGTCACTCGCGTTAAACTAACTTTTCTCGAGGTTCGAAATATCAAGAGACCTTTTTTCCCGATCCGTTCCGCGTCACGTTCTGGTATCGACTGACTTCGATATATAAAAATTGTCCGAGCACGCACCCCCGCGTTGAGAAGAGACCGTTACAAAATTCAATGCTGTGTTTTTCAACAACAGCGAGTAAAAGTAAGCAAAAGAGAAACTTAGCCGTTAGCCGATTTATGGCATGCACTTGGTTATTTTCGGACCGATCCGGACGTGAATTGACAAACAAAAGACTTCGTTGAACCGTCCGTCGAAGTAAAGAGCGACCCAGGGTGGCCTACGAACCGACCCACTCGAGCCCTACAATAAACTACTTAGGCGCGCCAAAAAGTCTACGTGCAAGTTCGAACATGTTTAGTAATAAATTATTGAATCGCGACAAAAGACTACGAACAAAAAGAACACCAAAAAGAAATAAAAAAAACAAAGAAAATAAGAAAGACACAAAAAAAATAAGCGGTACACTAATATAAAATTTTATGGGCGCTCGCGTGGTCTGGCCGGTTTGGCGAGTCACTTGCTTCTTCTTCCTCTTCGCACGTCTTCCGGTGCCCGGGGTTCCCCCTCCCCGAGGATTTCGGCATTAGATGGGCCACCGCGCTCCTCTGATAACCAGGTCCTGGGACCCCTTCGGGTGGCTGGTCCCCAGGCCTGGCGTTCCTCGCAGGGTTGGCTGCCGGTCGCTTCCGCGGAGACTAACGTGGTGGCTCGGCGACCGGCGAAAAGGGGGTAGAGTGGGGGAACACGTTGTTAAAAAAATGGAAAGACGCGGTACAAAAAAAAGAACGGAAAGAAAAGAAAACACATTCATCCATCCACTCACGCTCCAGCTGCGAGGGTGTCGCCTGGGCGGAGAAGGGAAGCCGGCGGGCTTGGTGGCCGCTCGTAACGAGGCAAAGAGTGCCTCGTTACAGTCGTACGATGGTTAGATTTTCACTTAGTCCCTTAATTTTTTAAATAAATTTAACAATATCAGCAAAAATTGGTGCGTTTTTGGCGTCTGTCTTACTTTGATCATTATTTAAACGTATTTAAATGCTTACAATGTAATAACAACTTATATCGTTTTATTCGGGAAAGTTCACAGATTTTTCTTGTGCATACAGCCAGTGAATAGCGGCTATGGTAAAAGCAAAAAATATTCCCAAAGTTGAAAATTTGCAATTTTTTTTATCTTTAACTTTCTCAAAAACTGTACGTTCTAGACAAAAGCGGATTTCAAATTCGTATTCAGCTCGCAAAAATGTATAAGAACTTCAATGTGGCGGATACGAAATCAGTGCAGTTTGCAACGTATTGGCACTAGAAACGATAGAATAGACTGTTGGGAATCCCAACGAACATGCCGTGCTTTTTTTTTGTTTCCTTTACCCCATTGTCCACTGATTCGAACTTTTTCGTCTGTTTTATGTTATGCACTAAATGATTTCCCTCTACATCCTAACTTACCACTTCTTTCTTCCAAACCACCTCTCTTCTCACAAAATTAGCCAATGACTTTTGCAGCTCCAACACTCTTATCCTCGAGGACAACCAATAGTTTCTTTTACAAAGCCTACGTTCTACGATACATTTTATTTCGGCTGGTTTCTTTCGACAATAAACGATGACTGTCTCGATCGACGCCGTAGTCGATCAACAGATCACCGTTGCATAGCAACCGTTTGCGACGTACGCCTCGCGATCGAGAACGAAACCGAGATTCGTGGCCCGTTCAACAATGTCTCCTAATAAAATATAACATAATATCAATTCCTCAATTCGGATATCTTATAATGAGAATATAAAGTATCGTTAAACATACATATCTATGAATAATCGTTCACGCGTTTTCATTCGGTCTGTTTGCCGGTCATGCTTATGTTGTGCAATTATTAGAAAGAGACAGTGAAATAAATTGAGAGTTCATTGACCCTGCCAGGACATCAGCTGTTGATGCTCTGATCGGTGGATGTACCGGGTGACACAAATATTTTTCATCGAAGCTAGTTTTTTTCATAGATCAATGAGTAAGTTTTATTTAAGTTGTTTGTGAATTCTTAAAATTAAACGTATGCAGGAATTGATTTATTTGACTTCAGTGAGTTACTGCATTACATATTCCATTCCAGTTCTATCTCATTTCATAGACAAGGTACTGATTCGTTTTGAAACGTGAATTTATTCGTTTGCTTTATTAGAATAGTTGACAAAATTAATTTTCATAAATTTATTCTTTATTCCTTTTCGAAGGCATAAAATAAATACAATATGCTTGGTCTGGGTAAACAATAACTAATTGATTCATCGCCTATTTAAGAATAATGAAGAACTTAATATTATTCATAACTTCTTAATTCGTTATTCGATTTAACTTTCACCTAGTTTCCTGTTATACCGACGCGGTATCAATACGCTTGTTCACGATCATGATTGACCGTCATACTCGAAGCTGTCGCTCTCGCGTCTGGGCGCGCGCTATTCTCGCGCTCTGATTGGTTAGTGTTTTTCCTTAATAATTCAAGAACGAAGCTTCAAAACCCATTTTTGCAAAGGAAAATCTCGTTCAGAATGACGTCCTCTAGCACCCCTTTCAGGGAGTAACACTAGTTACGAGACACCCTGTATGTTCGGCGAAACATCAATCAATGTAAAAATAATGAAAGTTCAGATCCGTGTTATGACTGTGAACGCGGAAGCATTTCGCACAATACAGTATTCTCTCCGTAAGTGTGAAAAAGATCTCTACCGTAAGAGTAAAAATTTTATCCCCATTACTGGGGGGATCCCCCTCGGAATCAGTCAAGCGTTAAAGACGATCGGTTACCGAAACGACGAGAATCGAATATCGGTGAGACACATACTAATGCAAGCAAAGGGAAAGATTGCAATTTTCTTATTCCTTATTATTTTTCCATGAAATTCGTACCATCGTATTAGCCTCATTTTTTTTATTAAAATGACACCAAACACAACATAATTACGTTCATAATTACTTGTGTAACGGATGATTAAAGTCGTTAACATGAAAGAGGACAGCGAATCGAAAAGAAAGAGAGGCAGAAAGTTGAAGCGTTCGGCAAACTTGGAAGAAAAACGAGACGAATACGATGGTAAAAGTTTCATTCACGAAAAACCAAAAATAAAGAATTTTAATCTTTGAATTTAAAAGACAGAACATACACGAGTCTTTCATGTTTGCCGAACGTCTCGAACCTCAGTCCCTCTTTATTTTTGTGTCGCTATCCTTTTCTACGTTCGGCTCACTACAAAGAATGTAGTACCTATTCCATAAATGTGAATCTCCAGACCCGAAGTTTTCACACTTATGGAGAGAATACTGTACATAGAGCATTTAAGAAATTCACCATTGTCAAAATTTAAAAAAAATAAAATTAAAAAAGTTATAATATTTCATTATGAACTGTTACGATACAATAAAATATACAGTAAAATCTTTGTAGCGGCACATGGCTCGCAACGTTGATAGAAAATAGCATTGACCATTTACAGTTGTTTAGGTACAGGCAATTAAGCCTACCCTGAACTCTGTAAGTTGGCGAAATTATTTTAAACTTTTTAGACGTGTGTAGCTGAATAGGCTACCCTATCATAAACGTTGCCAGCCATGTCCCGTTACGGTTTTCACTGTGGAAAAGCGTCAATGAATCAATTGCCAGTCAAGCCTTCGATTTTCTTCTTACTCTTTCTTTCCGATATGTTCACTACTCTACTTTCTGAATAAAACAAGATTTGCAAACATAACCGTCGTGAGTACTTTTAATTACAAACCTCGCGACAATCTGTTCGAAATTATATTTATTGTGGGATTTAGAAAATTAAGTAAGTTGCAAATAATACAAAGGTTTATAGTTTGTCGGAAACGTTACAGAAATTATTATAATACGTCTTCTCTGCCGAACTCTTTATAAAACAAAAACCCTCTCCTGACCTGCTCCGTTCTATTTATAATATATCAGGTGTTACACATACATTCATTTATGCACATAATCTGTCGCACTCATTTCCTAGTTCTCTCTCTCTCACTCAGATCATTCGTTGTTTTTTGCATACGGTACATGTCATTTCATTGATAGAACGAAGGCACACGAAAATAAACAGCTGACAGTTTACAGCTGATTTCACGATCGTTTCTAATTTCTACATTTATTTATCATCCATCGAAACATATGTAGGACACAGTGACATTTTTTGCAATACTATCTTCTTTCTACCTTCTACTAGATTTACTTCTTCTCTTCTTTCTAAAGAAGAAGAAAGAAATCTATTCTTCCTTCTAGTCTACCGGTGTTGGCGCGTCAGCCCACTCGTCATCTGATGTCGCGTGTCCAAATAGGAGTGGGGGAATTCCCTCTTGCCGTGTCACTGATCTCGTTCCGTGTTTGACAGATCAGCTGTTATAGTAATTTTTTCAACAGTGATTTTTTCTTCCTGCGCCTATGTTACCCTCGTTCGAGCCAGTTCAAGTGTAACAGGAAATTCATCGCGGTTCCATTGATGCGGGCTGACAGATCTGCAGTTCCTAATATAGCAATAAAATTATTTAATTTTTACATTTTTTTGACTGCAAACTTTTTTAACATAATCGTGTGGTTTTTTCGTTTAAAATTAAACCAAACACGATATAATTTGGATAATACTTATCATTTATAAAAAGATGGGTTGCTCCAAAATAGTAATACGATAATATTTGTCCTGCCTTGTTGCACCATGCTTCCCGCTTTCTTCGCCTAAAAAATACGAATCAATTTAGTATATAAATAGGGGGTGTCCCAGTTGGACGTCGACCGATTGGACGCGTTCCAATTCGAAGCGGTGAAAATTGGACGCGTTCCAATTCGATGCGGTGCCTATTGCACACGTTAGGTTAAGTTAGGCTATATTAGGTTCATTCGGCACCGTTTCGAATTGCAACGCGTCCAATTTTCACCGCTTCGAATTGGAACGCGTCCAATCGGGACCGTGCAATCGGGACGCGTCCAATCGGTCGACGTCCAAACGGGGGTGTCCCATATAAATAAAGTACTTTATCGTTTTTTAAAATAAAATTATAATAAATGTAAATAAAAACATGCGTTTACTAACCTTTTATATTTTGCAGACAAGTGTCGATAAATAGCCGTAGAAAAGGATGCTAAAATTCAATGATTGTGTCCACTTTTTTAGTCTTTTTTTTTTTTATTTTACGTGGGGGAAATCTTCCTAAGATACCCCACGCCCCTGGGGGAGGGCGCAGGGTTATGTGGGATTTTTACCCACTAAAAAAAAACCCCCCACGGTTCGTCCTCCTTGGCGCGTTGGGGAGCCCCAGGAACTCTCAGAGAACACAACTGGGACCCTCCACAGCGCCCTACAGGAGCGGAAAAATGGCAAAGGCAATTTAATATAATTAATTCCGGAAACTCTACTTTAGGATGGAACATAAATTAATTATTACAACTGATCATAAAGGATGCATTGCCTTACGCCATTCCAATAATATTTTTCCAGTAGCAAGATACTATTTTCGGACGAATTTGTTAAAAATAAAAAAATCTTCGTTTCATTTATCTCATACGGATACTACGATAAATAACAGTAGATGCCGTCACCTAAAAAAATAAAAATAGAAAAAAATGTAAAAAAAAAGTTAATAGCTATAAGAAAACAAATATTTCCTATTGTTTCGAACGCGTTCGCGACGAGACTATCGGGCTCGCGGAAGATCGAGTCAACGAGGGTCGTAAATCTTCGACACGGATGAACCGACGCCACAATTCGCGTACGACCCTACGACCTTGTAAGGACATAGGGCTAGTAGAAATGAAATCAAACAGAAACTGATAATGTCTTTAAAAAATGCGTTTTTAATTCACATATGATTTTAAGATTGACTATGAGGTTGTGATTGTTTTATTCTGACACTTGGAGTGGTTATCGGAATGAGAACGTTCTCGTTTGAATACAGAATAATGAGTGCCTTTTCGATGACACCGTGTTAACGAAGAAAACGTTGTTTGGGGGTGGGCACTTTGGATCTCTTGACCATGAAGCCAATCAGTGGTAACCTTGATTTTGCTACCTTCTCATTGGCCTCTGGTTCAACCAATCGTCTCTCATTCGGAGGCGGTATTTTGCAATTGCAAAATAACCTGGCCTTCTGGCCAAGGGTCGCGTTGCGATCGGGAAAAACCCGGGTCAGCGCGAGACATGCCGTTTGCAGATGCGTTTATGGCACCCCGTTACCTTAGGTATTCCGAGTTTTCTGGACTTCTTTATGGAGGTCTGTTTTGACTAAACCTGGTGATACTGAAGGGCAACGGAAATGCGAACAATGGCTCGAGATTGGGTCGGACACGGACTCGGAACCTTTACAATTTTGAACGTAGCAGTTAGAAAAAATGAATTGTATACCGAAATAAGTTTTGACTTATTTCGTTAAGCAGCTTATGATCATAAAGCTGGGAATATCCGTGTCTGGAAGAGATATTAATTTAAATTGCCTTTTTTATGATGGGACGGGCAGCAAATTTCAATAATAATTCTGAAGTGAATAACAGCATGTTTTACAGCGACGCGTAGCACCTATATTATATTTGAATGTTGTATAACATTACCTGACATGATTTTCTCCATGCGCGAAGTGTTCGTTTCCTTCTCTTTCGTAACGAAGAACTACACGCGCTGCCATACTTATGAAAATTTCTTTCCTCGCAAAAATCTTCCGTTGTAAAATCTGCAAGAAATTATTAGTATGCAGGAAAATGTTAATAACCCACTCTTGGCCAATGACACTTCTTTCATGACATTCAAAATTCAAAATTTCTTTTATTTTATTATTATTTCAAACGAAAAACATTATTATTATTATTTTAAAAGAAGTGTCATCGCACGATGGAAACCACGAGAAGGTGGTGGGTTTCTTCAAAAGGAGATGGGATAAGGATGGGAAAAGAATGGATAGTATCGGATATGATAATTTGAGGTACGATAATGATGGATTGTAGGGAAAAAAGGGATTGAAAAAACTGCACTTTGTAGCGCAGTGCGACACCGGACCGTTGCAACGTTTATATTTTTATAATTTTCTCAACCCGTGAACAAGTCAGCGGGACTGCACGCTTTGTACAAGCGTGCAGACCGGTGTCAACTAGCAATTGCGATTTGTTCTAATTGATAACCATCGACTTTGTCGATGGAACTGCACTTTGCTGCGCAGTGCGACGTCGAACCTTTGCAACGTTTGTATTATTTTCTGAAAGAGATCTCTTTCGCTTTTTCAAACGTTCTCTTTCCTCCATTATAAATTAAGGTTCTCTAATTGGCATACCTCTGTTGTACCGGCTATCTATATATTCCGGTAACATACATTCTGTATAAAATTTAATCAACTGTGGTTCCATTTCATTTTGAAAAAATGTATCGTCTCTTTACACAGTCGTACATTTTATCCCTTTTGGGGTCCATATACAAAATATGCAATATCTTCTACCGGTTACGTGCAATTGTCCTTGCACTTGGTAGAAGTTTTGGTGCGTTCTGCTAACGGCAGTACCCGTTGCATCTTGATATATTCGTCGGATAGACGGAATTGTCTCTATCGCTTCTTTCGGCGATAAATTTTCGGCCGTTTGTGGGCATTTTATTTCGACGATGCCTTCTTCATCGATTACTCGATTTCTTGATTGTCCAGTTGTTTCTGCCTTGATGGCATCTCTTTTCTGTTGCCAATTACGGAGCATTTCCATGTGTTTGTTTTCTTCCAACTTATACACAGTTTCACTGATATTAGTTTTTGCAGCGTTTTCGCCGTAATCTTTATCGCAGCGGAGTTGTTTCCGTATGCGTGTTGCAATTTTCGTTTCTCGTTGCTTTTCATTTTTCTTATCGTTTGCTTTCTTTCTTCGTTCTTCCATGTTTGATAATGCTTTTTTCGTATTGTATTGTAGCACGGCAGCAGCACATCTTGCCGTGTACAAACCTCTTTCCCCGAGATTCAGTCTTTTTCCGCCAATTTACTTCGTGACGATCCCATTGAAACTTTCAACGCAATTATTATTGCAGCTGTATAATAAGCTCTCTGCGTGAGCTCCTAATGGCCGAAGTATGTCCTTTATTTTTTGATATATTCCCATATTTTTTAACTGTGGGTTAATATTTATTTAATTTTCTTTATTTTTTCCATCGCAGAAATAATTTATTTTTTTACATTCTGCGTGTTCGCCAAACACGTGGCTTGGTATATTATATATATCGCCGTATAAATTTTTTATTTTTTCTGCGGTCGATACATTTTCTTTGTCTCTGTACTGCGCGGCTTTGGCAATCGCTATCCGTATCCGCCGAATGCTACTTTCAACGGCTTTTCTCATAGTTCCTGCTGTTGTTTTTTTTGCAATTTCTCTCATTTTTCTGCAGAAATTCCGTAACAAATGATTCGTGCATTCAATTTTCTTTACACGAATCTTTGTCTTGTACGGATCCGCGTCAATAATCTTCTTATACACGCTGCTGTCCCCGTCAGCGATTAGCGTGGAATAAATCAATCCACGCTTTTCCACGCTAGTTTGGAAACCTTCTACAATGGCATCGCTTTCCATAGCGGTGGATGCTTGACTTTTATTCCAATTTTTGAAGCATGTATGTTTCCTGGGCCCTTTATCTTTCTTTGCAGCATATTCGCAAATTTTGCACTTTTTATTGCGTACACCAATGAATAAAACTTTTCTTGTGTAATACCCAATTATCACTCCAACTCCCGACGCAGAGTTATATGCGCCGGTGCGGTATGATCTCTTCATTCAACTTCCGTCGGCAACGACAGGAATGTACGTGATTCCGGATTCTGAAAGAACATCTCCTCTTCCAATGGCCAATCGTTTTTCTTCTTCAGCTGCTGCTATCATTTCTTCTTCTGTAGCGGCAATCAACGAATTTACAATTTCATCGTAATTTTTCGTGTATTGCCTTATCGACATACATTTTATGTTTATTGCAGCCAGAAATTCTTCCATTTGGGGGTAGCTGCCTCCAGTAAAGATTGTGCCAGCCACGGCACTTTGATTTATGTCCATTTGCTCACTTTTTTCGGGTTGATTGTGAATTTCACCTTTATAGTGGCACATAGTGCACACTACGCTGAGGGTAGTCCTCAGGCCCGACCGTTTCATGCCGGTTATTTTTAAATATTTTATGCCACAGTCTTCCCTGTTATCGGCATGAGTGCTTATTTTTTTCATTTCTTCAAATATGTGCTGCATATCGCGATGTTCAGGGCATTGGAAATAAATATTTCTTCTGGTTCGACCGTTGTCATTTTTTCAACTATTCAATTTTCCTCTTCTGCGTCGGAATTTTCCACAAATGTGGTTCTTTCTGCGTCGGAATTTTCCGCGGATATGGTGCAATAAATTCTTTCGTCTTCATTCTGTACTCGGCCATCGGATGTTGACGGCTCATCTACGTATTCTTCGGCAAGTCCTTTTTGCTTACTGATAGTGCCAACTGCTTCTAATTTTTCTGTTTGAGCTGCTATGCGCTGTCTCCTTTTACGCCATCCTCCTTTTTTAGATAACCTTTTTGTTGAAAGGCGCAATTTACATTTACGGCTTTTTCTCGTATCGCACTTTCTTGAGATTTTACGACTCTGTATTATTCACTCTGTGAATATCTCGCCAACCGTAAGAGACCCGTTGATTTTGAAAACGGATATGGAATTCTCATGAAAAGTTGTATATGCACACAAAATTTCAGCACTCAACTCGATGGGGGTCATCCGGAAGTACAAATATCCTTTATTTACAATAGATTAGATATTTGCAATTATTTCGGAAATTTTTAATTTTTGAAATTAGTTCTCGGTAGTTGTGTATTGTATTCATCGATGCGTACACTGATACAGCGATACTCTTTTAAGAATATTTTACATCTTCATTTTACTGTTACTGTAGAGGTGGCCGCGAAAAAATTATCAACGTTGTAACGACAATAAATAAACAATAAAAATAAATTAAAAAGTGAATTTGTAGTATTTAATTTACGGATCCCCTTTCCTTCCGGTCCAGCTATCCTTTCCTACATCGGCTCATGCCATATTCATTCGGAATATAATCTAATAATATAATAAACTATGTTAATGTTTTAAATTGTTTGTAATTTTTCTTTAAACCAACGCGAGATCTAATTGAATGTCAATAACCAAAGAAAATAGATAAATATTATATAGCGTCGCGAATGTTCTAGAATATCGAAAGTTGGCGAAACATCGAAATGCATCGAAAATATTCGCAACAATAGGACATTGGTTACTCCGCGGAGCGTAGAAAAGGACAGCGAGTTAAGGATGCCAAACGTAACATATCGGTGGGACAATCCTAATGTAAGAATAAAACTTTTTTATTTTCGATTTTTTTCATATGAAATTTTTACTATTAGATTTTTTACATTTTTCTGATTAAAATAAGACTAAACACGACGTAATTCGGAATATATTTATTTGTAATTTCAAACATTACGCTTACATCGAGGACTTTACTCGAAAAAGTTATTGCAAGTAAATATGAGCCGAATTACGTCATGTTTGGTCTTATTTTAATCAGGAAAATGTCACGAATATGATGGAGAAAGTTGCATGAAACTTAATTAAAAATAAAAAAGTTAGCAACGCATTAACATTGTAAACAATTGAAGAGACTTTTGATCTTTGCCGACTGTCACAGTCGCAGCGTCTCTTTCTTTTTCACTCGCTATCCTTCTCTATGTTAGAAACTTGGGCCCGGAGAAATTTCTCTTAGGAAGGGAAAGTACGCTAACAAAAGGTACATGGCCATTTTCGACTGTTCGTCGATTTCTATTTTTCTAACATGTTTTAAATTTGTATCAATATGTAAAT
Source organism: Megachile ligniseca (assembly GCA_945859555.1). NCBI lineage: Eukaryota > Metazoa > Arthropoda > Insecta > Hymenoptera > Megachilidae > Megachile > Megachile ligniseca. Next base: position 14,480,807 of record OX243782.1, on the reverse strand, counting down.
GAATTAGCTATTTATATTTAGCTGATTTAATTGAATTATGTAATATGCGCAGTGCCATGCGCAGTGCTATACCCAGTGTAGGAAGGTATGTTAGAGTTATCGACCGATCTACGCATTTATCGATGCTGTAGGTAACTTGGCCGAAACTGCGAAAATCAGTGTGCAACCATGCGGGCTACATAATTAATGGTACAACCGGTGTATTTATCTATCTCAGCGGGAAGGGATATCCGTACACCAGGCACAAGCCGTGATCATAGTCGCGGGGGTACATACTTAGAGTATTTGCCCCACTTTAGGGTAATTATGCTCTACGTCTGGATGCGAACCTAGAAGGATCTCTCTAAATCTATTCAGCGAAAACGGTACGCGATCGGGAGGTCAAACCGACCTGGTAAGATAGACAAACCGGTTATCTACCCACGACGCATACGCGCCTCAAACCGAGGAGTCACAAGTTCAAACCGAACTGTGGCACTGCTAGAACACGATTATTAAAAGTCCTTTTTGTCGTGTACAGCGTAGTTGTCAAAACAAGAATTTTGAGTATAATAAATTGAATTTCGAAAGTCGTTTAAGTATAAAGTTCGCTGAATAAAAGGAGACGGTGAGTAATTGTTGTTTGTGAGTCAATTCTCAAAAGTAGTCATCGCCGGTAATCCCACAGTTGTAGATAGCGACTGAGATCGTCTAATTATACATTTTGGCGTGGTACAGCTCCCAGGCTCATACAGGCAATTGAAGTGTCGCTCGGCCCACATATTGTGCCTGCCGTCATCTTCTGGTTGTTCTTGACTGGTTTATGAACTTCATAGTACAGGCACCATTTGACTTTTCCCGAATTATTCGACAAAGTCGATCCGAGTGTTTCTGTACTATACGCGTCGCGAATAATACGATCAGATTAGCACTGTTAGAATTAGGTGTCTGGCATCGGAGGAAGTCTTGAGCCCAACTAAATTCCTCTTGACAAACTCTTAGGTGTCTCAACCTGGTTTTCACTTCGTGCGTGTCTCCACCGGAATAACTCCCCCGATTTATTGGCCGAGTGTAAAAGGTACTGCGACGGTTTTCAATCGTACTTTCCACAGAGATTTTGACTCCAACGACAGAATCACACGACCAGTTTATTTCTCTTAACAAGATTCGATTTCCTTTCCACGTCTCATTGCGCGTTATCTATTGAAATCCTTTAAATTTGATATAAAAGATATTTTCGTGCGTGTCGGAATTATAGTTTGGGAGAGAACTTATCAGATAATAAGTCTACTCTATTTGTTCATTAAATAACGCGATCATTCCATATTGAACTGACGATTTCTATACCGTGTCAAACAAAGTGTGCGTATCACTTTATTTCGACATTTATGTAACGATATTGATTTTACAGAATATATTTTTTTTTGTATGTGTTATTACATAATTTATGTCTATCTTTCTGCAACGACCAACAGACCACTCCGCTGTCCAGTACCTGAAGACCCGAATCCCTCCAATAAAAACCCTTAGTAGAACTTGAATTATACTAACTTAGTGTTCATTTACGCATATACGCCCAACTTGGGCATAACCTGACAAAATTCACCATAAATATAATTATAACGTTTACAAAAGTGGTCCCCAACGTGGGGCACAACAAAAGTTAACAAATTACGTTTACACAATTTCCTATACAAAATGTATAGGAATCGGAAAGAAAAAATGCAATCTCGGTTGCCGCGAATCGTACCCGCAACTTCAGTATCGCAACCGCTGACTCTACGCGTTTACCCACACAAGTTTTCAAAATTTTGTTCTTTAATAGTCATGACTTAATTATATTGCATCGAATTCATATCACAACAGGAAATAATATAACATATTACCTCTTGCCGGCTGTTAATTCGTTTTCTTATTACAAAATATATTTTAAATAATTACCAATAATTATCAAAATTTGACATTAATGCATGAGCTTTATCCTTTCTATTATCCTTTATTCTATTATCCTACTATCCTTTCCAGGAGCTTACCCGCCTCATCGAGCAGGCATATTGGCCGGTACGCGGAGGGAGTATCCGCGGGTCTTCCTTCCTTCTTAATGAGGACCATCCGTCCGGTCTTCCAGATAGTATAACCTAACTTAACCCATATTAAAATCATTACATTAAAAAAGATTAGCCTTTATAATACTGTTAAAAAAAATATTTTGATTTAATTTTGTTTTTTCAATTTCTTAAGGGGGGACCTCTATGTAGGAATGGTCAAAAAAGTTATTTTTTTTTATTACGTAGAAAATTACTTTGAAACCTATAGAATACGACACGCATTAATATTTGGATTGAATCACAAAGCTATTGCTGTGAGAGCCTAAATCCGTAACCCACCTTCGCGTCGAGCCATTTTTTCTTCTCTATTCATTCTTTTCACTTTTTTTTTTGTAGTAAAATACTACCACAGATGAAAAAATGAATCGTGATGAGACGCACGCGGTGGTATAATGACCGGGAAGGTGTTTATTTAATGTTTGAAGTGCTTCTACACTTGCAATAAAGTTTAATCAAATGTTTTGGGAGATGCACTTATGCAGAATTTTCAAAGTAGCGGCAGGTATAAAAATTATTCAACCTTTTGTACTATAATACGCTCAGGCAAATTAAACTTTAAACGCGATTTTCTCGAAACGTATTTTTCCGCGAAGTTGAATATCGGTGTACACGATTACTCAAAAACTACTCAACTAATCGGGCTGAAATTTTGTACACATTCTAATAGAAGTACTGTCTCCTGGATGAACCTAAATGCAAGTTAAAATCATTGATATAAACATTTTTTTTATTGCAACAAAGAGTAAAATTTTATCGAAAAATTTTTAACATTGTGTTCTGAAGGTTGTCATTATTCCAATTTTTAATTTTTTTTCAATTTTTTAGGTTCATCAATTTACCACAACTATATATTCATCAGATTTCTCTGCTTAGCTCTCTCAGATAATAAGAACAGACTCTAGAGTGTACACCGTTTTCGAAGTCACTTCGCGACGTATCTAACATATTATACTGTACATCCGCCATTTTGTATTTTATTTAACCAACAAAAATTGAGAAATGAAGTTGAAGTACTTATTAAATAGTCCTCCAAACGTTACAAATATTTATTCATTCCTTATCCTTCAAAATAATTCCTGAAAATCAGCTTAATTTCGGCTTGCTACATAGAGGTCCCCCCTTAAAAATCTCAAAGTTTCCAAAAGTTCTAAATATTGTATTTGTACTGAAGGCTGTACGGCTGCAAAAGTACAGAAGCAGTATTGGTTATAAAAACCGATATTCCTTGCGGCGGTGATTAGAACCGCGCGACACTCATACCTGTGGTACCTCCAATAATTTTTGAGAAATCAATTAACGGCATATGAAGAAGTACATAATGTACAGAATATTGTAAAAGATTGGAAAAATTATGATATTTTTAGTAAACAAGGCCGATTGCACCTCTTCACAGAAAGTGATTTCAAATTGTTCTCTATTCTAGTCCATAATTTACACACACCAAGTTGCAAATGTATTGATTTTTGCATATTAAGTGTATTAATTTTTCTTCTCTATTCATTCTTTTCACTTTTTTTTTTGTAATAAAATACTACCACAGATGAAAAAATGAATCGTGATTTACACTGTTTAGCATGCTGAGAAATTCCGAATTTTTGCCAGATATTATACCCCCTGTTGGACGCACATGGTCACGATACAGCGACCATCACAACAACGAGGTCCGCCGATGCGATGTTAGACTCGCTATATTTTCAACCCGTCAACGAATCAAGAGGCGCACGCCAAACAAAGGCAGCGGGGCGGTATCGAGCGACTGCACTTTACAGCACAGGCCGCCGCCGGATCTTTGCGACATTTGTATTATCTTCGGTGAGAGGTCTTTTTCACTTTTTCGTGCGCTCTTTTTCATCCATTATAAATTGGGCTTCTCTAATGAGCATACCCCTGTTACACCGGCTATCTACATATTCCGGTAACATGCACTCAGTATAAAATTGAATCAATTTTGGTTCCATCTCGTTCTTTCAAAACGTGTCGTTCCTTTCGACAGTAGTGCATTGTATCCCTTTCCGAATCCAAAGCAAAATATGCAGTAAGATCTACCTGTTACGTGCAGTTGTCCTTGTACTTGGTAGTAGTATTGATGGTTTCCGCTTAGCGCAGTAGCCACATCATCTTCAAATACCCGTCTTCATTGCCTCTTCCGGCAACAAATACTCTGCTGTCTTTGGGCATTTTATTTCCACGATGCCCTTTTCATCAATGACACCATCCGGCGATGCTCCCATGAATGGATGGGAGCTGTCGATGATAATTCCGCATTCTTTAATTTCTCTTGTGACGTATCGGTTCAGGGAACGAAGGAAAGGTTCCCTGCGGGGGAGGGCGACCAGGGAAAGTGGCCCTCCGCTTACCGAGGTCTACAATCCACGGACGATTTTTAATCCGGGCGCCAGTGCGTAAGCACTCGTCCAGGGAATACGCCCTTCCGGCAGCTCGTACGGGAGCGGAACTCAGACGGGGTCGATAAAAAGAAAATAGATGACCCGCGAGTATCGGGTAACGATAAACTTTATTCTGGCCGAAATAGGCCGCGGCGATTTCAAAAACACTGAGCCCCTCGCGGTACAACGTACGGTCGGGAGGAAGGTACGCAGTCGCCAGGCGCGAAAAGGGTTTCGCGACGCGGAGGCTCACGATACAAAGAAAACGAAAAGTAAAACTAACTTTACCGGACGCACGCGTAAGGAGAGCACACCCTCTCTGTGGTGTGGACAGAAGGGGGACGCTGGTCCTAAAACCCAAAATACAACAGAAAAAAAAAGGACGATAGTAACAAGCGCGCGGCGCAACGCGGCACGGAGGCGCGGAAAAATATCGGCGCGAACGCGAACGAAGCGCGGCCTCTCGGGTCCCAGTCGCCGGGTTGGTGGTCCTACCGCGAGGTACCACCCGCACTCACACACACTCACGCAACAACAACAAAAAATGGTAAGACACACGCTGGAGGTCTTACCTTTTTCTGTAGGTGGGCGCCTCCTCGGTACCGGCGGCACCAAAATGCGGAATACCAAAACGCGAAGTAACATACAATACAAAAACGCACTAAAACGCACAAAACCAAAATCACACGCGAGAGACAAAGGGAACGAAAAGAAAGAAGGAAACGGAAAAAAAAAGATATAAAATACACGAAACGTTCGGAGCAAAAAAAAAGCTTGATCGTTCGCTCGCGGCTCGTTTGTCGATTCGTTTCGCTAGACGCTTGACGATTGTCGCGATCTTCCGCCCGGTCTCCCGGTGCGCGGGGTTCCCCCACCCCGAGGATTTCGGTGTTGGGGATGGGCCACCGCGCATCCTTTGTCGGCCAGGTCCTGGGGCCCCCTTCGGGTGGTGGCTGGGGGTGGCTTGTCCCCAGGCCTGGTGTCGCTGGGCTGAGGAGGGAGGCCGGCGGGCCTGGTGGCCACTCGTAACGAGGCAAAAGTGTGCCTCGTTACAATTTACATTTTTAATATGAAAAGACTTACAAAATACAGATTACAAAATACAGATTACAAAATACAGAATTACAACATACAAAATACAAAATACAAAATACAGAATTAGAATTACAGATTAAATGTTTAATATAATTTATAACGAGACGAAAATTTTTAAAATATAATGTGATAATATAATACGTAAAAAACATGTAAAAACTAATAATGTAATTCTGTGTGATATATTCTGAAGCAAGGATCTATGCAAAGCCCAACATCGCAATCTTTGCACTCATACCGCGAATCCGTTCTTTTATCATTTTTGCTACAAATTGCACATCTCCGTCTTCTGTTTTTCGGCTTACAAAATGTGGGAAAATGTACCATCTGTAGTATCCAAAGATACCGATCTCTCGTCATTATTTCACAAAAATACTACTGTGTAAAAATTTATCCGTACTCCAATACTCGTGTAACGTTAGTTTTTTATTACGTGTCAAAAGTAGTGTCAACGCAAAGAAACAGTACATTTCCTCTAGTGTCGTATTTTTTTTCGTGTCCATGTTGTTATTGCTCTTTTGAGCGGAGTAATAATTGGTCTCATCTACAATATACTCTACGAGCTCTTGATAAAAAAATAGTTCAAAGTAATCAATGATTTTTGACGATCTTCCTATTTTCTTCTTCAGTCCTGAATCTTTTGAGGAAAATTTATGAATCTTTGGTTCGAAATTTTTCGATGTCCATGTTGTGTTGCACTGGGTGTCCTTTGTATTATCGTCATTTAACTCTGCTTCTGATTCTGAAGTGCTGCATATATTAGTTTTTCGTCGTTTTTTACATCGGTGGACATTATTTTCATTTTCAGAATCGACTACTTCAGTTTCAAACATAATACTACTTTTATGACTTGTACTCATTCTAAAAGGGCCTAAAATATTTTTGTAAATACATTTTCAAACAAAACCATAACCTCAAAAGTCTAATTTTTAAGAGTTCGGATTTTACCTTAAGCCGATCTATTCCTAATTTCTGTGAAAACCAGATACGTAAAATCGTTTACTCGCTAATGGATTCGATGGAATATTCGGTATAAAACAGTAAACGATTGCTTGTACAGATCATTTCTATGCCGCATATATGCGGCGCCCGTACCCGGAAGCCGTGGCGTGGATGCCGCGTATATGCGGCGCCCGTACCCACAGGTCGTCGAGTGACTGCCGCATATATGCGGCACTCGGCGCGAAAGGGTTAATAGCGCTATTGGAATCGCTAGGTTTTCAAGTTATAGTTTACGCTGACGATCTCCTCGTCGTCGTGTCCGGGGATAGTAGACATGAAATTGAAATCAATAGCACGAAGTAGATTTAATACTAGAGTGGTGTTCTTCGGCCAAACTCGAGATCTCAGCTCGCAAAACTGAGGCGATTGCTCTGAGGAGCGGCTGGATTAAGCGGGCCCCAATAGGGCCCGGCCAAAAAGCGAAAAGCTGTCCGAAACAAGAAGGCGGATCTGATGTCCAGACCGCCAACTATCAAAATAGGCAATTCAAGTATAAAGTTCAAACCCTCCGTACGATATCTAGGTGTGCATTTTGACAGCGGCATGGGGGTACACACCCACTACACATCGCGTACTGCGGCTTTAACACTTAACTTACAGAAATGCACATGTGCAGCTACAGCAATGGATAGTATCAATAGACTGAGGGTAATATTGGCCAGAACTCCGATTGCATCCCAATAATAAATACCTATTTATCCTTTCATGATGCTCCAGTAACGCCGCTTCATATCGACGTTACTCCATACCAAGCGTTTTTGCATTCGGGCATAAACTACGCGGATCCGTTCATCGTAAAAACAATCTGCGAGTGAGGGAATACAGTTTACAAGATTACTCAGATGATGCATCCATTGCAACACAATAAACGCAACAAACGCTGAAACCAACGTTTGGCGCCGATATGGAATTGCATAGCATGATGACAAGACCATCCCGTGGCTCTACTGTAATCGCGAATACGTTGGCTAATGATGGCTCGGAATGGACCTCATTCCGCGTTTAATTCAGTGTGAAATGGAAAACCTCCTGGTGTCAATTAAATTTCACCTTCGTAGCGTGCTGGTGGATACGGCACTAACCTTCGAAAAATTTACGACTTTCCTATCGCAAGTCGGAGCCATCCTGAACTAGCTCCACGTAAGTGGTTTGTGCAATAAAATCTTTGTGCTACCTGTTAAACGAACCAAACTCTTGTTACATTTTACTCGCGCGTCTAAACCGTTTTTACGGTATAGACATGCCCCAAAAATGGAAAAATATTGATGGCTGGATACTTCTGAAACCAAAGAAGCAACCAAAGTTAGTTATGTCACCGCCATTGTTAATACAGTAATAGATTAAAATATGTATTAATGTAAATAGTTGTACATTCATTAGTATAAGTGACAGAAGTTGTGAAAATGGGTTGCGAGTGGATGAGACAGTACATATGAGTGACAATGACAGATTCAGTATACGTATGAGTTACACAAGAGGAAACTTGTAATATTCCTCTGGCATCGCGTTTTGGACCCTGCATTTAGTGACATAAAACCCACAGTGTAATTCACAAAAATATGAAAAACTATCCGAAGTTAGTGGGGATCCAAAATAAATAAGTCCAAATAAATAGTGGGGGTTCCAAAATAAATAGTGGGGTTCCAAATAAACAACAGTAACACCGCGAAAGCATTACAAAACTAATCGTACCATCGAAGGAAGCTGAAGAAAAGAAATGTAGGTTATTCACTACGGAAATCCTTAATTCATAACCAATTATCTAATCGAAGGACGATGGAAATAAAGTGCGTACTCCGGAAATCGATGACGGAATCCAAAAGATATTACAAATATCTCAGTTGCTAAGTTCCAGGAATTTTCCTGTGAGATCAACTCCTCTTGAATCTCCTTGTTACGTCAGTTGATGTACACATCGTTCGCTCAGTTCAAACTGATACACTGCAGTAAGCGCTCGGTCACGCGTACAACTGCAACCGTGACGCACTCGTATTTATGTTTAACGACAACACTCACTCGTTTGCGACGAAATGCAGTGTGCTGTCAGCCGCTTAGCAATTGTTTCATTCTTTCGATTATATAGCTCCTAATATAGGAGCTGTGGGTGATGAAGATCGGCTGGGACGATGTACTTTCGTCGGATTTCGTGCACTGGTGGTAATGATTCCTGACAAATTTACGCGAGTTGAAAACCTCATCCATCATAGGTAACCGTGCCGGGCTTGCAAAATCCCGCCAACTACCCGATACTCCGTTATGGTGGTCAGGTCCATTGTAGCTACAATTCCCGTTTCCTTTCTAACTTCCTGAAACCCTGTCACTGGACAAACGCATCGGAATCGACATGCGCAAAGATTTTCACATTCTAGTGTTGATTTCAGCGCAGAACCCGACAGTCGATCTCGTTGATCAGTATTCGTCGCTTATTAAATTACGCCATATAACAAGGAGTTTCAAAGCGATGTGTCGCTTATGTGACAAGTCGCCTCAAAATCGTAACAGCATCCACCTTGAACGACGACGAAATCGGTCAGGCACGTACATTCTGAATAAAACTAACACAATTAAATTACTTCAAGGAGTTAATACAGACGATCAGCTCGAAATCTGCTCTGCCTAAAACTAATATCGTATCTTGATTCTCGGGGATTTCTTCGAGTCAGCGGTCGCTTACAACACCCGCATCTGCGTTCTGATCAAAACCATATGTGCATTCTTCCAATAACATCATTCCTTTACTACGCTCGTCATTGACCAAGATCATAAACAGGCACTTCATGCTGGCTCGCAACGAACACACGCAATGATTTGGAGATGTATTGGATAGAGTTATTGCGAATCTGGCCCACCGAGGTAGGATTTAGTCTGTGTCCGGCACACCGAAGCAGGACGCGGATGTGCCTCTTCACCCGGTCACCTGTATGAAGTTAGCACCCCATTTTGAAAATTTTTAAATTCTAAATTTGTTCCAGGTTGTTCTACACTTGTTCTAAATTGTTCCAGAAGATAAAAGTTTTATAATAATTATTTTAACGGAAAATGAAAAAAAAAAACAGTTTTTTGGCCAATAGCCAATAACAAAAAAAGGAAAAAAATATGTTTACTTCCAAGAGTAAAGTGTCCTTAAAAAATTTGTTCTGGCAAAAATCAAAGTTGTTTCAGGTTGTTATGTTAATTATTAGTTTAAACATGCAATTTGGTGTTCAGAAAATGATAATGATAGCCGTAGATGTAAAAATAGTGTTTGCGCGCTCGATATCGTTTTTTTATTATATCTTGTTAAATACTTTGGAGAATAATTACTTTGGAACAACATTTGGAACAAGTAGAACAATCTGGAACAACCATGAAAAATTTGATTTTCGAAAAATGGGGTCCAATGCCAAAAAACTGTTTTTTTTTTTCATTTTCCGTTAAAATAATTATTATAAAACTTTTATCTTCTGGAACAATTTAGAATAAGTGTAGAACAACCTGGAACAACTTTTAGAATTTAAAAATTTTCAAAATGGGGTGCTAACTTCATACAGGTCACCCGGTCGGGTATATGCAACGTAACACCCCATTTCTAGACCCCGAAGGTCACAACCCTTAAGAGTCCATTTCCAAATAGATATGGCACTCTCGATGGGGCTTTCCATACCACCTTCAGTACCTGTGATGGCGAGAATAAACTTCAAACAACGTTTAACAGGTCATCGTCGAGAGATTGGCACCGAAGTGTGGGTTTCCTCTACAACACATCATTACTGCCGGTGGCATCCGTTGCTCAGAAACCTGAGATTGGGTAGCTCCGTAACGACAGTTTTAACCCTTTCGCTCCGAACGACGCCCTCTGGAGCCAAACGCCGAATATATCCGACATACTGGTAAAATCGCGACCTAGTTTCTGGATAGCACCGCCTCTTGTGACTAATGCGTAAATCTTATGACGAAACAAATAAACAACACACTATTCAAATTATATTTGTTTTACCAGCATTTTTTCATTACTATTGTGTTACGTGCTGTTTAACAGGATACAATCGAAGTTTCTCTTTTAACAAACGTCTCTTGCGAACAAAACATTAGATTTACGATAGAGTTCGTTACGGTCCCGAAAGCAGCTAGCAATTTGTACACAGGAATAACATTTCGCCTGCACGTTGCTAGCGCGTTTATTGCATGCAAGTACCAGGGCTATTTTTGAAAGTCTTTTTATATTTTTTAATTTACGATTTGTATGTCCAAGTTCTTTCAACGGTCTCAACAGTCAATTGCAGATACCATAAATGTGAATTTCCAGAGGATCCTAGGACAGGATCTAGGAGATTAGCCAGGTCACCGTTGCTGATAACCCAAAGGATATTCAGTTTTTCGTCCACTTTCTTCTTCCCACCTCCACGCGACATATAGTATTGTACACCACACGGACCGCGCTAAGGGCGCACGGGATAGGGTGATGTCCAATTTTAAACGACGTTATTGGTGAAACGAGAACTAATCAGGATAACTACCCGTTTTCCGAGTTTTCCTCCTCATGAACTCGTCCTGAAGGAGTTAGTCTTACAACAACCAGTCTTACAACAATTTCGCTGCTTTTACATTCCCATATTTTCATCAATCGCATAGTTTTTACATCAGTTAAATTCACAAATCCGGAAACAGTTTACATTTTACAAAACAATCACTTGTAACTTAGTTTAAGTGTTAAAGTATTAAACTGTTATTTAAAAACTAACTCAGTTCGAACAGATCAGTAACAGCCAACCCACTCTATCGCCGTGAAACGCCGTAGAGATCTAAGTGAACTATACTGCTTTATCGCAAATATGTTTTTTGATGACCCGCAACAAAAGGCTGTCATTGGCAGAATACTGGAGCCGAGATAAATTATTGAGAAACGATATTTTTAGCGATATAATAAAATCCGAAAAATCATTGATGAGTTACGAGCAGCATTTTCGAACTTCTTCTACCCTTATTCTAACTTATGTATCGATTAGAGTCTGCTATTGTACAAAGGCAGAGTGTCTTTCAAACAGTTTATCCTATCGAAGAGGAATAGATTCGGCATAAAATCGTTTGTTCTGTGTGACTGCAAGATAGGTTACATTCACGATTTTATTGTTTATACGGGGGCTGATCTCACGATAGGGTCTAAAAATAAGGATTATGGTAAATCGGGAAGCATTCTAATGTCCCTCCTGGAGCCATATGCGTGTGGCATTGTCAAAAAGAAAAGGAAAGGAATGCCGAAAATAGATGAAAAATTGAAAAAAGGTGAAGTGTGCTTTCGCTCGGCCGGAAATATGTTAGCCATAAAATGGCAGGACAAAAAAGAAGTTTTTTAGAGGACATAAGAAATCGTACAGAAACCATCTTGTGTACTTGAATATAATAAATTGATGAGTGCTGTGGACAAGACTGACATGGTCATCAGCACCATACATTCTAAAAGAAAAACAACGAAATTATGAAATTAACGGAAAAAAACTCCTTATGAAATTAACGGAAAAAAAGGATCGCGAAGTTGTGTCGCATATACAAAAAACGATAAGAAACGAGAATCTCGATATCCATGCCAGGAATTTGATGTTGGGTTGTGCGTGCATCCGTGTTTAAGAATATACCATACCTAATCACTATATATTACATATTGTGTTTTATTTTATTACTCTACAGGGTGTCTCGTAACTAGTGTTACTCCCTGAAAGGGGTGGTAGAGGACGTCATTCTGAACAAGATTTTCCTTTGCAAAAATGGGGTTTGAAGCTTCGTTTTTGAATTATTTAGGAAAAACACTAACCAATCAGAGCGCGAGAATAGCGCGCGCCCAGACGCGAGAGCGACAGCTTCGAGTATGACGGTCGATCGTGATCGTGAACAAGCGTATCGATACCGCGTCGGTATAATAGGAAACTGTTAGATAAAAGTTACATCGAATAACGAATAAAAAAATCTGGATTGTTGTTGAATTAGCATTCATTAATGGATAAGAAATAAAGAAATTAGTCCTTACTCACGTAATCAGAATAAATCGAATTTATTCGTTATCGCAAAGAAATAATAGATAAAATATGGAAAATTATTCTCGTTAGATATTGTAATGATGAAAAAGAACAAATTCTCATTTTTTAAAAATTAAACAATTTTTCCATTCAACAAATAAAAATTTAAATGGAATAATTAACAAATTTAAATGTAACTTACCCATTGAACGGCAAATAGTCACAATGAAAATGAATTTTTGTCACCGGGTCGATCCACCGATCCTTACCGTTAGAAAAAATAAATCACCACACAGAAACTCTCAATTTATTTCACTGTCACCTATCACTGTCATCTTTCATTATTAGCTTTCATTATCACTTTTCCCTGTCACTTTTCACTAATTAGTCACTGCGAGCCCGACACGTAAATAGGCCGAATGAAAACACGTGAACGAATATTTATAAATAATTTTAACTACATTGTCTTGAAAGCAAGAAAGCGGAATTTTCGATTAAAAACTACGATACATTTTATTTCGGCTGGTTTCTTTCGACAATAAACGATGATCGACGCCGCAGTCGATCAACAGATCATCGTTGCGTGGCAACCGCTTGCGACGTACGCCTCGCGATCGAGAACGAAACCGAGATACGTGGCCCGTTCAACAATGTCTTCTATTAAAATATGATATAATATCGATTCCTCAATTCGGATACCTTGTAATGAGAATATACAGTATCGTTAAACATACATGTCTATGAATAATCGTTCATGCGTTTTCATTCGGTCCGTTTACCGGTCGTGCTTATGTTGTGCGATTATTAGAAAGAGACAGTGAAATAAGTTGAGAGTTCATTGACCCTGCCAGGACATCAGCTGTTAGTGCTGTGATCGGTGAATCTACTCGGTGACACAAATATTTTTTATCGTACCTAGTTTTTTTCATGGATCAATGGGTAAGTTTTATTTAAGTTGTTTGTGCATTTTTAAAATTAAACGTACGCAGAAATTGATTTATTTGACTTCAGTGAGTTACTGCACTACATATTCCATCCCAGTTCTATCTCATTTCATAAACAAGGTACTCATTCGTATTGAAACGTGAATTTATTCGTTTGCTTTATTAGAATAGTTGACAAAATTAGTTTTCATAAATTTATTCTTTATTCCTTTTCGAAGGCACAAAATAAATACAATATACTTGGTCTGGGTCAACAATAACTAATTAGTTCATCTCCTATTTAAGAATAACGAAGAACTTAATATTATTTTTAACTTCTTAATTCGTTATTCGATTTAACTTTCACCTTGTTTCCTGTTATACCGACGCGGTATCAATACGCTTGTTCACGATCACGATCGCCCGTCATAGTCGAAGCTGTCGCTCTCGCGTCTGGGCGCGCGCTATTCTCGCGCTCTGATTGGTTAGTGTTTTTCCTTAATAACTCAAAAACGAAGCTTCAAACCCCATTTTTGCAAAGGAAAATCTTGTTCAGAATGACGTCCTCTATCACCCCTTTCAGGGAGTAACACTAGTTACGAGACACCCTGTATATTATATATTATTTCGTCACTTTTTTTAATTGTTAATGAGACTTTTTTTATTCATTAAAGAAGTTTATATCTTATGTAGATATTATGAGTATATTGTTTTAAAGAAAAATCCCTTTCCTTCCAAAATGTACTATCCACGCACAATGTGCACACTTTCGGCGCGAGGTCCCGTCCAGGGGTGATGGACCGAACCGCCGTAGCGAAAGGGTTAAAGGTAAAAGTCGTGTTGTCTGCATCGCGAACTCCTCTCGGATACTAGAATGACTGGGTCCATCATTCCGACACCTCAGCGACAGCCGTGCAATTACCCTGCGCACAATCCCATGTTAGTAAGATTCTTTCTTACAGCGTTTGATGGGGAACCGCCGGGGCACTCGTTGCAACACTTCTACCACGCAAGTCTGCACACCAAAAGCATCCGTTACCCAGAGTTCTGGGATGGGGTAGCTCCATTGTGACTGTTTAGGGTAAGCGGTGCGTGGTCTCCAAGAACTCGTTTCGGATACTAGGTCCAACCCCCGACACCTCAAACGACGGCCCTGTCACGAAAACCCTTGGGAGCGAGTTGAGATAACACCCAGTGGCACGCTTCTCTCTCCTCTGCCACGCATTTCTACCATCGGCGGTTAAGCTTTGCCCAGATTCTTGGGATCACGCAACAGCATGAGCGATGGTTTTATGGTCCATAGCAGTGTGGTCTAGCCATGGGCCCACCCACCGAGGTAAGACGCAGATATGCCATCTCACCCAAAGAGGTATATAGAACTTGTAACGAGGCAGGCCGTGCTTCGTTACGAAAGGCCAACAAGATTCGTCAGCCTCACCCATCCGCCCAACTACACCCTCGCCACCGTACCGAGAGTGGAAGGATGAATGTGATTTTGTTTTGTACGCGTGCATTTTTTTTTTCTTGTATTCCCTCTCCCATATGCAACACCCGACGCTACGAAGAACGAACAGCCCGCGTGATTACAATCTCAATCTGATTGGTGCGTATAAAGAGTTTCGTCAGCGTGTACGATACCGCGTCTCGCAAATTGCAAACAATTGCGAATACCCCTGCCAATAACCTAACGCAATGGCATTTTAACCCTCCGACCGCTTTTCACTTTGGTAAAAAAATGGGATGTCACCGTAACGTCCATGAAGTTACGTCTGCACAGTATAATCTATAACACAGTATTTACGTTGGAAGGATTCGCGGCGGTGTTAATTCAAATCGAAGACGTGCTCAGTTCTCGTCCGTTATGCCTTCTCATCGACGCGACGATTCGTACGACATCGCAATGTTAACACTTGAAAGATTGTTGCTAGGTGACGAGCTAATAATCACATCGGAATCGGACATGTCTGACAATATCCCGTCTTTCACAATGGCAACTTCTTAACCAGTTAAGTGTGTTTGACGACTATATCCGTCATGGAGAAGTGGTAGAATTTTTTGTCATGACGACTCTATATCCGTCATGCGTAAAATTTTGTTACCATTTGATATTTAAATTGTAATTCTGGAGAAAACTAAAATATATTCGTAAATTTTAATATGTTCAGAATGTTTAGAGGTCAGGACGAAATGAATAAACAAATAAAAAGTATAAACAGCTTAAAATGGATTCATGCATCCATAACTGAGAGCTAACTTGTGAGCAATGTAACATTTCCCGAATTATACAGGGTGTCCCGCGACAGGTGTTACTCCCTGAAAGGGGTGGTAGAGGACGACATTCTGAACAAGATTTTCCTTTGCAGAAATGGCGTTTGAAGCTTCGTTTTCGAATTATTAAGAAAAAACACGGACCAATCAAAGCGCAGGGATTATGCGCGCCGAGAAGCGGGAGCGACAGCTTCGAGCCTTGCAGCTGAGCGCGATCATGATCAAGTGCCTTTGCCTCGGAATAGTCTATCGTCTAACGAAAAGTCTTTACATCGAAACTCAGTTAAATTATGAACAGAATAATTGAAAGTAGTGTTCATTTACTCATTCCTTATGAAGGAGGAACAGAAGTAGTTATGTGTAATTCATAGAAACCGAGCAAATTAAATTTCTGTAATTTAAAATTTTTGCAAAACTTATTAACCATTAAACTAAGACTCACCAATTGTTTAAAAATAATCTTGCTTGATTGAAAATGGATCTTCGTAAATAGATCGTTCCATTTATCCTAACAATTCGTAAAAATAATGCACAACCCACAATAGCTGATATCACAGCCTGTTCACTTCACCATTATTTTTTATTATCACTGTTCACTGCAATATTTTATTGTCACTTTTCACTAATTTCCTAATGTAATAACGATGCATGAATAAGCGAAGACGAGTGAACGATTATCCGAAAATAACTTTAGTGATTTTTTCTCTTTAACGTTTCGCTTGGAACGTTCTGTCCTAAACTGCCGATCGTGACTCCAAATGTGCCGAGTCTAAAGAAAGTGAGAATTCTGGACATCGTCTTCGGCCGTTCGGACCGTCAGGCAAAGAATCATAAAACAATTAAACGACTCCGTTTTGCTCGCTCGACGGTCGCTTGATAGGCGTCCGAGAAAAACCTTGTCCCTGTCCCTTTCTAAAAGGCAAAAATGGTTTTCGCCTTTTTATAAAGTAAGGCATACTCTCACTTTCGTTCGAATGTCAAACGTCCTTGTTGCAAGGGACTGTTGACTAAATTTCCAGTCAAAGATGTTCATCGCGTTGCGTTCGGCAGTTTAGGACAGATCGTCGGGTGTTCAACATCAAAGAGAGAATAAAAAGTCTTTATCTGTGATTATTTCATTACGAAATTACTGAACAGTGGTAGCAGAATATTACAGTTAAAAATACCAATTAGAAGTGACGAATACACATCTAGAGTAAATTATTATAAATTATTATTTAAACAGTCATATTATTATTTATTTATTCACCATAAATCGAGATGTATTTTTAGTTATTGTTTTGCGTATTATTTGTGATTAATTATTGTCTTATTAAAATACTTGTATTATCCCGCCAATCTGCGTACATAGAAATTAATTAAAACTACGATTTAGCAAATTAGCTTGTGAAATATCAATTAATAGTAAATCAAAGCATATTTTTCTTAATCAAATTCACATATTTTCTTTATTAAATAAAGCGTAATAAAATAATAATAGTTTTTATGCGTGTCTAAACTCGCCACTTGGCGGGAAAAACCAAGATTCTCTGGGTATAAAAGGGCGTGCAGCGAACGCTGCGAGTGCAGAACAATCTTTGAAGTAGTATGTGTCGAACCTCTTAGGAGAAGCATCGAGTGACAGGTTAGAGCAGTTTTCGCTGGTAAGAGCCTACAAGATTCTTAGTTTTGACTGGACAGCGGATATCAGCCATTTGGATACTGGATCGCTGGGTCGTTCTAATAGCTAGCGAACAGCAGGCTCCCCAATTAAGCAATCAGGTTTTGGATGTCAATTTGTGCTCCGACTAAAAGGGCAATTTAACTAATAGTCTTAGAGTCAAGCAAAGAGTAGCTGTTCTATATCCAACTATTTTCTAACATAAATTTTAGAATCTCGATATTATAGCGAGACCAAACATTGTTCTGTCACCAGTTAGGATCTAGATCCATCATAAAACCGTGTTTCTTGCGTTTACAACAGAATAGTCGATTAAATAATTAATTAATAAAACGTACCTTGTTGAAAACCGCGTAACCGAAGTAGTGAGCTACCGATTTGCGTTTTCGATACTAATAACATAATATCAGACGGTATTTATTGCTGTCTAAAAATGCCCGAGCACCATGTGATGAAGCTTATTGATGAGTACTGTACTCGTAAAAACTTCATTTTTGCAATCATCGAGCGTCATAGTAGAAGAAGCGAAATCGACTCATCTCCTCCGTACATCGCATATACGCGCATAGTACCATTATCGGTGAGAGAGAGACGAGTCAGCAATGAACATGAACACACACTTGCAGGCAGAATTCGGTATGCCAATAATAATGATTTTCCGCGAACATCTAATTTATCGTAAAGATATAAATCGTAATAAGTAAATGTCACTTTACTTACTTTGTTCGATTCTACTTTTTTTTTTCATTCTTTTCTCCTTCCCTATTTTCTTTCTTTTCTACTTTTTCTTTTCCCGTTTCTTTTTCTTCCCTTTCTTTTTTTTTTCGGGGATCAATTTCAATATCCATCTGTAAATAAATTTATTTATTTATTACTTTACTGTAATGTAATAATTTATTATTTTACTGTATAATGCACTACGTTGTTATTCATAATAATATATGTTATACGTACTTTTTGCGATGATTCTCCTTCCATGGTTGCGAGTGGAATGACGAACGATCGACGATCGTGACCGATGACGTGTTCCGAACATCCCCACACATATGCAAGTATCGAGAAAGAAACGAATGCCTTCTCACCAACCGTGTCCCGACGCAAAAGAAAATTATATCGCAGTATAGTGAGCAACATTCGATTACACAGTTGTGTAAAGTACCTTGTAAAGCATAGTTGCAAACTAATTTTTTTTTAATATTTTGTTTTATTTTTTTATTAACTATATTGAATTTTACACAGTTTTAATTGGGTGCACAAGTGCATATTGTGAATACAGTACTTGTGAAAAAAGTGTTTGAAATTAATAATACAGGAAATTTGTGTGTGACAAAACTTGAAGAAAATGTGAAAGGTGCCTATAAAGGAAAATGGAATTAAAAAAAAATTGGCGCTTTCAAAGAGAAGATATTCAAAAAAAGGGGCGTGGCGCAAAAGAAGAGAACGCTCATTAGCCGCCCAGACGGAAAAATTGGAAACTGTTGACGGCATAGCTAGCAAGCAGAAAGAAATTGCTGTGGAATTCGTGGATCAGCCGTCAACATCCGATGGACAAATATAGAATGAAGATGAAAGAATTTATTGTTCATCGGAAAAAACGGTTCTTTCTGCGACTAATTCCGACGCAGAAAGGACCATATCTGCGGATAATTCGGACTTGGAAGAAGAAAATTTAATAATAGAAAAAATGAAAACAACCGAGCTAGAAGGAACGTCGTCTACCTACAATGGCTCGAGCATAGTGAATATGCAGCACATATTTGTAGAATTGAAAAAAATAAGCAATCATGCCGAGAACAGGGAAGACTGTGCAATAAAATACCTCGAAATAACCGGCATGAAACGCTGGGGCCTGAGGACAACACTCAGCGTAGTGTGCACTACGAAGGTGAAATCCACAGTAAACCTGATGGAGTTGAAGAAATGAATATAAATCAAAGTGCTGTGGCTGGTATGACTTTTACTAGTGGCAGCCAGTAATTGGAAGAATTTCTTCCTGCAATGAACATACAATGTATGTCGAAGAGGCAATATATAAAGCATCACGATGAAATCGTGAATTCGTTGATTGCCGTTGCAGAAAAAGAAATGATAGCAGCGGCTGAAGAAAAAAACGATTAGCTATCGGAAGAGGAGATATTCTTCCAGGTTCTGAAATCCCGCATATTCCCGTCGTTGCCGACGGAAGCTGGATGAAAAGATCGTACCGCACCGATACATATAACTCTGCGTCAGGAGTTGGTGTAATAATTGGATACCACACCAGAAAAGTTTTATTCATCGGAGTGCGGAACAAAACATGTAAAATTTGTGATTTTGCGTCAAGAAGAAAGGAACAGCCCCGAAGACACACATGTTTCAAAAACTGGACAAGGAATCAAGAATCCACCGCTATGGAAAACGATGCCATAGTGGAAGGTTTTAAAACCAGCGTCGAAAAGCGTGGATTGATTTATTCCACGCTAATCGCTGACGGAGATAGCAGCGTATATACATAAAAAAATTATCGACGCAGATCCGTACAAAACAGAGATTCGTGTGAAGAAAATTGAATCCACGGATCATTTGTTACGGAATTTCTGCAGAAAAATGAAAGACATTGCCAAAAAGACGGCAGCAGGAAGTATGAAGCCACGTATTTGGCGAACACGCGGAGTGTAGTAAAATATAATACTTCTGTGACGGGAAAAACAAAGAGAACGAAAGAAATATCGTCCCACAATTAAAGAATAACGGAATATATCAACAAATCAACGATATACTTCGACCATTAGTAGCTCATGGCGAGAGCTTATTATACAACTTCAACAATAATAGCGTAGAAAGCTTCAACGAGATCGTCACCAAATACATTGGTGGAAAAAGACTGAATCTCGGGGAAAGAGGTTTGTACACGGCAAGATGTACTGTTGTCGTGTTACAATACAACACCAAAGAAGGACTATCCCGGTTAAATAGGGCGATGAACAAGAAACCGCCCACAGTTGTATGCAATATGGAAGAAAAAAGAAAACGTGCAAACAAAATAATGAATGAAAAACGTCAAAAGAATATTGCAGCACGAGTACAGAAAAAATTTCGCTCCGAAAAAGATTTTGATTATGGAGGAAACGCTGCAAAACCAGATATGGATCCAAATATTTATAAGTTGGAGAAAGAAAAAAATATGGAAATTTTCCGTAAGTGGCAAGAAAAAAAAGATGCTGTTGAACAGGAAACGGTTAGACAAACGAAAAATACCACGCTGGTACGCCTACAAATCAAAACTTCTGACAGCGTCCAATTTTGGAAGCGTGTGCCGACGCAGAAGTAATACATTGTATGCCCTTTTTAGATGACCTGGAGGTTATTGGAGTGGGAAGATGTTATTGTTAATTTTGAGCTTTCAGGGCCCAAAGGGCAGGCTCTGCTGTACCCGAGCTATGGCACATTACCGGCAGGTGTTCGAAAATATGAGGGACGAGATATATAGTCAACCAGTGAGGAGAAGTGACCTCCTCACCACTTGCCATTTTAGCTGGCATTTTGCTTTTTGATTCTCCCATTAATTTTCTATTGAGTTAAGAGAATTCGCTCAATACAGGTTTTTGGAGAGAACCGTGATATGAACCCAACAGGTCAACGCCGTTTTTTAAAAATCCGGTTGGTCGGCCGAAAAATCGAGCGATCACCCCCATCCTTCCCCACGACGCGGCCACTGGAGCTTGACTTCGGTGATCGGACGAGAACCGGTATTTCCTACAGGGCTACCCCGTTGGGTATTGGAGTGGGAAGATGGATGGAACAGGCAGCACCGGGTTACAACACCACCCCGTCGTGATCGACCGACGATCGATATTGGAAGAGCCAGTGATTCATGCCGCCCATATCCGCATTCTTCATGGATGATTCAAATTGACCTAGTGCACTATCCGACAGAGGTATTGGATTCAAAGAGACCATATCCTTCTGAAATGTATTCTACGGAATTGTATCCGCTGTGCCAGGTTCCAAGGAGGCACGTGCAGTTAGCAAATGGGTTTTTTGTCTTTAGCACGAGTCCAACTTGCTAAGGCTTACTTACAAGGGATCATCCGGTATTGATAATGTCCGATTTTGATGAAACTTATGTATAATATAGTTCTCGAAAAAATATTCGACACGTATTTTTTTTTAGCTGTCGACATTCATGATTACCCTTTCGCTTCGAGCGCCGCTTATAAGCGGCGCGCAGAGTATGACCTATGGGCACGAGCGCCGCTTATAAGCGGCGCGCATAATATGGGGCTGGGCAATCTGCAGTCGATAATGTAGATTTTTTTCGTTATCAACAGACCATTATCGTTGATTTTATTGACATATTGGATTATAGATCACTTTATAAAATTACTCATTGTTGAGATAACTCTTGATGCTACCTGTTTGAGACATAATTATAAACGATCGTATACTGTTTCACATTAAAAATCTCATCGTATATTCATTGATAGCGAAAGAATTTCATATAGGATTCTTACAAGAATTTGAATAAATGAGCTTGAGGTATGGTTGTCAATTTGTAAAAAAATAGGAATTGCAGGTTAGAATTTTGTTCGAAAATGTCTTTTTAGAAACAGTTCACACCCTTGTAAAATGCATACACGGAATACAAGAAATAAAATGTTTCAAAATGGACTATCTGATACGGAAGAAAATTAAGATAATTTTAACTTGCCTAAACGATGCCGAAGGAACATATGTAGCACATCAGATTCGGAATCCGAGTCAATCAAAAATGATGCCGAGAAGAAATGCAATCTAACATGGACGACTAAAAATTTCATGCCACAAATACATCCGTTTTCTACGAAGGACTCAGGAATAAAGACGAAATTACCAAGATCGTCATCTATTTTAGACTATTTTGAACTATTCATTTCTGAGGAACTCGTACAATACATTGTCGATGAAACAAACGACTATCGGGCTCATAAGAATTTGGACGCTCCGACGACAATAGACGAACTCTACTGTTTATTTGCATTGTCTTTACTGATGACACGCAATAAAAAACTGAAAATACAAGAGTATTGGTCGAAAGATAAATATTTGCGTTCCAGTATTTTTCCTGAAATTATGATCAGAGATCGCTATCTTTCGCTACTCAGCACAATCCATTTTACACACGAATCTGGGCGTAGTGATGATCGTTTAGTCAAAATTAGAGAAGTAGTCAATATGTTCCGAAAATCTTTCAATCACACGTTCCATCCATTTCAAGACCTTTGTATTGATGAAAGTCTTATGTTATACAAAGGCCGTTTGTCATTCAAACAATATATTCCTTCGAAAAGAAATAGATTTGGTATCAAATCTTACATGCTTTGTGATTGCAAAACCGGCTACGTGCAGGATATTATAGTTTATTGCGGACGTTCAACATTTGTTGAAAATACAGACACGGCGATTGGAAAATCGGGTGCGATAGTTTTGTCGCTTTTACGACCTTTCTTACAAAAAGGTCACACAGTCTATCTAGACAATTTCTATTCGAGTCCGGCATTATTTCGATTGTTGCATAATAATAGTACTAATGCGTGCGGCACGGTTAGCAAAAGAAGGCAAGGCATGCCAAAGTTTCAGGAACGTCTGAAAAAAGGAGAGGCATGTTTTCGTTCATCAGACAGTCTGCTAGCGATGAAATGGTTAGACAAAAGAGAAGTCTATATGATTACAACCATGCATACGGCCGATTTTGCAGCCGTGCCTAGATATAGAGGATCACAGAATGTTGCTAAGCCCGTATGTGTTATCGACTATAATAAATCAATGGGCATAGTAGACAAAGTCGATATGCTTACAAGCACTGTCAAAACAACCCGAAAATCGATGAAATGGTACCGCAAATTTTTTTTCCATATGATAGATATTTGTGTGTGGAATTCGTATTGCCTCTATAAGTATAATCGAAGAGAAGTAATTTCCATTGCCAAATTCCACTTGCAGTTAATAAAACAAATGGTTGCAAAATATCGGCGTAATAATGTAATTCGGCATGAAGGCAGACCGGTCGACAACCCAATGAGGTTAACAGATCGGCATTTTCCATCTTTTTATAAAGGCAAAAATAAAAATCTTAAACGCAGATGTGTCGTCTGCAGTAAGAATGACAAAAGATCCGACTCACGATACGAGTGTATAGAGTGTGATGTTGGTTTGTGCGTAGATCCGTGCTTCAGAATTTATCATACGAACTTATACTACTAATCACTGTATATTAATATATTAAATTCTTTGCGGACAATAATTAATTAAAATTTAAATCTTACTTGTAACTTTTAAGTTGTAAATATTTTCATACCAAAAATGTAAATAATACTCATTATATAGTAACAAAGATTGTTTTATCTATCAAAATTGTTACTTAAGACCTAGGAAAACGTATATAGAGCAACAACGCATATTGTGCGTATTCGCGGCGCGCTCGCCCGTACAGAGACAGTACTTCGGCGGACTGGACATCCGAAGCGAAAGGGTTAAGGGAGTGAAAATGACCCCCAGAGTGGGGGGTGTGAATCATATTTTGTTGAATATCTCGGGAACCAATAGAGCTAGAGGGATGGTTTAAATTGCAAAGTTGTGTGTTTTTTCATGGGGAATCCGAATGTGCAAATGGATTTAAAAAATTCGCATTTGTTTAAATAATATATTAAAAAATGACACTTTTTTGTTAATTTTTCTGTTCAAAAGTTGTTGTATCTTCCCATACTTTTCTGTATGAAAAGTATACTAGTATTAAAGAAAACGGGGAGGAAAAGAAAAGAAAATCCAACGAATTAAAGAAAATGAAAATTGTACCGTACATGTACTGGAATAACGAAAAATTAAAGAAGATCTATCGCTTGCGTCACGCTCTACTAACGGTCTGATTCGATCTGCATCTCCTAGCTTCCTACCGATTCGCACCTTTGTTTCTCTCTCTCACTCTTTCTCTCGTACTCATCGTTCATTCGTTAGTCCATTCGCTCTTACCATTCGCGCGCTTTTACAAAATCTATAACAGTTCGGCCATCCTGTGGCTCCGACGTCCTCGTCGCAAACTGTTGTTTTGTAATTTTTCCTTTACGCTAATCTGATTATCTTTGAGCAGAGTTTCTATGTCCTGTTGCTCATGTTCAACTCCTAACTCTTCGTTTAAAGCTCGGATCTCGCGGGTGAGGGGAGTTTCGTGCCAACCTGTTACTGGAAAATTAAAAACTACTTCAAATGGCGTGCGCCTTATGACCTTATGCACACTGCTATTGATTGCCCATTGCACACTATATACTTTTGTATCCCAATCCTCACCTGCAGGGTCCTCAGTAGTAGTCCCTAAACACGTGATAATGACTGAATTTAATCGCTCGATTTGTCCATTTGCCCGCGGGGTACCGGTCGCAATACGTACATGATAGATATTGTACCCTTCGCAAAATTGCTCGAAAATCCTTGCCGTGAAGGCCGTTCCTCGATCGGTTATAATGCGATCAGGTCTTCCATAATGAGACATATACTCTCGCATAAATTGTACAACTAAATCTGCGCTAGTGTCGCTTACAGGTTTAAGCACCGCGTATTTACTAAATCCGCAGATACTCGCTATTACATATTTGTTCCTGTTTTCTGTATTTACAAATGGTCCAAGATGGTCTACGTGAATCGTTTGGAAGGGTCGGTTACCCTTATCTAATGGGTGCAGAAAACCAGGGGGCCTCCCTCGTGGCGTTTTATAATATAAGCATGGTATACACCGATTTATGTATTGCACTACACATTCTTTTAACCCGGGAAAATAATATTCTCGTTTTACCTGCTCCGTGGTTTTCTCTACCCCTAAGTGCGCTAATGCATTGTGCGCCTCCGCTATTATTTGGTATCGCAAATCGGACGGAACATATAACCGCCACCTCCCTTTACTCGTCTTGTACACGCGCGAATTAATCATTGTGAAATGTTCGTGTGTCTTTTGATCGCCTGCTTCGAGCAAATCCCGTATTTTCTTTATTTCCGGATCTCCTCTTTGCATAGCTGCGACCCAATCGGTCGTTATCCTGATGCCTAACACCGGTATACCTGACACCTCTACCGCCTCAGCTTCCGCAACTGGGTATCTACTCAGGGCATCCGCCGGTAGGTTTTGGCGTCCACTCACATGCTCGATAGTATAATTGAATTCGGACAACCGGATAAACCACCGTCCCACACGCGGATTTAAATCTTTCTTGTCGGCAAGCATCTTTAAGCTATTACAATCGGTTTTGATTTTAAAGGATATTCCGATCAAATACACACGAAACTTCTCCAAAGTACAGACAATGGCTAGCGCCTCCAATTCATACGAATGGTATTTAACTTCCTCGCGAGACGTTTTTCTACTATAATACCCTATTGGATGCCATTTACCATCCTTTCCTTTTTGCAGTAAAACTCCTCCTAACCCGGCCGAACATGCATCTGTATGCACCTCCGTTTCGGCTTCAGGCTCGTACATTGCTAATACTGGTCTATTCGCTAACAACTGACGAATTTCTTCAAACGCCGCTCGCTGTTCTGTTTCCCAATGGAATGACGCGTCTTTACATAATAAATCCGTCAATGGTTTTACTTTAATCGCGAAATTTCGGACAAATCGACGGAAATAGCTCGCAAGTCCTATAAAACTACGCACATCTCGTACACATTTCGGTTCCGGAAACAACAAAATTGCCTCAGCCTTTTTCCGCCCTGGTCTGATCTCTCCCTGACAAATTTCATATCCTAAGTAATCAATTTGTCGCTTAAAGAAATGACATTTTCGAAGGTTAAGCTTTAAACCAAATTCACGTAACGAATCAAAGACGCACTTTAGCCGCTTAATTCCCTCCTCCACAGAAACGCTTGGCACTAGAAAATCGTCCCAATATGCAATGGCTATTTTGTAACTAAGAGTTTTCAGTACAGTGTTCACCAACCGTTGGAAAACTGCTGGGGCATTCGCTAGACCGAAAGGCATTCTTTTGAACTGGTAATGCCCGTCTGGCGTAACGAAGGCCGTTTTATCTTTTGATTCCTTGTCCACGGGGACTTGATAATAACCGCTAAACGTGTCTAAAGACGTAAAGAAGATATACCCTCGCAAACTGTCGAGTTGATCGTCGATTCTGGGGAGTGGGAACTTATCCTTGACCGTGATTTTATTGAGAGCCCGGTAATCCACGCACATACGCATCTCACCGCTGCTTTTCCTCACCAAAATCACGGGGCTGGCATACGGCGACTCGCTGTCTTCGATTACGTCCGCTTGCTTCAATTCGTCGATAAGATCGTTCAACTGACGACGCTCAAAGTAAGATAACCTGTAAGGTGTATATGCGATTGGTTTATCGGATATTAAACTGTTATGCATACTAGCTCTTTCGGTTTTCCCTAATTCGAAAATACTCCGCGCAACTAAATCACGATATTCGTTTAAAATACTTAGCAGTTGTTCTTTGTCGGCACCCTCGAGGTCAGTGTCGATTTCCGCAGAAGCTATTGCAGTGGTGTGTGCTTCTTGTTCTGGGATCGGCCTGGCTGCAGGATCGTCGGTCGCCTCCACCTCTTGACACACCTCGCCGCGAGTGACTCGTTCTCCGGGTTGCAGCTGGATCTCCTTGCCTGATAGATTTAAGACCGGAAGTACTGCTTGACCATCCGCGTCGGTGTTAACTATACACCGTGGTATGCTTGGTCCTTCGGCACGTAGTCCCCCTTCTATGCATAGGCTGCTACCTGGAATTTCCCCACGAACTGTTACGTGTCCTAAGTAATGGTTGGGTATTACCTGGGCCGCGCTGGCCCATAAGACTGTTTTGTCTGACGTTGTCGCTTCTTTGACCAAGTCTTCCACTGTGGAAGAGATACGAAGTTCACCGGGTCTGCTTAGAATGAGCACATTTGCATGCTCAGTATACGGATGTCCAACCAGCAGTGGTATCGTTTGGGTCATGCTAGGTACTACATGAACATCTACACGAGCCTGGACTCCGTCAATGCATAGATCGGCTGTGAGGACGCCCACGGGTTGTACTTGCCCTGCTCCATATCCGACAAAAGAAGGAAGTTCCGTCTGGTAATATGTTAACTTGAGTTCATCGGCCACGTCCTGTCGCAGTGCTACGACGCTGCTTCCCAAATCTACATAGCATCGGATTGGACGACCATTCAATTCCGCATTCTTATAATATTTTTGGTGCGTATCTGGTCCGACCTGTAACACTGTATTATTTTTGGAGTGCGCTGTAGCGTTTGTAGATTGCGACGCGGGGTTTGTTGATGATGTCGCGGTCGGGCACCTTCGCGAAATATGTCCTGTAATCCCGCATTTGAAGCATGTTACTGTATTTATCCGTTTCGGGCATTGTTTTGCGTTATGACCGATCTGTTTACATACAGGGCACGGCGGGTCACCACGCCTAACATTCTCAAATCGTAACTGCCGTCTGATAACGGGTGTCTCGGAAATATGTACACTGCCAGCTAACAGATCCGGGAGCAATTCGCTCGGCTTTTCGTACCTATTTAAGGGTCCTAAGTAGTCCCGATATCTGGGATTATTCAGACCGTCCACAATCCACTCGATAGCCTCCGCGTTAGACATGCGTGCGCGATTGCAGCGACTTAATTTTTCATAGAAATATTCTGTTAAATCCTGACCTGATTTACGCTTGTATTCCTGAGCTTCTAAACGGATTGTCACGCTGCTCCTCGTCGAGGGAAAATTTTCTCGAAGAAGCATCCTCCATTGGTCCCACGTGCGATTCAACCGGGGTAGACTGTCCCTCCATACTCGGGCCACCCCCACGAGTTTTGAGAGAGCGTGATGCCGAATTGCGACGTGATCCCATCCATACAAATCTCCATATTCCTCCATTTTCTCGATCCATTCGTCAATGGTCAACCGTCCGCGGACTGGATCGAATTCTGGTAATACACTGTCTTCGCCACGGTAATGGTAAACGACCGCGCCTTGTCCCTCCATGCCTGGGGTGTACTCCTGAGCATTCGCCATCCTCTTGGCCCTTAACCCGTTACACCCTTCCCAAAAAGCACTGGAACCTTCAGCCGGACCTTGGTATTTACCGGGCACGTTTCTTATCACCCGAAAATATAACACAATACTTTCTTCGCGGCCACGTGCTCGCACCGGAAGTGTTCGTTCGTCCACGCGATTTCGGTCTATAAAGTCTATTAAATTTTCGGCGCCGTGAGCACAATCCCACTTCTGATTAATTATTAAAGAAAACGGGGAGGAAAAGAAAAGAAAATCCAACGAATTAAAGAAAATGAAAATTGTACCGTACATGTACTGGAATAACGAAAAATTAAAGAAGATCTATCGCTTGCGTCACGCTCTACTAACGGTCTGATTCGATCTGCATCTCCTAGCTTCCTACCGATTCGCACCTTTGTTTCTCTCTCTCACTCTTTCTCTCGTACTCATCGTTCATTCGTTAGTCCATTCGCTCTTACCATTCGCGCGCTTTTACAAAATCTATAACACTAGTAAGTACAAAATACGGATAAAATGGAATTTTCATTTTTACATTGTAAATATAGTTAACGTGGTTGTATTTTTATCGTACTTTTGCGGGACGCAGTCCTCAAATGCATGTAATCAAGTACGTAAAGAACTTCTACGTCTTTACTGGTAACTGTATTACAGTGAACTTTACAAATTTTTTTCAGTTGGGGTCAAAATTACCGCCCCAGGTATAAGAGTTAGCCGGCGGTGACCGTTGAGGTTTTTCCTCGCGGTCACAAGGCTTTTATTGATGGGGCTATTGCACCCAAATTTTTTCAAATTTTTGACTATTGAAACCAAATTGTTCCACGTTTAGAAATATATGGGAGCTCTGAAAAGAGCTGATGTTAATATTGGTTCCTGCAATTTTTTAAAAAGCTGAAAATCATGAAACTATTAGTTCATTCTATATACTGATTACAATAATGATATTCTACTATAAAATGATTAAAACATAAATGTTCCTGACACCACGAACATTTCAGACATACAACAATACTACAACGATTGCAAATTATACTTGATGTGTTAGTGAAGCAAAATTCTACAGGGTTTTCAAATTCTCCTGGCCTCTCGTCAGCATAGCCGCATCGAAACCATGCATACTGAAACAGTTTTTTGTATCGAGGTACTGATAATTGGTTGTGTGTAAGCGATTGAATTTTTATTATCGTATCACGGGCATGTAAATTTATATTAATATTTAAGGTTATAACTAAATCTGATAATTTTCTTACAAAATTTTTCCAAACGCGAAAACCGTAAACATCTAACGGCTGAATTAAGCCTGTAGTGTTTTTTGGGATTTTTAATATTTCTAAATTTATTCTTGCTGGGGCAATGCTTTGAATCAAATTTTCGTCGTAGCCAGTCCATGAATCTAAAATCAGTACAGCCTTTTCGTCAATAATCGGGAGGAATGCTTTTTCCAACCACATTTTCAATAATTCCTTCGTTAATTTTCCTGACGATGAAGCCCCAATGACGATGTTAGGAGCGGTAAACATCGTCTGCTGATTGATATGATTCACAGGTACCGTTCCACCCTTTCCAAAAAATCGCGTTAAGGGCGCAATGGAAAAGTGGTGGAAGGCCAAGGGACACGCAGATTAGTTTTCGTTTAAATTAGAATTTCCAATCAGCGTGTATCTTGTCTTGTACCTTGTTTACTTGGCAGTACAAGAAATTGCGAATAGATCAGTCATGCAAAAGAAAGTAATTAAAAAGTAACATTTACAAGCGATCTGTCAAAGTTTATTTTTACCGAAAAATATATTACTATTCTACGCTGTGTGTTAAACTCGTGATTGCGAACAAATAAAGTTTTAATTATGTCGAGTAGCAAGTGAATTGTTTTTACGATGCAACAGCGTTTAGAAATTTTAGAAGAGTTAAAAACATTTTCAATTTCGACTGTTGCAAAAAAATATAAATTATACCACTACCCGACGCATCCTAGAGGAGGCCCCACAAATTTTAAAATTCGCAGAAAAAGGTAAGAGGGAGAAACGCCGACAGAAAATAAGGAAACCAGTGTGCGAGGAATTGGAGCAACAGCTACTTACATGGTTTGCAGAAAGGAGAGCTATGGGAGACTTTATATCCCATGCGTTGTTTTTAGAGAAAGCAGCGGAATTAAAGGAACAAATAGGGGCTCCATCACATTTTAAAGCCAGTGTAGGGTAGCTTGCAAAGTTGAAGAGATGTCACGGAAGATTAGTTACGTTTACGGGGAACAAATCAGTGCCGATAGAAGTGCAGCCGAACAATTCGTGACTGATTTTAGAAAGTTCGTAGATGAAGAAAACATTGACTTAAATAATATGTATAATATATATAATAATATATAAATAATAATATATAAAATAATAATATATATGGGTCATTCCATGCCAAATCGATAACTTTTGGAAGTCACCATCTGCGATTTTGCTCTAATCGAAATATGTTGTAGTCCATGTGAAATTAGGGGGGGTTGAAGTCATCATTTTGCTGGTTTCGAATTTGTTAAGGAATAACAAGCCTTCAAAGTTTGCAATTTTGCCCATTTTAGCAAAAATAGGCTTCACTTACGAATTTTTTTCTCAGGAACTACTCAACCGATTTAGCTAAATTTTTTTTTCTTTTATTCATGAAGGATTGAGCTTTTTTAAAATATTTTTTTTAACTTTGTCAATTTGTTATAAAATGTCGGAAAATTTAAACAAATTCTTTTTTTGCGTTTTTCTCAATGAGGGGCGTAAAGGGTTAAAATTTGAAAAAAATATGGTCATATTCATTGAAGTTTCCCCTTTAAAATGAGCTCTTCAGAACGATGGAGCCTCGAAAATAGACGTCACTACAAGCTGGAAAAGGACGCGGGGTACCGCCGTTTCAGGTAGGCGAGTCGCGCGCTCAGCTATTATGATCGGTTGTTTTATACCACTGGTCCCAAAGCAATACGAGAAGACTTCGTACACGACTAAATGACCTTGTTCATACCTCGGAAAGTATATTAGTAACAACTCTTAGCCAATGACACATTTTTTAATCATAAATTAATTTATAGATATGAGTTTCTACGTTCATTGTTTATGGTCTACAAAAAAGGTGTGATTGTTCGACGAAAACTGCGAGAACGAGGTTCTTTCCTCTTATTGGGATAGGATAAGGGGGGTTATGATCAAAAGTATGGAGAGTATTATTGTGTGGGGTGGACTTAAGAATTATGGAAAAAATGTAATTCTAGTATTTCATTACACTAAACACAGAATTATCATTATCATACTGGCAAGTCTTACATAAAATTTTTTTATTTGATAATAGAGCAAAGCTGTGAGAACTTCTAGTGCCTGTAATAACAGAGTTCTAGTGCGTGTAAAAAGTGAGCTTGTAAACAATCAGCATGTATAACGTATTCATTTTGTGTTACATAATTAAATGCTACGTTTGAAAAAGATAATTCTGCTCATACAAATATATCTTTAGGAGTGAGAATTTGATTTTCTAACAGTTTTTGTAAGCTATTGGTGAGTTGTTGCAAAAGATTGCCATTCTGCAGAAACATTGGAATCATTAAAATAATGAGTTGAATTAATATAAATTCTTTTGTTTTTATTGCCCAGCTTCTCTGTCAGTTATAGTTATGTTTTCTAGAATCTAACAATTTTTACTATTTTAATATTGTTAAACCCATGACCGAACAAACGGATCACACTTATATCACTTCAGAGTTCAGTCTAGCATAACTAAATATGCTTCATTGACCAAGAGTGGCGATTGATTGACTTTCTGAGGTACAAACAGAGTTATTAAGTCCTGTACGAAGTCTTCTCATATTGCTTAGCAACCAGTGGTATAAAACAACCGATCATAATAGCTGAGCGCGCGACTCGCCTACCTGAAACGGCGGTACCCCGCGGCCTTTTCCAGCTTGTAGTGACGTCAATTTTCGAGGCTCCATCATTCTGAAGAGCTCATTTTAAAGGGGAAACTTCAATGAATATGACCATATTTTTTTCAAATTTTAACCCTTTACGCCCCTCATTGAGAAAAACGCAAAAAAAGAATTTGTTTAAATTTTCCGACATTTTATAACAAATTGACAAAGTTAAAAAAAAATATTTTAAAAAAGCTCAATCCTTCATGAATAAAAGAAAAAAAAATTTAGCTAAATCGGTTGAGTAGTTCCTGAGAAAAAAATTCGTAAGTGAAGCCTATTTTTGCTAAAATGGGCAAAATTGCAAACTTTGAAGGCTTGTTATTCCTTAACAAATTCGAAACCAGCAAAATGATGACTTCAACCCCCCCTAATTTCACATGGACTACAACATATTTCGATTAGAGCAAAATCGCAGATGGTGACTTCCAAAAGTTATCGATTTGGCGTGGAATGACCCATTTGTGAGAAATACCTTCTTATTTATTTATACTTTGCAATAAATATCTTGTAATTTCATTGAAACTTATTTGTAATAATCATTTCTATAATATATACTCCCAAAATACATTTTGTAGAGTAATTATTTCTGTATCTTCCTTCCTTTTTCAACTTTCCAATATTGCAAAATTGTTATATATATATATATATATATCATGGAGCCTCGAAGTCGAATTTATGAAATCGACTTGTCTCTCTCGCACATCCTTAGTCACACGACAACGGGACCATGTACGTATATGTATGTGATGTGCAAGAGAGACGAGCCGATTTTGTAAATTCGACTTTGAGGCTCGATGATTGCGAAAATGAAGTTTTTACGAGTACAGCACTCATCAGTAGACTTCGCTACAGGGTGGTCAGGTATTTTTAGACAGCAATAAATATTATTAATAAGAATTATTAATAAGAATTAAGGGAACAAAAACGCAAAAAAAGAATTAGTTTAAATTTTTCGACATTTTATAACAAATTGACGGAATTAAAAAAAATAAAAATAAAAATTTAGCTAAATCGGTTTAGTTTTTGAGAAAAAATTCGTAAGTGAAGCTTATTTTCGCAAAAATTGCAAATTTTGAAGGCTTGTTATTCCTTAACAGATTCGAAACCGGCACAATGATGAAAACCCCAACTAATTTCATATGGACTACAACATATTTCGATTAGAGCAAAATCGCAGATGGTGACTTTCAAAAGTGATCGATTTGGCATGGAATGACCCGCTCGCTAAAATTCGCAAGCTAGGCTCGAGCTCGTATTCCTACAATTTCTTGATATACAATAAAAGCGAATGTGATACATGTGGCAACATAGTAACGATCTGGCAACTCTGCCCTCGTGCCATTTCTTTCATTAAATTTGGTGGGTAATAGGGACGACAATTTAATTTTGTATGTATAATATAACCGGTAGATGCAACGCGAGTTGTCTCATTTGCAGATTTTTTATTTTCACCGTTCTCCGTTTATGTAAATCGACGCTTCGATCGATTCGGAAGGAAAGAAAAAGGGGACTTCGGGCTTAATTTGACTCGACAACTAATTGTCCATGGACCTTTTAGTCGGAGCGTACATTGACACCCAAAACCAGATCGCTTAATTGGGGAGCCTGTTGTTCACTGGCAACTAGAACGATCCAACGATACCAGAATCAGATGAACA
Organism: Megachile ligniseca; assembly: GCA_945859555.1. Lineage (NCBI taxonomy): Eukaryota > Metazoa > Arthropoda > Insecta > Hymenoptera > Megachilidae > Megachile > Megachile ligniseca. The sequence continues at coordinate 14,446,780 of OX243782.1, read as the reverse complement.
GCATACGTCCAACAGGGTAGCAAATTAAAAATGACTCTAATTATAAATCGTAATTACTGAACTGCCACCCAAAAGACACGGGCTTCAGAAACCAAGCTGCTCAAATGGGGAGCCTGCTGTTCGCTAGCTACTAGAACGACCCAGCGATCAAGTATCCAAATGGCTTATACACGTTTTCCAATCAAGAACTAAGACTCGTTTTGGCTCTAACCAGCGAAAACTATTCCGGGTTATACATTCTGAAGATCCAACTTGCTCGACTTCGAAAACTGTTCTGCACCCTAGGCGGGTTTCGCTCGGCCTTTTATACTCGAAGTCCTTTCACTTTTCAAGGATCTGGAAAAGTACCCCTATGTTAAACGCATATAATTTTGCGTATAATTTTGCGTATAATTTTACGTACAATTTTACGTACAATTTTACGTATAATTTCTAATTATTTTATCTAGACGTTGTAGCGCGTCGCCCCTGAATGTGACGCCCCTGGAGGGAAAAACCCCAAGCATGTACCCAAGTGCGACGTGATACGAAGAGTCTTGCCAGATAGGGTGCAGAGTCATAAAACTAAATCCCTCCATGGTCCGCGCTCGCCCTCGAAAAGGCGATATTTTAGCGAGAAGGCAATTAGAGACCTGGAAGACTGGTGACTAGGCTGGCCCTTATTTTTCGACTTCCGATTTTTTTTGGTCTCACCACCCCAAAAATTTTTACACTTGATAAAAAAATGATAATGTCAAAGTTTCAGCATGATTGGATAACAGGAACCCGTGCCGCAATCGAGTTCAAGTTTTGAAATTTGCACGATTTCAGGTTATCGTCGGATATGTTAATGGCCCTTTATTTTAAAAGTATCAGTGAATATTTGATAATGAAAATATAAGTTTTTACACGTGTAATACTAGCATTTACATACAATTACAATACATACATATTTACATACAATACATTTACACACATATGTAACGTAGCTTTTAAGCTACCGGAGAATGTGACTGTTGGGCAATTGGGAGCTGTATATAATTTGTACAAAAGTTGATAAATTTTCCAATAATCTCGATTGTATTAGCATTAATAAACGAATTTTTTTAAAATACTTATAAGCCAAATATTCTTTATTGGAATTTCAGTTATGTCTTATAAATTAGCCTATTATTAAATTGTACGTAGTGTTTAATATAATATTCTGTGTTAATGTAGATTTGGTTACATCAGGATAAAGACTTTTATAATTTTCAATTACTTGTAAAATGTATTGTGTTTCTTCTTCATTTTGGGTCAACAGATTATTATATTCAGATATAAGTTTAACACCACGTTCAGCGGTATCGTTTACTACTTTTAAATGTCTTGCAATTTCTAAACCTTTTTGATATGAAATATCATTTTTCCAAAAGGAAGGGTCTTTTTCTAAGAAATCTGTAGGTGTATTGTACCTGTTAAACCATTTTTTGGATTCAATAGAAATGAAGCTATCAATATTCATATTTACATAATTTTGTACGTTTTCCGGAAGTATTATAAGTTTCTTTATTGTATGTTCCGTATTATCATTTTTTAGAGCCTCAATCATTTTCCTTTTTGTATCCAATGGTATTATTTCATTGAAAAAGGATAATGCCACGTTCTCAGGTGCAATATTATCAGGTGCGTTTTCGAGATTTTTGCAATAAACGCCAATTACTATGTAATTTTAATAACTTATCAATGCTGTGGTACGTTGTTCTGGTAGGAATCCGTGCTTTATCCCAGAAAACTTCCGCTTCCTTTATTACTATTGCTGCACTTTGACGGAGCTACAGCTTAACTTTACGCAGATTATGAAACAGAACACGTAAAACTTGTCCATTGCTTGGTAATTTGGAACCAATAATTTGGCTTTCATCATGCCCTAACAAAAATATTCTATCAGCGCTTCTGGTTTCCATCTTTCCAATTTCACTATATGTATTCTCAAACTATATTCACGATACGAACACTTCGAACTCACAAAACAAAATGAAAAACGACCACTGTGACTAACAGTAGATACATTTAGTCATTAGAGACTTTACCAGGTAAAATCATAAAATACCCCCAAGAAACTTATGACCCCGCTGCTCCTTTGATCAGGTAAAACACGGTAATATTCACCACTGCCGGAAATCTTTTTATATATCTATCATGCAGAGCTCCTACTATACATTTCTTTAATACCGGAATATTTGTTTCAGTTTACATAAGACCTCTAAAGGCTAACTGAATAGGAGTATAGTTTTCGCATTCGGGATGACCGCTTCAGCAGCTACAGAGTAAGACTCATACTAACATTAGCGGTAAGATTCAGTAATTTTTAGTATATTTTTGAAAATCATACACCAACACTAAAATTATATATGTAAAAACTTATATTTTCATTATAAAATATTCACTGATACTTTTAAAATAAAAGTCCACTAACATATCCGGCGATAACCTGAAATCGTGCAAATTTCAAAACTTCAACTCGATTGAGGCACGGGTTCCTGTTATCCAATCATGCTGAAACTTTGACATTATCATTTTTTCACCAAGAGTAAAAATTTTACGGGGTCAGACCAACAAAAATCGAAAAAAAAAAATCGAGGTCTATAGCTAAGGGCCACCCTACTGGTGACCCGTTGTAGAGGAGCACAACTTACAAAGTTCACTCCTCGCTTTCACGGTAGAACCTGCATTCATCCTCTAACTCAGCAAGGACCCAAAACTATCGAAACTCCATGTTCTTTGGATAGCACAGCCAACAACGCTGACTATTCAAAAACATTCGGCAGAGCTAGTCTATGGTCGCCCCTTGCTGAACGGTATCAGTAGTTCGTCCTAACGAGAGAGAGCCGCCTGGCAGGGCCCTTCGCCCACCGAGCACGAGCCGCCAACCAACCCACGAACAAACTCAATTCTAACGAAAACCACCTCGGTTATAACGTTAATCAATGAAGTGAATAATTTTATTACATCGTCAATAATGTATTCTGATCAGTAGTTAATGTTTTTAACACGAAAATAATAGTTTAATAGCGTTTTAAATGAAAAATATATTCTCTGTCCTTCTCTACTTATTGCGAACTAATTTTACAAGGACCTGGGCTAACGTCGAAGCACGCGGTACTTCGGAATTTTCCATACAATACTTTTACAATTTACTATTTATTTAGATAAAATAATATCTGAATTCGATTATTGATAATTCAACTTAACATATTATTAGTTAGCTTCATATATATTGATTGATCTAATTATTTAATAATTCTAATATCTAACAACATTGTCAATGGAAAATATATCTTCTATCTTTCTCTAGATATTGCGTGCTAATTCTACGAAGTCCTGAGTTCTAGCGTCGTAGCACGTGGCGTGTCGTGTTTCGGAATATTCCATACAAAACCTTTACAATTTACTATTTATTCAAATCAGTAAAATAATACATGAATCTAATTATTAATAAAAGAGTATGTACATATATTATCGACAGTTTAACTAAATTTTTGTGATAACTCATTTGTTTAAAGCCGCGGTCGGTAAAAGAAAAAGAAAATGCAGTCGATAATCGAAAACTAAGAGTACAATTGAAGAAACAAAATTAACATCGAGATTCTTCTGAGTCGAAATTCCTCAGGGATGTTACACTTTCAACAAGATAACGATCCAAAACATAAATCGCATTTAATTAAAGAATGGTTATTGTATATTACACCGCATGTTTTTGAAAACACCTCCACAATCACCTGATATTAATCCCATAAAACACATATGTGATGAATTAAAACGCCGTGTACGAAAATAACCAGTTTCGAACAAAAATGATTTAAAAAATACTGTTGGATGACCAACGCGACCATACAAGTCACATCGCAAACATTACAGACTCATCCCCATAGAAACACACTAATCACGATTTCAAATTCTTACTCATCCTTGACCTCATACCCATTCTGAGTCACACTCTTCCTTGACCACCGTCGTCCCTAACTCTACCTACCTCCGGCAGTAGTATATAAAAACTAGCAATATAGAAAAATGCTCAGAAAGAGTCTGTTACCCAATATAAGCTGTACGAGTTTTCTTAAATTGAGTATTGTCAATTCTACCGGAATCCAACAATACGTTAATACAAGAATGGAGAAAAATCGATGAAAATATAACAAATAATTCATCGATGTCCAGGAGATTACAAGCCGTTATAAACAATACGGGTTATAATACAAAATATTAACTTGTTCATATATCGTATACATTTTGTTTGTTTAATTAAAAAAGAAGTTACTGTATGAATATTTCTTTCCCACCGATATTTGTACTTATTATGAATTTCGTTTCGTACTTTGTAATGAGATGTTTAACTCTTAATACATCATATAGGAAATAGGCGGTGAAATAAAATAATATACTGAATTGTTGTTTCGCGGCGCGGCATCGCGAATTGAGAGACAGTAGTTTTACTACAAAAGTCGCTTAAACTGGTCGGAGCAATAATTGTCACGTTTAAGACATTTGCCATGCAAATCTTGAGAATTTCCATACAAGAAATAGAATCTCTAAGGACAAGGTCCTGCAGACTTTCTCTATTATTTTAACTTTATTATTATCACGACCTCCTCTTCCGTGTCATAATAAACATAAACATTGACAGTTGCATGTGCACCACAGCCTGCTGGGTTTTCGGCAACTTACATGGGAAATGTCCGGCGAGCTGATTTGCTGAACAGTTCAGCCTATTGCCATTAGTTAAAATACAAACTCTCTCTCCTTATTCAGTCGCTATTAAAATCTTGATATTATCAGAGAACGCATTTAATCAACGTATAACAAATAAAGTATCGCGATAATCTTCGTCAATTTAAGTAAAAGACTTTTGTAATTAAACAATCTGTTATCTTTATAATTATAAAAAGTTATAAAGAAGTGTGCTAATTCGCAATTTTGGTATTCCGCGCTACATTCAAGCTGATTGCCATCAAAGCGAAGATGCGTGCTAAAAACAATTGTATTTAAAAAGAAACTTTAATTTCCAATCGTGAAACACGGAAAGGCACGTCTTTTCTGTTCAAGGAGAACCTTAAGAATAAGGAAAGTCGTCGAAGAAAAATTCGTTACCAGTCTATAGACCCTATGGGTCCTATAGTTCAAATAAACAGCTAAGAAGCACAGCTGCATCCTCTTGACTCGAATCTTCTGTTGTAAAAAAGGTAAATGTTATAATCTGTGGCGATACCTACATTCGGTCAAGCGTTCCGCCGAAAAGTACATTTTTCTCCCGCGTAATTTTCCACATTTTTTCCTGGAAGGGGATTTCCCTCCAAGAAGAAAATCACTTTCTGGGAAATCGTCTTACAGTTCGCACGTATTTTATAGCGCTACTCTTATATTCTCTCGCAAGTATTTTGTGTTATTCGATTGCGTTTGTATAGTGATTAAATAGACTTTACGAAGACTTTTATAATAAATAGTTAATTTGTTATTTGTTAATAAATTGTTAAACTTCGTTACTATACTAACGATAATTATTTCCTACCGGATATCTTTAGTCGGTAAAGTGGAGTTCAACATTAACCGAGGACTCCACAATTGGTGACCCGCGACTTTAAAACGCGCAAGTTAAGTTTCGCGAGTGATAATAAATACTGATAAAAATAGCGACGCGGAAAATGGCGCTCACGCACACCCCTACGAAGGACGCGGTCGCGCACAAAATGGCGGACGAGAGGGACGCTTCGACCTCCGCCGAACCCGCCATTAACGCGGCTTCATTACAGCGGCTTCCGCCGTTTTGGAAGGAAAACCCGAACGTTTGGTTCGCGCAAGTAGAAGCTGCGTTCGATCTAGCGCGAATTACGAGCGATGAGACGAAATATCGGCAAGTCGTCACGCAGTTGGACCATGCGGTCCTACCCTTCATCGCCGACGTACTGACGCACACTCCAGCGAAGGGGAAATATGAAGAGCTGAAGCGGAGGATAGTAAGCGCGTTTGATGAATCGCCGGAGTCTAAATTGCGTCGAGCGCTTCGCGGATACGACTTGGGCAGCGGAAAACCGTCGCATTGCCTGCAAAAGCTGCAGAACCTTGCAGGAGGCCAAATTGGGGAGGCCGTCTTCGCACATTATTGCTCGAGAATTTTCCGGAAAACGTCAGGAGTATTTTGGCGATCAGCGACACCTCCGACGTTAGCAAATTGGCGTTGCTGGCGGATAAAATTATGCAAATGTCCGCGCCTACAGTGGCGACGGTGGACGCACCGAAGCCAACAGATAGGGTAAGCATTCTGGAAGATCAAATTTCCAGATTGACCAGCATGGTCGAAACGCTAAGCGTGCGGCAAGCGGAGCAGATGGACCGGCGATCTCGCCAACCCTGGCGGCCACGTTCCCGTTCAAGTAGCCGACAACCCTTCCACCGCTCCAGGTCCCAGGAAGGCAGGAGCAACTTATGCTTCTATCATAGGAGATTCGGTGACAGGGCTCACCGCTGTATCATACCCTGTGGATGGACGGGACCCCCACCAACCGGCCCAGCGCCATCCAACTCAGCGTCGGGAAACTGACCGACCATCCCCGAATCGAAACGGCGTCGGAGGATTTTGAGCGAAATTGTCGTCTCGTTATTAGAGATAAGAAACATAATTTTAGTTACTTAATAGATACCGGGGCGGATATTTCTGTATTGCCCGTACAGATGGTAAAAGGAAAACCCGCCCCATCTAATTTTAAGGTTTTCGCGGCGAATGGTACGCCGATTGACACGTTCGGTACGCGTAATATAATTGTAGATTTAGGTTTGCGTCGCCCTTTTGCCTGGGAATTTCTGCTTGCTAGGGTGAAACAACCGATTATTGGCGCCGACTTTTTAAAACGTTACGGTCTTCTGGTCGATTTGCGTAACCAAAGACTGATCGACGGACTTACTAATTCACGAATTTCCGGACGAACAGTACATTCTACAGAGCCGACACTGACTACAGTCGACAGTACGAACGGATACTCTGACTTATTAAAGGAATTCATTGACGTTACGCGGACGGTACAAAAACAGGACAACCCGTCACACCAGGTACAGCATTATATTACAACGAAAGGTGCTCCGGTAGCTGAGAAGGCACGTAGACTGCCTTCGGAAAAGCTTAAGGCAGCTAAAGCAGAAATTGACAATTTACTAGCGCAGGGAATTTGCCAACCATCATGCAGTCCCTGGGCTAGTCCATTACACCTTGTAACGAGGCATACTTTTGCCTCGTTACGAGTGGCCACTAGGCCCGCCGGCCTCCCTCCTCTGCCCAGCGACACCCCGCCCCAGGGGCAGTGTGGAGGGATGAGTGTGTTACCGTGCTTTCTTTTTTTTTTATTATTAATAGTTTTTTTTTATTTATTATAACGCGGCCCTCCCACTTTATCCCCCCCCCCCCTCCCCCCAGGAGCACCACAGGAGGAGAAGAGGAGCCCGTGTCCCCGGTTGCAACGGGAACCTCCACCCGAGTGACGGAGGCGCGGGATGGGTCCACCGGAAGGATAACGCCGCCGGCTGGCCGGTCGCCGAGCCACCCCGTCTGCTGCCGCGGGGGCGACCGGCAGCCCACCACCAGGGGATGCCAGGCCTGGGGACAAGCCACCACCCGAAGGGGGCCCCAGGACCTGGCCGACAAAGGATGCGCGGTGGCCCATCCCCAGCACCGAAATCCTCGGGGTGGGGGAACCCCGCGCACCGGGAGACCGGGTGGAAGACAGCGATCGACAATTAGCAATCGTAAAGCTATCGATCTACGAGCGAGCGAGTCGCGAGACGGAATAGCACGCGAAATTGTATTAGGCCCTTTCAATTTTCTCCTTTTTTTTGCTTACGTTATTGTGTTGTCGGTTATACTTTTTTTTCTCCCTCTTTTGTAAATTCTTTTTTCTTTTTTTTTCTTCGTGTTGTGTATTGAGTGTGTGTTGGCGGTACCGACCATTATCGTGAGGAGAAACGCCTAGCCGGGATAACGAAAAAGGTAAGACCCACCTTTTGTAACCGGCGTGCGTGCTACCGAGTATTTTTTGTGTCGCGTGAGTGTGTGTGAGTGCGGGTGGTACCTCGCGATAGGACCACCAGCCCCGGCGACTGGGACCCGAGAGGCCGCGCTCCGTTCGCGTTCGCGCCGATATTTTTCCGCGCCTCCGTGCGGCGTTGCGCCGCGCGCTCGTTATTTTCGTTCCGTTCCTTTCTTTTGTATTTTGGGTTTTAGGACCAGCGTCCCCTTTCTGTCCACACCACAGAGAGGGTGTGCTCTCTCTCTATGCGTTCAATAAAGTTAGCTTTACCTTTCGTCTTTTGTATACCGTGAGCCCCCGCGCCGCGAAAACCCATTCGCACTTGGCGACAGCGAACCTTTCTCCCGATCGTGCGTTGTACCGCGAGGGGCTCAGCGTTTTTGAAATTGTCGCGGCCTATTTAGGCCAGAATAAAGTTTGTCGTTACCCGATACTCGCGGGTCATCTATTTTCTTTTTATCGACCCCCTTTGAGTTCCGCTCCCGAACGAGCTGCCGGAAGGGCGTATTCCCCGGATGAGTGCTTACGCACTGGCGCCCGGATTAAAAATCGTCCGTGGACAGTAGACATCGGTAAGCGGAGGGCAACTTTCCCTGGTCGCCCTCCCCCGCAGGGAACCTTTCTTTCGTTCCCTGAACCGATACGTCACAACCTTGTCAAAAAGAAAAACGGTGACTGGAGACTGTGCGGGGACTACAGACGACTGAATGCCATTACAGTTCCAGACAAGTACCCGATTTCACATATTCACAATTTTTCGTACAATTTAAACGGGACAAAGATTTTTACGACCTTAGATTTAGCCCGCGCGTACCACCAGATTCCGATCGCACCAGAAGACCGTCCAAAAACCGCGATTATAACACCGTTCGGTTTATTTGAATATAACGTTATGACATTCGGACTCAAAAACGCAGCACAGACTTTCCAACGTTTCATGGATGCTGTGCTCCGCGGTTTGGATTTCGCGTTTTGCTACATAGATGATATTTTGATAGCGTCCGAAAACGAGGTTGAGCATGAGTCTCATCTTTGGCAGGTATTGGAGAGGCTGCAGCAATTTGGCATTTCGTTAAACACTTCAAAGTGCGTTTTTGGCGCAAGTTCGGTACAGTACCTGGGGTACCTGATTGATGAAAAGGGAATCAGGCCTGTACCAGAGAAGGTTGAAGCAATTTTTAGTTATCCTCAGCCTAAAACTATAGAAGAATTACGCCGATTTTTAGGCGTTATAAATTTTTATCGCCGGTTCATTAAAAATGCTGCAGCTATTCAAGCTCCTTTACATAATTATTTGGTCGGGGCTAAGAAACGCGATAAGCGTGTAATTCAATGGACGCCGGAAGCATTGAATGCCTTTAATGAATGCAAAACTTCACTAGCAAACGCAACGCTGTTAGTACATCCAGCCGACAACGCACCATTAATATTAGCTACAGACGCTTCTGATTCTGCGATAGGTGCAGTGCTGCAACAGGAAGTAAACGGTAAATGGGAGCCTTTGGAATTTTTCTCAAAGAAGTTTACCCCACAAGAGAGTCGCTACAGTACCTATGATAGGGAATTAACAGCAATTTTTAAAGCCATTAAACATTTTAAACATTTAGTCGACGGACGTAACTTTACAGTACAGACAGACCATAAGCCAATTATTTATGCATTTAATCAAAAGTCTGACAAAGCCTCACCCAGACAGTTGCGACAATTAGACTTCATTGGACAGTTTACAACTCATATAGCGCATACGTCAGGTGTAGATAATACAGTGGCTGATGCTTTATCACGATTGGACGTAATTAGTATGCCAGTCGTGGTAAGCACAGAACAGTTAGCCGAACAGCAAAAAAGCGACACTGAACTACAACAATTATTGCAAGGAAATACAGTACTGCAGCTAAAGCAGCTTAGACTTGATAATACAGAAGAAACCGTATACTGTGATATTGCAGGCAGTAATATTAGGCCTTACGTACCAGCAGCGTTGAGAATGCAAATTTTTAACAATGTTCATAATGTTTCACACCCTAGCGGTAGGACGACGAAGAAGCTGATTGGCAGCAGGTTCGTCTGGCCCAAAATGAACACGGACATTTTGCGCTGGGCTAGAACCTGCATTCCATGCCAACGCAGCAAAGTCGGCAGGCACATAATTAATCCTCCACAACGTATGGTTGTTCCAGAGGAGAGGTTCAAACATGTACATATAGATATAATAGGACCATTACCCCCAGTAGATGGATATAGATACTGTCTGACTATGATAGACAGATTCTCCCAGTGGCCTGAGGCGGTACCGATTAAAAACATGACAGCCAACACTGTTGCTGTTAATTTTTGTAACACGTGGATTAGCAGATTCGGAGCTCCAGCTACCATTACTTCCGATAAGGGTTCTCAATTCGAAGGTGCACTGTTTAAAGCTATCACAAATTTAATAGGTTGCAAACACATCCACACAACGGCTTACCATCCTGCTTCGAATGGCATGGAAGAAAGGTGGCACAGATCTTTGAAAGCAGCCATTATGTGCCACGAGAACAGTAACTGGACCGCAATTTTACCCACTGTATTATTAGGCTTAAGAACCAGTTTCAAGGAAGATATTCAGGCAACAGCAGCAGAAATGCTATATGGTGTACCCCTCAGACTGCCAGGAAAATTTTTCATGGACTCGCAACCACAGGACAATTTTAATTTAGATAGCTTCAGAGATTACATGCGACAGATTAGACCTAGACAGACGGCACATCACGATAGACGGAAACATTTTATACCCAAGAGTTTACATGACTGCACTCATGCTTTTGTTAGAGTCGATGCCGTTAAGAAACCTCTGGAACAGCCATACGAAGGTCCGTACAAAATTGTAAAACGTGTCACGGATACTACGTATTTATTACATATTAAGGGAAATCATGTCGTACTTTCGACGGAACGGTTAAAACCTGCCTTCATAGAAAAAGATATTCCTAACCCTGCACGAACGTACTCTAGAGTTTTGTCGTCTGCTCTTTCTGACAGGTCGAGCGACTTGGAGGGGGGTAGTGTGGCGACACCTACTTCTGCCAAACCGTCCCGCCGGAAAGTACATTTTTCTCCCGCGTAATTTTCCACATTTTTTCCTGGAAGGGGATTTCCCTCCAAGAAGAAAATCACTTTCTGGGAAATCGTCTTACAGTTCGCACGTATTTTATAGCGCTACTCTTATATTCTCTCGCAAGTATTTTGTGTTATTCGATTGCGTTTGTATAGTGATTAAATAGACTTTACGAAGACTTTTATAATAAATAGTTAATTTGTTATTTGTTAATAAATTGTTAAACTTCGTTACTATACTAACGATAATTATTTCCTACCGGATATCTTTAGTCGGTAAAGTGGAGTTCAACATTAACCGAGGACCCCACAAATCTTGTACACGTCGCGTCATCTCTCGGTGCGCGACGATTTCGTGCTGCGTATTTCAGGCGTATATATTCTTTTGTTTTTTCCTGTCTCCTTCTTCGACCACGATACTTCGGCGTGAGCGATGTGCCGCCGACTACTTCTATTATATTTTTAAATATACTTTTATAATTAATTAACCTTAGAAGATTATTATTTCTCCACCAATCCAATACCTTCAACGTTAGAGAAAGTTTATGACCCGCTAATTTTGGAAGAAGAAAACACTTAGTTTCTGTTAAATAAATCTAACACGTCATTTGAAAGTTGTGTTAATTTCGTGCATTTTGATGTAACTACTGGTTAAAATCATATCCTACAAATGAAGTTACCACTGTTCAAACTAGAGCGTATAGTTGTGTATGAATACTTTTTTCGGATACTGTAGTTATAATAAAAGCTAGTCGTTCAATAAGTAAAAGCCGCTCTTTACCTCATAAGTGCTTTTAACTCCTGTGCATAGTTCCAGGGACGTTAAACATCGATACGTTTATGTCGATTGTTTACTTTCCTCAAATCTTTCCCTCGTTCACTCTTTGTCTTTTTCTACATTCGACGCTCGCCTTGAATTAAATGTAAACACAAAATCGACATCTCGACTGGATAACTGCAAAGCTTGGGTTCCGATTTTCTTGCAGTTATCCAGTTTTTACTGTATCTTATTTTAATATCGCATTGTCTTATGTGTCATTGTAGATGTGACAGGAAATAACGCTGAGCATGAACTGTGTTATAAAATATGCGATTCCTAAGTGTGCAGCACTGTATTTATTTCAGATTTTTCGCTTAAGTACACTAATGTTAAAAAAATCAAAAACATATTTTTTCGTCGTTTTTACATATAGTCAGACACCGGAATGCAGTAAACATTCGATATCTACAAAAATGACCTATACGATATCTCGAAAAAAGTTATCCCCACGACTGGGGAGATTACCCCTTCAGACGCCAGGAAGCTCGATTGCCGAGAAGCGATCTATAATGTGAACCTGGTTTGTGTATATCCGTGAAACAATACCAATGAAAATGTAAAACTTTCCTATTGTAGACTAATTACATATAATAAAATAAAAGATGAGATGAGGGGATACAAGTAAGAGACCGAAACAAAACAATTTAACGAATAACAAAAATAACGAGTGACTTTATTGTATGGCGCGTGCATCAAGACAAACTCTCTCCTTCTTGACTTGTACAAATATATATATTCTTCCCAGTACCCTGGGAAGGGACAACGCTAAGAGTGGGAAAGAGGGTAACTTTCCCCAAATTGGGAATTCCCACTTTCCCTAGGTCAGGAGTCATCCGGCCCAAACCGTCGCTCAGTGACCCATCCGGCCCTCGACTCTTACAAATGATCATAACAGTAATAAATCCAAGGATCGCCTCGACTTTTCAAACTACATGTAGAACCGGAAAAAAAGAAATACAACTACGCCAACCTCGGGCTCAATGTCCAGAACAGCCGCGTAAAAAGGGACAAGTAATGGTTCCTCGGTCTTTTATTGCTGCTATGGCAAACCTTCAATATTCTAAAACTCCTAAATTTATAATTATCGCCTACACTATTGTTGACTTTTTTTAAATAAAACTTTCACCAAAATATTTGTGATATTTTCCTGATAAAAATGAGACCAAATATGACGTACTTCGAGTCATATTTACTTGCAATAACTTATTCGAGTAAAGTCCCCGATGTAAGCGTAACGTTTGAAATTACAAATAAATATGTTCCGAATTACATCGAGTTTAGTCTCATTTTAATCAGGAAAATGTAAAAAGTCTAATGGTAAAAGTTTCATATAAAAAAATCGAAAATAAAAAAGTTTTATTCTTACATTAGGAGTGTCCCACCGATATGTTATTGTTTCTTTACGTTCGATATCCTCACTCGCTGTCCTTTTCTATGTTCGGCAAAACATCAAACAATGTACGACTTATACGATATGCGCGAAAGTTCTGACCCGAAAATTTGCAGATACGTATAGAATATTTACTGTAATTAGCTACTGAATTGCATTTCTTATTTTCAAAATTACTCGTCAAATAGATTCATTAAAACATTCGCAGATTACACATTATTAAATTATCGATTACTTAATTGCTCTGCTAATTACACGAAATTTATTAAACGTTTATTTAGTTCTTTCCTAACGTCAAATCAGTTTATGAAATTATAATATCCTACTCTTTTATCTGATGAGCGCTGCTAATGCCTGAGCGCAGTTCCAGGGACGTTATAACTTCATATTATAAACCAGTAGCTATACATATTTATTATAGGTATAAATGAAATTAAAAATGAAATAAATCAGCATGAAAATAGCCGTAAGATTTTCTGCTAGGAAACGAAAACGAAAGAATAAATAAAATATAGTTAACTGGCAAAAAGTTACAAATTGATCTGTATGATTAAGTATTTATTTGTTATTACTGACTTTTATTGTTGGTGTATTATTAGGTCTTAGTTATTTTGGATAAGAACATTTTGAGTTATACTTAATATATATTCCAAATCGTAGTGTTGTTTTACTGCCATCTTTAGTGTTAAATGTATCAGAAATGACGACTTGGAAAGTTTTCGATCAAGACCCCAATATTGTCCGTGCATAAATAGCGAACTGTCCAAATTTGAAGCAAGAACATCAGAATTGTCTTATTTTCACGAAAGATAATACATATAACGTGGACTCACGAATGGGACAATGTAATATTTAAAATTAAGTTTTCCATTTTAGTAAGAGTTATTTGAACATACATACGTTTTACATGATTTGAAGTGATGAACAAAAATTTAATCTCGATGGACAAAATAAATTCAGTTTATATTGGCAGAATTTGAAGAAGGAACAGAAGTATTTCCCCAAGGGAAATTTAGGGGGCGGTTCATGCATGATACAAACTAGTTTCAGTAAAAATGAATAGCATTGATATGAGACAGTACTTAGATACAATTTGCTACCGTATATTTGTCACTTTTCAAGCATTAAATTTACGTTCTAACAAGATAATGCTTCCGTACATACGACTAGAATCACAAAAGTGGCTTGAAAAACAAAATTTAGAAGTTATGGACCGGCCATCTCGTTCACTGAATTTAAATCCGGAGAATTTAAATTTTTGTTCGAGATGTCTGCACACATTATCGCTAATATAATACAGTTACAGAACTAAAAAATGACATTATGGCAACATGCGCAAGAATCAAGCCCAAAACCATAAAAACATAATTTCGAGTGTGCCAAATCGAATTTTTCCAACTATACAGAGCTCCGGTGGTTGTACAAATTATTAATTGTGTATATTTATTCCTTTTTTATTGAAATAATAAAGTTTTATTAAGTGCGTCTAAACATTTAATACGGCCATCTTTCGCCTTTAGGCTAAGAACACATCCATGTAGCGCTACATATGAATGTTTTTTATGGTAATCATAACTTTTCAAAGTATTCTAAACATACGATAAAAAACTTCATCAGAAATTCATCAGCGAATGTTTTTGTAAAAAAATACGGTGCATCTAAACTTTTGATACGCAATATATCAATGTTATAATTAACGTTTAAAATTTTCATTAAGCTTAATTCACTGTTATTAATATTTATATTCTTAAAACAAATACTGTATGTACACGTTCAGATGTCTTTTGAGCACTATCTTTTTTAGAACGGACAGTCTTCGAACACTTCTAAGGCACTTTTAAAATACTCGTACGACTTTCAAGTATCTGTAAGACATTCTTATTGCGTCTGTAAGCGCCGTTAAGAGATCCTGTTTAATAACACAATCGCACATATATCGCATGTGTGACCGTCAACGTTTAACCTTTCGTTGCCGTTCGAAAATGTTTCATAAACAAAAGTACCGTTGAATATTTTATTTTAACAGCATCGTTTCAAATTCAATATCATTATGTATTTTTCAATACTTTCAATAAAAAAAAAACTTTTAACATAATACCCCCGAACACCATAAATCTGCTTCCCTATAACAAAATTGTAGATACGAACGACGTATGTAAATCAATATTCGAGATACAATTTCCAATTACAGTAGTATTTTGCAGTGGATTTTAAAAAATTGTATCAGATGATAAATATTAAAGCAGTAAAATTAAAACATCAAAATCAGTAAACAAGTGTTTTATACTACATTACGCTCGATTAACCGGCGGAAGTGGCAGCGAACGTTAAACAATTTCATTCTCACATCAAATACCTTTTTTGTTTAGAAATAAATGTTACTTACCGAACAAAGTGAGTTCATAGTGCGTTAACGAATGCATTAACTGATGCCAACGATACTTCAGATAAATTGCACGTGAAATTTGCACAACCATGATCTAACTATTCTTCCAGAAAACTGCGAACGAGTGGATTTGAACATAGCTGCGCCACGATTGACAACATGAAATGATAAGGCGTACAACTTCACGTAAAATAAATGACCGGATCAGCGTCCTCTACCATCAACGTCGAAAACATCATTCAATATATTGTATAACTGAACTTGAAATTTAAAATATCTTACAAATTATTCATACCTTTTCAATACTTTTTTATATAAAGTGTTCCCAGAATTAGCCTACTTAAAACAATATATATGACGTCATTTAAGAAAAAAAAAAATACTAATCAGGTGTTGCGTGTACCGTTAGCGGTTTAGGGAATTTTGGGTGTGGGTAAGTTCACCCGTGGAGCGCTCTGTTCGCGGCGTGCGGAATTAAATCAAACAAAATTTAATTTCAAAAGACAAAGTCCGACTATTTATTCAGAATATTGATAAAGTATTGTAACGAGAGCGAACTGGAACGTATGGATGACAAAATTTGTCTGTTCGTTCTGCGCTTGGCGGAGGAGATGTTCGGCAGATGCGGATCGATGCCCCTTCCTTGCTGGATCCTGGATCCTCCCTCAGGATCATCCCTTGTCCAATGGTGGAGGAGTCCACCCCGTCCGATGTGGGCCCCTTCTCCCGGCTGTGGTCCACCCTCAGCCGCGTGGTGATGGAGGCGCTCCGCCAAGGCGCGAGAACGTAACAGCGCACATGTGCTTAGACTCTAAGCCTTATGGAGCGTTTACACTAGGCAAGTAAGAGCCGGGCAAGTAGGTAGTCGAATTCTTGGGTTTCTTTCTTTGCCTGTACCAGGCCTGTCGTTGGAAAATGAAAATGGTTTCTTTCCTTTCTTGCCGTCCTTCCATCGGGCCCTGCGATAGGTCAGGTACAGGCAAAGAAAGAAACCCAAGAATTCGACTACCTACTTGCCCGGCTCTTACTTGCCTAGTGTAAACGCTCCATTAGAGAAAGCGTGGGACCCAGAGAAATTGGAAAACAACAAGTCCTTGTACTGGGGAAACTCGACTCTCGAGGAAATTTACGACCCTCTCAGGGTGCATGAAAAGACAAGATTTTCGTAGAAGATTTAGAAGCTCTCAAGGACCGTACGTGACTTGTTAGTCAAAAACAGCGAATTTAATACGGTCCCTAATAAATTAATCCTTAAAGAAGTCCGAAGTGAAGCTATGTTTATTCTCTGGATTCTCAATCTTTTTCTAGCACGAACACCCACGTCGAGTGGCTTTAACAATATAAGCTTTGTCTATTTTACATGAACGCACGCTCAGATGTTTTGAATTTCGCTCCTAATTTATGACCATTGATATAACAAAATTACAAACGTGCTGCAAATACCCTTACGTCCTGATCGTCATACTACATTAACTATATTCATGACGATAATAATATACGTCGCACGGTACACAGGTATCGAAGGTAATGATGTTCAAAGTAGCTGAAAGAGACTCTATCTTGTTCTAGATATGTATCTTATGTAAGAATTTAAGCGAATAACATGTGACGGAGTGGCAAGGTATGAGAGAGAGAGAGAGAGAGAGGGAAAAAGTGAGTGCTCCGATACGAAATTGGGAAAAATCGGGGAGACGGTAGTCAGACGTGACGGTGAGCGTACCGAGGAATAGATCTAGACAAAGCGAGAGTGCGTGAAGAAGCCGGTGAGCGTACCGTGCAAACTAGACAGTTTTATTGTTTTAAATAAAAGTTCCATTTAGTTTTTTTTTTTTTTTTTTTGATAACGTATTAAGTTTTGTTTCATTTAGTTTTCTTTTTGTTTTTCCATATTTTCCTACACTTATGGCATAATTTTTATTTAACAGTTTTTTCTTTAATTCTTATAATTTAATGTGAAAGATAATTATAGTTAAAATTTTGAGTGACTGTTATAAATAAAAGTAATATATAAATTATCGAAAACTGAATTTACAACACAATGCCAACATTCACAATGTAATTATAAACTAAATTGCATACCCATAACTTTTAGATTAAAAAATACAAATCAACTAATATTTTGAGTTAAATTATGTTTTAACATATAAGTAATTTTATATAGATATAATTAATAAAAAGGTAACATAATAGCTAAAATTTGTAATAGTTTAATTTACCTCATTATATTAAAAGTGGAATATTAATTTCCAAAAAGTTAAATTCTTTATACTCACTAAGCTATGTACGTGCAAATAAAAGCCTACATTTATTTCATACCTATAATCAATATTAATATTTATAATAAATCAGTGATAACAATATCATACAAAATTTAGCAAACATAATTTCATTTATTTAACATACATAATAGATTATTTTTATTTTAAGGAATGAAGTAAGTTATTGAATGAAAATGTAACATATTAATACATAGTTTAGAAATGTATACAATTTTCTTGATAATATTTACATATGTATCTGAAATAAAAATAATTCAACAAAGCTTTAAATAACATTTGATTGTATATAAGTGGGTCTTTTTAATACTTTTTTGCAGGAAAGTTTTTATAAATAATACAAAACGTTATTTTATGAAACTACATGTTATATTTTATTAATTTTCGTATTTATATCCTCATTCATTTAAACATATGTTTCAGAACAAATTATTAACACTCTTATAATAATTTATTTTTACTAATTGGTATTAATATATAAAATATATATGTATATGTACATTTCTCTTTAAAGTACTATTTGCAGATTTTATAAATATGGATATTTATAAGGGTCAAAAATAATTGAAATATAATTTATGAGCAACCAGTATGTAGATTTGTTCCGGTCTTTTTTAAAATAAACTAAATTCTTTTTTCCATTTTTCATCATAAATAATTTTACACTTTTCACAATTTACTTTTTGTCTTGTTTGTATAGGTTTTTCTGATATCTAGTTCATCTAAACTGAACAAAAATTCCTTCTTATTCCAGTAAATAATTTAATATATAACTTCCTTTTTTGGTATTGTTGCCTTAAATCATAAATGTACAAGCCAGAAATTGAGCATGTGTGCCATACCAATCTGAAACAAATGCAAGTCACATAAATACGAGTTTGTGTACACAAATTTTAAATCTCTGGTCATGTTTTTTCATTTAATATACACATATAATAAATATACAAGTTATCTGCCATTTTTATCCATAATTCAACATTTTATTTATTTCATAAATTGCTAACCTGTGTTAAATCATGTACAATAAGTCACAAAATAATTTGAACAATTTTAGTGTTTCAAAAACTTGTTGACATAATATTCAAGTATAAGTACTAATTTGAATTATTTGGTAAGGAAATTATAAAAAAAAGGTATATAATTACAATCTTTCGCATTAAGAGGACATGGCCTGACATGTTATTATTGTTTCAGTTTTTGCTAAGGAATAACATAAAATTTAAAATTTGAAACGGTATTAAAACATTAATGCTTGTTAAAATAAGTAAATATCAAATAAAAAAATAAAAATCAATAATTCTAATAAAAATATGTACAGAAATATTTTTTACTGTTAATATTGTGAAACATTAAACAGTGAAATTAAAGATAGTGGTTAACTGATTAGAATAATATGAATTTTTTATAAAATATAAAAATACTCTAAGTATTGAATTAATAAAAAATAAAAGACTATAAGATTAAACCTTTACCGTTTAGTTATTATTATAGTCTAGAGTGAAATAATAGTAAATAATTGTAAAAAGGATCTCTCAATGATAAAACTACTAAGCATTTTGTTGATTATTTTCAATTAAGTCATAAAATCAAAAGATGTTTTGGGAAGTCTATTACGGATATTTAGTCAAATAGTTTTTAGAGGCAATATTTACTTATTAGTTATAACAAATTACACTCCCTATTTCTCAAATAAGTTATAAAATTATTCAAATAATAATACAATCACTGACTATTTCATTTCCACTTAATTTTGTAACAATGTTTTTATACAGATAAATTTAATTATATTCACTTATAGCTAGTCCAATTTCGACTATTCTATTCATGATATATGTGTATATATGTTTACTTCTTATACTACCTTCTATATCCTGAAATGTTCTTGCATAATGTACATTTCTAATGTACATCAGTCATTGAATTCGTATATTGTAATTAACACACACAAAGTGTCCCATGACAATACAGAGGTAGGATGAGTATTGTGTGCCCAATTCAAATCTGTATTCTTGTGTAAGTTTAAGTAGTAAATGTGATTGGTTCCTTCAGTAATACGCGTGTCCCTTTCAGTCTGATCAATTGAACCTGCATTTTGTCCGTAATATTTTTTGTGTACTGATCAAAGTACACATGTAATAAATCCATTCTTCCTGACCTGTGAAAATATTATTTAATTACTCATTAATGATGAATTAAACAAATAGTAACAAACTCTTAATTAGTTTTAACATTTAAAAAAGAGTTAATTGAATAAGCTAATATGAATGGAATTGCATTCCATATGAAAATAAAATATCAAGAAATATATAATGTTTAAACATTAAACAGACTGATCCATGGATGAATCAGAAATAAATATAATAAATAAATTCTTGTTTTAATACATTTCTTATATGCATAAGTCACTATTTAAATAAATTCTGTTTTGTTTCACTATTTATCATCAGTTGTATTTGTTACCTGCTACCTTAATGGAATTATATCCGATAATACGTGTAAGACCTTAATGTTTCGTGAGACATTTCATACTGATTCGTAGAATATTACATTTTATTTTGCCAAAATATATTACTTATTTAATCTAATTGTTATGCATCCATATTCAAATTTTGGATATGTAAATTCAATAAAATGTTTCTCATATTTTATAAACAAAGTGTAGAAGAGAAAAACTATCCTGCGATGTCATAGAGGCTACAGACATACTTTATATACAGTACCTATCTGTTTACTATTATATGAACCTAATGTGTAAAAGTAACTGCTTTAATTAGTTGAAACATATGCCTTTTAGTGCATGCAATTGAACATGCATTTCTTATATAGTATTTCTTTCTTTGTAAAAATAGTACCTAAATCTTTCAAAAATCTTCACTACATACAAAACATTTACTTTATTATATCTATTATATGTATTTAGTTTGACATAATCTGTCCCCTTTATTTTTATAACTGGAACATTTCAAAATAGTTTTCATAATATAATTATAAAACTATGTAATATTAAAACTAAAATGATAAAAAATTTGACCAGTTAAGTTCTTTTATAATAATATTATATGATTTATGTTTTACATTTTATTGAATTAATAGTAGTTATACCACATTTTCATATTATATTTTTGTGGCCAAAAATATCCAACTTTATAATACATAAAAAACAAAGATAATCAAAACGAAAATTTCAAATGTAATATAATAACAGCATATTCTATTAAATTTTCATAAACATAAAATTAAATGCATATACTTGATAATAACTAAATTAAATGAATAATAAATGATGTCAAAAATGAAAAACTGAGATTAAGTTGAAATATGTTAATATTATGTTATTAATGAAATTAATATCTTAAATTCTAAATCAAATTATAAAACAAGAACTAAATATTAATTTTATCAAAATAATCATTTTTATATCTTGTTTGCCATGATTGTAAAACATAATTATTCAAATTTTGTTTATAATTTCACTACCATGAGATTAAGTATTTCTAAACAAAAAAATACTAAGATGTTTATGATTTTATTATGTCATAAATACATTTTTATTAAATTTTCAGTTATGCAAATAGTGTTGTAAATAATTTTCTATAACTGTTTTGCATATATGAAATAATGAAGACATAATACAATAATAAATATCTATAGCCTTAAAAATAATTTCATAATAGAATAACTGCTATTTAAAACATACTAAAGCAGATTTTTATAATTTTTATTTTATTTTTGCACGTTTAGAGGTTATATACATTTCACAAACTGACTATAAATAATTTAATAATTTCTTAAACTTGTGCAAAATAGATATCAATTTTAGATGAAGAATCAATTGAAATACCTTATATTTTTAATATAGATATGTATTGACATAAAATATTAAATAACCACAAACATTCAGTTATATAAACAACACCGCAAATCAACAGAGTTGATTGGATTCTGTATTGATGAATATGTACTAGAGATGGCGTAAACTGCTACTTTTAAATCACTCGTGATTCGCTCACGTTCACTCCCAATCACGGTGATTTTTCACAGTGATTCGTGATTCTTCGTGATCGATTCTGATTGGTAGAGAGTATTCTTTTCACATTTCACGAATTATGTTCTTCGACTATACATTTATTATATTATAATATAGTCACAGAGTAGACCAGAGGCGATACTCTCTGTCGGCACCTTTGATCTCTCGAAAACGCTGTCCCTTTAAATTGGTTGTACAAACGAGCGGGAAATTTAAATCAAGTAAACTACTTTCATGTCAATCTCTAATCTATCTATCTATATATATAATACGCTATGTCTGTCCGTTGCTACTTTCAATCTCGATAAGGGTAAAAGGTAGAAACTTGATATTTTGCACACATGTATATTCTTTTTCATCTTTTCAACGTCGTAAAATTGATGCAAATACCTCAAAAGACAATATTAGTAATATACAGAAAATTTATTACAAATATATTCAAAATTATTAGTGATTGACATGAAACTAGATTTACTTGATTTAAATTTCCCGCTCATTTGTACAACCAATTTAAAGGGACAGAGTTTTCGAGAGATCAAAGGTGCCGACAAAGAGTATCGCCTCTGGTCTACTCTGTGGTTAGGGAGCACAGAGTATACCAGAGGCAAAGAGAGGCGACACTAGACAAGGAAACCGCTCTTCTATAGAGAGACACAGGACTCCTAAAAGAATATACGAAAATGATTGCTCTATAATATATATTTGAAGAAATTCATTATGGAAATGATTATTAGAAGTAACTTATAAGAAAATGAAAAACTATATATCACAAGAAATTACAAATGAACGTGTTACAGAGATATGACAAAATATTTATTACAAATAAGCTACTGGTGAATGTGCAGGTTTAAATTATTCTTTTTCGACCGCCATACTAGTACAGTATACACATGCGCACTCCCGATTCTTTTGTCTTGGGCATTTAAATTGGTTGTGTCCTGTGTCTCTCTCTAGGAGGTGGGTTTCCTTGTCTAGTGTCGCCTCTTGTTATATCTACTCTTTGATATGGTCTAAAAGCAACATTGATATTATTTTCTTATTAGGAGAAAAAAAAGGAAAAAATAAAAATAATAAATAAACTGCAAGTATAAGTTTAATTTTTAATTGAATTGACATACATATAATTTATATATTAATATATAGTAATATATTTATAAAAATATATTTATGATGGATTTATAAATGATAGGATTTATAATAATATATAGTAATACATTTATAATAATGTATAAATAATATGACTCAGCGAAACATTAACGATCACGGTTAACGTGAACCGCTCCTAAAACGCCATCTTCTAGATCACTGTCATGATCGTGATTTTGTGATCACTGTGATAACTTTGATAAATCACTGTCAGTGATTTTGTACGTCATCCCTAATAAATACTAATGATATAGATGTAGATTTGGGAACAAATCTGGTTTCTCAACAAAAAATGGCAACATTATGTCTAATTCACAGGAGGCATTTTCGAAGTCGATAAATATGTAACAAAATTTTCGTGATTTGTTTGAACTTGGATTTATGGTTTGAACCACAGACTGCTGTGTGGCTCGTTAAAAAAATTCTAAAGAATGCTGTTATTTCTTTCGGCACAAAAAATTTAATGCAGTCTGTATAAGGATCTTTTAATTTAGAAACGGGTTATTGACTTTTTTTACAAAATTATTAACTCCAATTAAGTTAATGATGAAATTCATTAAAATTATCTAACAAGAGACATCACCCAAACGTTACACAATCCAGTAATGTTTTTTAAATACTTAAAACTGTAAAACGAAAGCATGTATTGCTCAAATTGTCCACAGGTAGTTGCCGTAAAACACTTTTTACATTTATTACCATTTCTCAATAGTTCAGAATACCCTTTCAATATGAAAAAACACCGTTCTCGAGATTATAAAAAAAATAAGATATTTTCTGAGTTACAACAAAACCAGCTCTTTTCAGAGTTACTATATTTTTTACAAACATGGAACAGTTCTCAATGAACAGATACAATGCCTTTAATTGCACGTAATCTAAATCAATCATGAAGATGTTACATTTCACACAATTACAATCTACGAATTTTAATCTTCCGTACATCGAATACAACCATCAGTATGCACTCATAATGCAGGACAAATGGATCCTTGTCTCGGGTTTCATGTTTTATAGAGATACCTACGGACCTCCAAGTTCTTTTTTTTAAATAAATTAATATAAAAAATGTAATATAATACAATTGCCAGAATATTATATATAGAAATCAGTCGTGCATCGAACGGAAGGTATAAAATGTTTATACTATAACTCCAAACATAGTAATATTTTGTGCACGAGAGAAATTAAAAATTCCAATTAATCCGTATCTTTTCTTTGGACTCATACTTTACGTATGTGAAAAATCAAAATATATCAATGTTTTATTACAAAAATTTGCAAAATAATGTTAATTTTTAACGTATTTTTTAAACAAACAAATTTTTTAAATATCCACTTACGCTATATTCTTGGCCTTCCACAACGGCAAAACTTTTATTTTGAATGTTTTATCTAAGGCTAGTAGTTCCCGAGATAATTGTGAAAATAACTTCTTCAACCCCAACTTTAAGGGTTATTTTCACCACTTCAAAGTGAATATTCTCACCTAATAAAAAATACATGTCAAATATTTAATTGCTAATATTTTAATAGGAATTGTAAACATAACTCTCTTAGATATATTTCAGGACTGTGATACATTGGCATCCTTTGTGTATATTTGTAATTTCATTGAAACACAGACTCCTAAATATCGCAATTTAAACATAAGTGGGATTGGACCCCTTACAAAATGAACGGTTCATTCATAAAATCTTATAATGGATCAAACAATGTAAAGCTTCCCATTAGATTTTACATAAAATGATAAATACAATTGTTGTTAATTGACTGTCGCAATATAAATAAACTGTTATTTCTAGAAGCAAAAATCAACGTTAAAACACATTTTGTGTTGTATCCTTCTTAAGGGGCAAAACCACTCTAGGATTTTCAAAAAATCAATTTTTTTTTTGCTAAAACGATACTATAGGGTCATAGAAACAGAATGACATTTGATTTATAGTGGAAAACAAATTTTAAAAGAGTCAATTATCAATTTTGCGGCAGCTTTTCAGAGCGCGCACCTTAGGTGTTACACGCGGATTTTAATGAAATTTGGATATGTGGTAGCTTTTCGAAAATCATTTGACACATATTTTTTTATATCTGCTGACATGCATGTTGAGGGGGTGAAAATAGCCCTCAAAGTTGGGGTTAAAAACACATTTTCTTTAATATCTCTGAAACTAGAGGGTGTAGGAGGGTGAATTTTTTTTAAAATGTGTATTTTTGAGTAAGGCATTTAGTTTATTGCGAAAATTTCTGGAAAAATTATTTATTTAAATAATATATGACAAAATTGGATATTTTTTCCAATTTTTTACCCCAAATGCCGTTTCATTTTTATGCAGATTTGTATACGTAAAATATGGCTCAAAATAGGGGATACGTGTTTTTGGAATTTTTTGTTTATTGCAATTTAGCAATAATTATTACATATACAATTTTTGTTTACTTTTTACGGAGGAAAGTGTTGAGATTTGTTTTCGTAAAGTGTGAGGCCCTTTTATACGATCATTTACCACGTTTTTAACAAGTGGACAATATTACGTGTTTATTGTTCCATCATCGGTAGCCAGAGAAGGTCTAGCGGGCAGGTATAAATCCGCCGCGGTACCAGTCGTCGTTGTACGGAACATACGTTTTTATGGCCAATGAAATTTTTAGCAGAAGGTATAAGTTTAGCTGTTTAACTTTTAATAATTTGAACCGAAATGTTCCTCGTTTAAATGATTTGGTAGCTCTGAAAAGAGCTGATTTTGTTATTAAGGGTAGAGCTTTGTGTTCTCTATGAAATAAAACTAAAAGGAGCAAGCTGTATAGCGTGCACGGTAATAACATTCAATAAAGAAGTGTGTAAAACACAAATGCCATTTGCACCACGAACACAACACGCGAAGCTTTATAAAGACAGTTTATGACAGTTCCTCTAGCAATAGCTATTATTGTGTTCGATATTTTGCTGTTAGCATTGTTAGCAGTATTCATCTACCTTTTTTACAGAATAAAGACGAAATATAATTTTCGCTGCATCCTCACTAGCTTTGCTCCCATCATAAACTCTGTATTTTCAGAAGGGTAATTTAGCGATGAGCAGAATTTAATGGTGTTCTGACCATTGCGGGCCTACCTTTTTGGAAAAACCCCGGCGTTGCCGGACTTTGGGAATCCTTATGTACGCACGGGTTTACTTCTCCCTCTCCTAATGGAGGTGTACTAAAAAGTGCAAAGGGACTGGTCACTATCGTTTAAGGGATATGCTGATTGGAAAATTAATATTTCGAAAGAAAACCAATCAGCATGTTTCCTTGGATTTCCGAGTTTTCGAGGACGTCTGGACGACAACGAGTTGTTATTCGATACGCACAATTTTCACGAATACTTACTTCAATACTTTTGTCAGCACGGGAATTGTTGTTACGGTTTCAATAATAGTGCATTAGTGTTTTAAGTGATTCTCAAGTGCATTATCTTATACTTTGTTAAAATGAAAGTTAACCCAAATAATATTATAAACATTTTAATGGAAGCATACAATTATAATAGTAGTAAACATTCTGACAAAAATGCTAAAGAAATTGAATTGGCACAAAGCATTTTGATTTAATTGATAGTTATAAGTTAAGTGGACATGGAGATGTAGAAGTTCATCAGGAGTTGGTATTTGATGATACTGTAGGTGAACCATCGTTTATGAACTTCGATGTGCACGAGGAAGAAATTCAAGAGCAAAACGAATCATCATCATCAACGGATACAAAATCACCGCCGAACTCTCCTCGTGAGGGAAGTTCAGGACAGACGGGTCTTGATGATGTTGATTTGAAGTATAAAGAGGAGGTGGTAAACTATTGGCGAAGTGGAAAGAAGAGGAAACTGTCGTTTGATAGTGTGCAGTCAAGATTTAGAAAACTGAAAAGTCGTTAGCAATTATACAGATGGGACACCCAAATCGACAAAGGTGGATCATTTTTTGATCAAATGAAACACATTGCCGAAACGACGTTTGATAAATTCACAGAAGCTAGACGCAGAAAGATTACAATCCACGATAACGATATACGATGATGGGCCTTACAAGAAAAGCAACAAGTGAATGCCGAAAGATTTAAAGCTTCTTACAATTGGCTATCGAGATTTAAAGAGACTCATAACATTGTATCGCGAAAAACAACGAAAATAATCACGCGGAATTATAGTGACAATTTAACGGAAATAATAGGTGCAGCCGACAATTTTGTAGTACTAGTAAAAGAATATATAGACAGACACGGAGCAACTAGTGTTTTTAATTCTGACCAAAGTGGTTTTCGGTTAGAAATCCATTCCGGAAGAACACTCTCATGGAAAGGGGAAAAAAGTACGGAAAGCCTAGTTCAATCCAAGTCTTCTTTAACTCATAGTTATACTGTACAACCCACTATATCTGCCGAAGGGCCGTTATTATCACCCTTATTTATTGTGCTAAAAGAAGTTAGTGGAAAACTAGGACCTCGCGTACAGCAGACTTTATTCAAACCTCCTAATGTCTTTGTTGAAGCTTCGGTATCGGGAAAATTAACAAAAGAACATATGAACATTTGGCTCAAAGAAGTATATTTACCCCATACACCAGAAAATTCAGTTTTGCTTTTGGATTCATGGAGCGGTCACAACGAACAATCAATACAAAGGTATGTACCGGAAAATCGAAGCATACAGATATTACAGATTCCTAAAGGTACTACCAGATTAATACAGCCATTAGATGTGTTCGGTTTTAGAATATGGAAGAATTTTGCACGAAAGATTTCTGATTTAGTAATTTTATTAAATTTGGATATAACCTTACATTCCAGGAATTCCATAATTAAATTACAATCCCTGATACACAACCAACTTTCGTCACCACGATATAAAAATTTATTCCGATATGCCTGGTTCCGTTGTGCCTATTTCAACATTAGACCTGATGAATTTAATAACCCAGTTGAGTTTTGCTTTAATGATTTAGAAACTTTGTGTTGTTCTCAATGTACTGATGTAGTTTCCATAAAGTGCTCGAGGTGTAAACAGCATTTGTGTTTTACACATTTTTTCGTTGAATTTTATTATTGTGCAGACTATATAGCATAATCTTCGGAAATACTCATTCCACTCTAGCTTTATTCATTTTTATTACATTGTCTTTTGTGAACAAATTTGTATCTAAATTCAATAAGACTAAAGGATTAGAAATTATCGAACAAAATTTTTCCAAATTCGAAACCTATAGTCGTCAAATGGATGAACAAACAGTATGGTGTTTTTTGGTATTTTTAATATTTCTAGTTTCTTACACTGATTCTTACCTTCAGATTGAACGTCATAACTTCTTCTCGCTATATTTTTTCCATGAATCAAGGAACAAAACAGTATTTTCTAGTGCACGCGGAACAAAAAAGTATTGACAGGTTTTTAAGTAGAAGCTTATTCCATTTCCTCTTCATTCACAGAAATAGGCAAGATTTGTCTTACGTCAAATCATCAAATATAAACTCTTATTGTATTTCTATATCTGTATATGACGGTTCCTTATACATGACGATTGCATCTGTTATGCTTTGTGCCAGTATAATTTTGTTTCAGTTTATTTTCATTAAAATGTTTATAACATTAATAGGACTAACATTCATACTTGAGCACAGCACTGCTCAAACCTTCATGCTCTTTACAGAGCTACAAAAATCAGCTCTTTTCAGAACTACAAAAATCAGCTCTTTTCAGAACTACAAAAATCAGCTCTTTTCAGAGCTACCAAATCATTTAAACGAGGAACATTTCGGTTCAAATTATTAAAAGTTAAACAGCTAAACTTATACCTTCTGCTAAAAGTTTCATTGGCCATAAAAACGTACGTTCCGTACAACGACGACTGGTACCGCGGCGGATTTATACCTACCCAATGGACCTTCTCTGGCTACCGATGATGGAACAATAAACATGTAATATTGTCCACTTGTTAAAAACGTGGTAAATGATCGTATAAAAGGGCCTCACACTCTACGAAAACAAATCTCAACACTTTTCTCCGTAAAAAGTAAACGAAAATTGTATATGTAATAATTATTGCTAAATTGCAATAAACAAAAAATTCTAAAAACACGTATCCCCTATTTTGAGCCATATTTTACATATATTATTATATCAATTTTGTCATATATTATTTAAATAAATAATTTTTCCAGAAATTTTCGCAATAAACTAAATGCCTTACTCAAAAATACACATTTTAAAAAAAATTCACCCTCCTACACCCTCTAGTTTCCGAGATATTAAAGAAAATGTGTGTAGGAAAAGAAATTAAATGGTAACACAAGGTAACACAAAAACAAGTAAAATATTTAATAATAAAAAGAATAATGAGTCCGCAAAGTCGCAATTTACATTAACCCGGAAAACGTCTTTACACGACGCCGTTCGTAATGGAGCGTTTACACTAGGCAAGTAAGAGCCGGGCAAGTAGGTAGTCGAATTCTTGGGTTTCTTTCTTTGCCTGTACCTGACCTATCGCAGGGTCCGATGGAAGGACGGCAAGAAAGGAAAGAAACCATTTTCATTTTCCAACGACAGGCCTGGTACAGGCAAAGAAAGAAACCCAAGAATTCGACTACCTACTTGCCCGGCCCTTACTTGCCTAGTGTAAACGCTCCATAACGCAAGTCCCTCTTTACGCGGGAAGAAACGAACAATTGCCGATCGCGGTCGGCATGACAACCCATGCAGAGCGCGCAGCCGAACATGCTTGGCATCGCTAACGGGTGGTCGTAATTTTAGGCACCACATGTGTTTTAAACCCCAACTTTGAGGGCTATTTTCACCCCCTCAACATGCATGTCAGCAGATATAAAAAAATACGTGTCAAATGATTTTCGAAAAGCTACCACATATCCAAATTTCATTAAAATCCGCGTGTAACACCTAAGTGAGGTTCCTTGTGAGTACTTACGCGACGTGCTGCGATTCATGGCTTTTGTATTACTTTTGGGTCATTCCACGCCAAAACTTTTGGAAGTCACCATCTGCAATTTTGCTCTAATCGAAATATGTTGTAGTCCATGTGAAATTAGGGGGGGTTTAAGTCATCATTTTGCAAGTTCTGAGAAAAAATTCGTAAGTGAAGCCTATTTTTGCAAAAATGGGCAAAAATTGCAAACTTTGAAGGCTTGTTATTCCTTAACGAATTCGAAACCGGCAAAAGGATGACTTAAACCCCCCCCAATTTCACATGGACCACAACATATTTCGATTAGAGCAAAATCGCAGATGGTGTCTTCCAAAAGTGATCGATTTGGCGTGGAATGACTCTTTTACCATTTAAAATAATAAGTACACCTGTTACCTACAAAACAAACGGTTGTAGAGGAAGGTAGAGGAGGAGGCGAACATCGACCTGGGTGGCCAAATGTATGGGGCAGGAATCGCAGATTAGAGGGAAACAAGAAATTCAAGGATTAAAATATTCATAAAACTTTAAACGCGTTTTTCTCGAAACCACTTTTGTCATACTGGGAGGACGGATTTCTCGGTGACTATTGTATGGATCGAATTGAAATTTTCACAGTAGCTTCACAACAATATCCTCTATGGCAGTACGTAGCTGTTTTTTGATTGAATGTAAACATTTTTTTTTATAAACAATTCAATGCACATTTTTCATGCAAAAAGTCGATTCATTTCTTAAAACATGCATAACTTCTACAAAAATTGATTAAACAAAAAACCCCTACGTACTCCCAAAGCCAATAGTACACAGATTATAAATTTTTTTTACTTTTCATTCCAAGTCTCACACATGGCGAGAAATCTGTCCTCCCGTGGCGGTGTTTCTAGAAAAGCTATTCCCACTGATGGGCTCTGTCGCCCCCATTTTGTACGAAAATGACCAAAAAAATATTATTCTTCGTACTTCAATATGTGTTAAATTAACCCTCTGAAAAGAAATTCTTTTCCGCTTGTTGTACTTCCAAAATAAATTGTCAAAAGGTATTTTTTTCTGGCTCTAGAGTGGTTTTACCCTTTAAACACTATTTTTTAACTACCTGTCCTTGAAGACATTTTATTGCAAATATTAGGTTTGCGGCATCATTTTTTGCTGATATTTTTCAATTTATTTAAAAAATTAAGGGACTAGTCGAAAATCTAACCATCATACGTGATAGAGCAGACATTTTTGCTGTAAAAAGCATGAAGCGAACTTACGAAATCACTTTTGTTTTCATTTTATAAGGAAAACAGTTCAGCAAAACACGCATCGCTGCCAGCGGTACATAAATGTTGGCGCGCCGCATTGATTGTTCTGTCTACTGCCTTGGCGTAAGGGTCTAGTTTGGTGACAAAAAGTTTGTGCAAGGGGATACAGTAGTGAGTGAGTTTCCCTAGGTGTGACTTTAATGCCCTCATGCGGTGACTTGCAGAAGTTCTGTCGACCTTTGTCTATCTTATGTATGTTTGGTTAGGAGAGACAAGGATAGTAGATTATAATTTATCAAAAACACGACTAAGTCATTCTCAGATTTTGAAGCTAAAAAGCAATATTTTGTTATACTTTGTTTTTAGAGATATTCTTTAAACTCTACTTAATAGTCGTATTCAGCCGGATTTTGCGTTTTCGCTCTAAAAACTGCAGAACGAACAAAAAAAATATTTTTTTAGAGCGAAATCTAAAAACTGCACAACGAACAAAAAAAATATTTTTTTAGAGCGAAATCGCAAAATCCGGCTGAATACGACTATTAAGTAGAGTCTAAAGAATTTTCTCTAAAAAAACAGTATGACAAAATATTGCTTTTTAGCATCAAAATCTGGGAATGACTTAGTCGTGTTTTTGATAATTTTTAATCTACTATCCTTGTCAACATAATATATAAGATAGACAAAGGTCGACAGAATTTCTGCAAGTCACTGCATGAGGCAGCACCTGAGTATTTGTCCCTAGAGTCTAGACCCGTAACGGAATAACTTGTAGCGTGCAACGCCAACTCTCTAGTTGGGTAGGCAATGCGCTGGTGTCGTTACCTGGAGTAGCGGGAGGAACGCTATTCGCTAACCGCTAAACAGTCGTTGTGTCTTGTATATCGTTCGCAGAATAAATAGTTGTTATGGTTATATAAATCCGTCATTCACTACCCCAAACGCTCCCACAAACTGAATTACGCGCCGCGCAGTAACTGTTACAATTATTTTAAAAATTAGGTCACTGTATATATAAACAGAGCAAAATAAGTGGTATCATATACATATAACATAGGAATCACCCCAGGTTTATAACAAATCGAATTTATAAAATCAGTGTTTATATTTTAACATCGTGCATGCGATATAGTGTCATGAAGTTCATGGTTGTATAGTTCTGTTAGTAATATAAATATTCATGAATTTAGAGCAATAATTTTGTGTTAAAAAATTCCTATTTCCCCAAAATTACGGAGATATATTTAGAATAATTAATTATATTTAACCATTCATAGCATTTATTTCTTAACTTGTTTCAGTTTAAGTTAAATTACTATAAAATGTGAAGTGTACATAAAATACAATTTCTCAAACACTTTTAGAACACTCCGGTATCTCGAAACCTAAGGTTGTGTTAACTACTAATTACATAAATAATGATTCATATAAAATTATTTAAAAAATTTAATAACAATTGTTTAACAAATACATATATACATATATACAGAGTGAAACTAAAAAAGGTTTTATGACTTTCGCCAACAACAGATATAAACCATTCATTTTTTGCTGTTTGCTTGATTGCGAATTCCTAATTCGATCTCGTATCCCGTCATTTAACATTTGCGGAATGCTGCCATTTGCCTCTCATACTCGCCAGTGAAAACTATTTCTTCTATCTCCGGTTGTTCGGCATGGAGACCGTAATCTTTGTCGCACGTTTGTTTTTCAGAACGTTTGGAAGATGCTTTTATTTTGTCTTTATAATTTTCCGATTTCCTTTTCAACGAACATATATATCGTTTTTCCATCTCATTTATAATGGTCGTCGGTTTTTTATTCATTGCTTTACACAATCGGCTAAACATCTTTTTGGAATTGTACTGAACGACAGCAGCGGAAACCCTACCCTGATACGAGCCTCTAAATCCATAGTTTATTCGTTTGCCACCAATGAATTTCGCGATGACGCTATTAAAGGATTCTACTGCATTATTATTTAAACCGTACAGCACACTCTCAATGTGTTTGAAAATTGGCTGCATAGCTTCCTCAACACGTTTATAAATACCCGCTTCCTTCAGTTGTGGGACGTAGTTGATTATGTTCGGATCAGAGTACTTGTTACAGAAATATGCCAATCTTTCACAGTCCTTGTGTTCTCCAAAAACGTGGCTGGGCGCGTTTTTTAAATCAACCTTCAATTTTTCGATTTGTTCAGCGAGTGGCAGCTTCTCTTTAACGCGATATTTCCCAGCATTCCTTATACTAGCGCGTAAGCGGAAGACATTTTGTTTTACAACAGTTCTTAGTTGTTTGCATCCACCTCTTGCAACGATTTCATTGATCCTTCTACCAAAACTGCGTAGCATGTGATTGATGCATTCAATTTTCCGTACACGCACTGAGAACTCTTTATACGGATCACAATCCAATATCCTTTTGTAAACACTGCTATCGCCATCGGCAATTAATATTGAGTATACCAGGCCGTGTTGTTCTACGCTGGATTTGAATCCCTCCATAATAGCAACGCTTTCCATGGCAGCTGAACTCTGATTTCTATCCCAATTCTTGAAGCAACGATGAGAGCGTGGTTGTTTGTTTCTCTTACTTGCTATGTTGCACACGCAACAGTATTTATTCTTTACGCCAATATATAGCACTTTCTTCGTATGGTATCCAATGATGGTTCCTACACCGGAAAGAGAATTATAACATCCGCCTTTGTATGACCTTTTCATCCAGCTACCATCAGCAATAACTGGAATCCACGGCATGTTAGAGCCCTCACATAAATCGCCTCTTTCTATGGCTAATTGTTTCTCCTGTTTGCCAGCTTCCTCCATTTCTTGCAGTGCGGCTAGTTCAAAGGCATTGATTATTGCAGTGTGACAGTTGTTGTACCTGCGTTTCGACATACACGACACGTTTATGGTAGACAGTGTTTCTTCGAGTTGACAGTATCCGCCGCCTGACAGCATTGTTGCAGAAACAGCGCTGTCGTTGAGATCCATAAAATCATCATCTGGTTTAATGCATGGTATACGCAATTTGTAATTGCACAGTTGGCACTGTATATCATACGTTTTCTTTAGCCCGTGTTTTACAAACCCAAGTACTTTAAAATGTTCGATACCGCAGCCGAAGTTGGAATGTTTACTGAGATTTATTATGTAATCGAAAATATGTTTGAAGTCAACAATATCTACTTCTTGTGAAATTGGTCGCTGCGGCTTTTGTGGTTTTGACACTTCTACTATCCTTTTGCATTCAGACTCATTGTCAGTATTATTTGGAATAGTTTCTTGATACAAAAGCTTGCACATATTGTTTAAGTTTAATGTTTTTGGCGTTTTATCGAACACATCTTCTTTACTATCTTCCGACATTAGAGCATATACTTGTACACACCCGTTAGTGCTGCTCAGTTTACTTTGTTCCTCTCCACTTAAGTTGATTATTTCCATACTTCCTTCAATAATTTCAAGCTCTTCAAGCTTTCCTTCGTGTTCTTCATATATTTTACATATAGGAAAATTACTTAAAGTAGATATAGTTGATACCATTTGGGAGGAGTCACTTGTACAAGTATCTTTTATCTCGTTGCATTTAGTGTGGTCAGTTTGTTGATTTCCTCCATTATATTGGTTGGAACTTAGCATGAGGGCCGCTGTCTTTTTTAACTGTCGTCTGCACATAAAGTTTGACTAATGAGCAACATGTATATACAAAAAAATAGGAAAACTATAATATAGCAGAAAAGAAAGATAAGTACAGCAGAAAAAAGTAAGTCTGTCAATAATAACAGTTACACTCCATACACCCTATAACTTCAATTTCCAAGGCATTCAAATGCTGATATTGTACGTATTATATGCGAGAAAATAGCACGTACAGTCAGACGAGTTGTCAATTTGACTGGAAAAGGTTATTTATTCATTAATTCATTTATTTATTTATTTATCTATTTATCTATTTATTTTCTCCTTAATGCAGAAGATAATACATGAGGTAACTTTATCGTCATTCAGATTGGGAAAGATTCAAGTTACATAAAGCAACAGTTATGGGATATCAGTTCGAAACTTAAAGTATAATAAAAAAATTACATAAACCCTTCGATAAAATTTTCCATATAAGATAACTGATTGATAATTACGGAGAACAATGTCCGATATCGAAATAGAAAGTATGAGACGAATTGAGAACATAAAAGTACCTAAAAATAACATTTATACTAAATTAGTTTGAAGCACACATGAAAATAAATGTAATAGAAATTACATTAGTATTAGTATCGGTGCATAAAACCCCTTATCAATTTCACAGTTATTTAAAAATTAATTATGGACGGAGTTTATTTTATTAAAAGATTTATGGCTCAGAATGATTTCAACGAAAATTGTAACTGTGATGTATCTGAAATTGCAGCTGATAGGTAATAATAACAAAATAAAAATACTTTTCTGAGTAATAACGCCACACCAATAAAATCTTCATTTCTACGGAATTTTTTTATTTTTATTATGTTTATAGTAATAAGATCCATGAGAATTGGTAATAAAAGAAGAACCTTGGAATAGGGATTTGAGTATTGTTATAGATTTTGTAAAAGCGCGCGAATGGTAAGAGCGAATGGACTAACGAATGAACGATGAGTACGAGAGAAAGAGTGAGAGAGAGAAACAAAGGTGCGAATCGGTAGGAAGCTAGGAGATTCAGATCGAATCAGACCGTTAATAGAGCGTGACGCAAGCGATAGATCTTCTTTAATTTTTCGTTATTTCAATACATGTACGGTACAATTTTCATTTCCTTTAATTCCTTGGTTTTTCTTTTCTTTTCCTCCCCGTTTTCTTTAATAATTAATCAGAAGTGGGATTGTGCTCACGGCGCCGAAAATTTAATAGACTTTATAGACCGAAATCGCGTGGACGAACGAACACTTCCGGTGCGAGCACGTGGCCGCGAAGAAAGTATTGTGTTATATTTTCGGGTGATAAGAAACGTGCACGGTAAATACCAAGGTCCGGCTGAAGGTTCCAGTGCTTTTTGGGAAGGGTGTAACGGGTTAAGGGCCAAGAGGATGGCGAATGCTCAGGAGTACACCCCAGGCATGGAGGGACAAGGCGCGGTCGTTTACCATTACCGTGGCGAAGACAGTGTATTACCAGAATTCGATCCAGTCCGCGGACGGTTGACCATTGACGAATGGATCGAGAAAATGGAGGAATATGGAGATTTGTATGGATGGGATCACGTCGCAATTCGGCATCACGCTCTCTCAAAACTCGTGGGGGTGGCCCGAGTATGGAGGGACAGTCTACCCCGGTTGAATTGCACGTGGGACCAATGGAGGATGCTTCTTCGAGAAAATTTTCCCTCGACGAGGAGCAGCGTGACAATCCGTTTAGAAGCTCAGGAATACAAGCGTAAATCAGGTCAGGATTTAACAGAATATTTCTATGAAAAATTAAGTCGCTGCAATCGCGCACGCATGTCTAACGCGGAGGCTATCGAGTGGATTGTGGACGGTCTGAATAATCCCAGATATCGGGACTACTTAGGACCCTTAAATAGGTACGAAAAGCCGAGCGAATTGCTCCCGGATCTGTTAGCTGACAGTGTACATATTTCCGAGACACCCGTTATCAGACGGCAGTTACGATTTGAGAATGTTAGGCGTGGTGACCCGCCGTGCCCTGTATGTAAACAGATCGGTCATAACGCAAAACAATGCCCGAAACGGATAAATACAGTAACATGCTTCAAATGCGGGATTACAGGACATATTTCGCGAAGGTGCCCGACCGCGACATCATCAACAAACCCCGCGTCGCAATCTACAAACGTTACAGCGCACTCCAAAAATAGTACAGTGTTACAGGTCGGACCAGATACGCACCAAAAATATTATAAGAATGCGGAATTGAATGGTCATCCAATCCGATGCTATGTAGATTTGGGAAGCAGCGTCGTAGCACTGCGACAGGACGTGGCCGATGAACTCAAGTTAACATATTACCAGACGGAACTTCCTTCTTTTGTCGGATATGGAGCAGGGCAAGTACAACCCGTGGGCGTCCTCACAGCCGATCTATGCATTGACGGAGTCCAGGCTCGTGTAGATGTTCATGTAGTACCTAGCATGACCCAAACGATACCACTGCTGGTTGGACATCCGTATACTGAGCATGCAAATGTGCTCATTCTAAGCAGACCCGGTGAACTTCGTATCTCTTCCACAGTGGAAGACTTGGTCAAAGAAGCGACAACGTCAGACAAAACAGTCTTATGGGCCAGCGCGGCCCAGGTAATACCCAACCATTACTTAGGACACGTAACAGTTCGTGGGGAAATTCCAGGTAGCAGCCTATGCATAGAAGGGGGACTACGTGCCGAAGGACCAAGCATACCACGGTGTATAGTTAACACCGACGCGGATGGTCAAGCAGTACTTCCGGTCTTAAATCTATCAGGCAAGGAGATCCAGCTGCAACCCGGAGAACGAGTCACTCGCGGCGAGGTGTGTCAAGAGGTGGAGGCGACCGACGATCCTGCAGCCAGGCCGATCCCAGAACAAGAAGCACACACCACTGCAATAGCTTCTGCGGAAATCGACACTGACCTCGAGGGTGCCGACAAAGAACAACTGCTAAGTATTTTAAACGAATATCGTGATTTAGTTGCGCGGAGTATTTTCGAATTAGGGAAAACCGAAAGAGCTAGTATGCATAACAGTTTAATATCCGATAAACCAATCGCATATACACCTTACAGGTTATCTTACTTTGAGCGTCGTCAGTTGAACGATCTTATCGACGAATTGAAGCAAGCGGACGTAATCGAAGACAGCGAGTCGCCGTATGCCAGCCCCGTGATTTTGGTGAGGAAAAGCAGCGGTGAGATGCGTATGTGCGTGGATTACCGGGCTCTCAATAAAATCACGGTCAAGGATAAGTTCCCACTCCCCAGAATCGACGATCAACTCGACAGTTTGCGAGGGTATATCTTCTTTACGTCTTTAGACACGTTTAGCGGTTATTATCAAGTCCCCGTGGACAAGGAATCAAAAGATAAAACGGCCTTCGTTACGCCAGACGGGCATTACCAGTTCAAAAGAATGCCTTTCGGTCTAGCGAATGCCCCAGCAGTTTTCCAACGGTTGGTGAACACTGTACTGAAAACTCTTAGTTACAAAATAGCCATTGCATATTGGGACGATTTTCTAGTGCCAAGCGTTTCTGTGGAGGAGGGAATTAAGCGGCTAAAGTGCGTCTTTGATTCGTTACGTGAATTTGGTTTAAAGCTTAACCTTCGAAAATGTCATTTCTTTAAGCGACAAATTGATTACTTAGGATATGAAATTTGTCAGGGAGAGATCAGACCAGGGCGGAAAAAGGCTGAGGCAATTTTGTTGTTTCCGGAACCGAAATGTGTACGAGATGTGCGTAGTTTTATAGGATTTGCGAGCTATTTCCGTCGATTTGTCCGAAATTTCGCGATTAAAGTAAAACCATTGACGGATTTATTATGTAAAGACGCGTCATTCCATTGGGAAACAGAACAGCGAGCGGCGTTTGAAGAAATTCGTCAGTTGTTAGCGAATAGACCAGTATTAGCAATGTACGAGCCTGAAGCCGAAACGGAGGTGCATACAGATGCATGTTCGGCCGGGTTAGGAGGAGTTTTACTGCAAAAAGGAAAGGATGGTAAATGGCATCCAATAGGGTATTATAGTAGAAAAACGTCTCGCGAGGAAGTTAAATACCATTCGTATGAATTGGAGGCGCTAGCCATTGTCTGTACTTTGGAGAAGTTTCGTGTGTATTTGATCGGAATATCCTTTAAAATCAAAACCGATTGTAATAGCTTAAAGATGCTTGCCGACAAGAAAGATTTAAATCCGCGTGTGGGACGGTGGTTTATCCGGTTGTCCGAATTCAATTATACTATCGAGCATGTGAGTGGACGCCAAAACCTACCGGCGGATGCCCTGAGTAGATACCCAGTTGCGGAAGCTGAGGCGGTAGAGGTGTCAGGTATACCGGTGTTAGGCATCAGGATAACGACCGATTGGGTCGCAGCTATGCAAAGAGGAGATCCGGAAATAAAGAAAATACGGGATTTGCTCGAAGCAGGCGATCAAAAGACACACGAACATTTCACAATGATTAATTCGCGCGTGTACAAGACGAGTAAAGGGAGGTGGCGGTTATATGTTCCGTCCGATTTGCGATACCAAATAATAGCGGAGGCGCACAATGCATTAGCGCACTTAGGGGTAGAGAAAACCACGGAGCAGGTAAAACGAGAATATTATTTTCCCGGGTTAAAAGAATGTGTAGTACAATACATAAATCGGTGTATACCATGCTTATATTATAAAACGCCACGAGGGAGGCCCCCTGGTTTTCTGCACCCATTAGATAAGGGTAACCGACCCTTCCAAACGATTCACGTAGACCATCTTGGACCATTTGTAAATACAGAAAACGGGAACAAATATGTAATAGCGAGTATCTGCGGATTTAGTAAATACGCGGTGCTTAAACCTGTAAGCGACACTAGCGCAGATTTAGTTGTACAATTTATGCGAGAGTATATGTCTCATTATGGAAGACCTGATCGCATTATAACCGATCGAGGAACGGCCTTCACGGCAAGGATTTTCGAGCAATTTTGCGAAGGGTACAATATCTATCATGTACGTATTGCGACCGGTACCCCGCGGGCAAATGGACAAATCGAGCGATTAAATTCAGTCATTATCACGTGTTTAGGGACTACTACTGAGGACCCTGCAGGTGAGGATTGGGATACAAAAGTATATAGTGTGCAATGGGCAATCAATAGCAGTGTGCATAAGGTCATAAGGCGCACGCCATTTGAAGTAGTTTTTAATTTTCCAGTAACAGGTTGGCACGAAACTCCCCTCACCCGCGAGATCCGAGCTTTAAACGAAGAGTTAGGAGTTGAACATGAGCAACAGAAACTCTGCTCAAAGATAATCAGATTAGCGTAAAGGAAAAATATGATAAACGACGTAAAGCATCTAGGAAATATGCGGTAGGCGATATTGTACTCATTCGAAGCGAGGCTCCCAGCACTGGGGAAAGCCGAAAATTAGCGCCAAAATACAAAGGGCCGTACGAGATCGAAGCCGTACTTACCAATGACCGTTACAGTGTACGCGATATCGAAGGCGAGCGGCAAAGTCAACGCGCCTACCACGGTATTGTAAGCGTAGATCGTATGAAGTATGTTTCCACCGCCCGTAATTATCAGAACAAGCGTATTACCCGTTCAACGAAAGAAAATTCACAATCACAAGTAGATCAGCAATTGATGGACGATGATATGCGTGGAGAGTAATTGGAAAAATTACAAAACAACAGTTTGCGACGAGGACATCGGAGCCACAGGATGGCCGAACTGTTATAGATTTTGTAAAAGCGCGCGAATGGTAAGAGCGAATGGACTAACGAATGAACGATGAGTACGAGAGAAAGAGTGAGAGAGAGAAACAAAGGTGCGAATCGGTAGGAAGCTAGGAGATTCAGATCGAATCAGACCGTTAATAGAGCGTGACGCAAGCGATAGATCTTCTTTAATTTTTCGTTATTTCAATACATGTACGGTACAATTTTCATTTCCTTTAATTCCTTGGTTTTTCTTTTCTTTTCCTCCCCGTTTTCTTTAATAGTATGAAGATAATTCGGATCAAAATGATTCAAAAAAATTAAGAAAAAGAAAAACCGAACACCTGAAATATTATTCGTTTAATTAACAATTACAATAATTTATTAATTTTAAAGGTGAATCCATATGAGTACAATAAAATCTTAATTTTTTTAGCCAGCACTTTAAACACTATTGGATAATAATAACAGACTCTGGATTTGCTTCGCTTTTAAAATAAATGGCTCCTGTTGTTGCCCATTACCAATTCCGTGAAACATCCAGTTTAATGGTGTGAAGTAATTTTTCATTTTCTATCAATATTAAAATTAGTCAAAAGGTACTATCATCCTATATTAAGAGCTTCAATTAAATTAACTTTTTCCATCATATTTTGTACAATAGGTACAAATGCAAGTTTTTTTAATCTTCTTTGTAACAATGTAATTAAGATTAAAGTCATAAAAAACTTGGATATCTGTCAAGTAATATGTCGAATAACATGTTCTTTTATATCGTTCTGTGGCGCGCTTGGCACCACGTACGCCATTGCCTTTTCTGCTTTCTATATTCTTTCTGTTTTCTAAAATTCTTTTTCCTGTTTTCTATCTTCTTTAGCTTAACGTTCTTTAATTGTTCACGTTTTCTATAGGGTCTCGCCGGGGCTTAGTCAGTGTCAACGCCTAGGCCCTTGCGAACCTCTTCACTTTTTGTTTTATGATTCTCTTCCGCTGTACCTCTCCTTTTCCGAACTCTTCAACGGTTTTTCTGGATTTTCCCACTTTCTACATTTTCTCTCTATCTAACTGTTTCCTTCTTCTTTTACCAATGAGTTTTCGAGGAGAGGTTTCGACCAGCGATATGACCAGTCAGTCATAGTCGCTCGAATAAGTCAAATCATCTTTCTACCCGTACGTGTTTAATAAACTTTGCGTGGAACGCAACTTAGACTGTTTCATTTTGATAAACCTTCATACGATTCCCACAGTTCCATTTATACGTGATTGTTACAAATATGTTTAAATTGTTGCCTATTAACTAACGCCAGTTAATCTTTTTTTATTTAAACAATAACAGGAATATTATAAAAAATATATAAAATGTAATGATTTTCGCATTGCCACGTCTAACAGCCTCTGCGAACGTGCTGTTTAAAATGATGCAATTGATAATGTACTTCAAGATTATCAGAATCGATGAAGAGAGCATGATTTTAAATACTAATTACTGTTAATTTATATGTGTATCCATAAATTATACCAATCAGACAATTTTGAGACTAATATTATATATTAATATTATTTAATATTATCATTTATAATTTATATATTAATTATATATTAATATTATATATATATTATATATTAATATTAAGAACATTATGGGGATATATATGAGAAATATTTGACAGAAAAGTAATGATTGCTCTCTATTGTATATAAGATCTACTTTCATATTTTTTAAATATCGTTGATAACTGATGTTACATGAAATGAAAAATACTGTTATCAAATTGAAGTAGAAGATTTTTGAACTTGGTATAAATCTGAAATCAAAATATATGCGAATTTAAAATG
Organism: Megachile ligniseca; assembly: GCA_945859555.1. NCBI lineage: Eukaryota > Metazoa > Arthropoda > Insecta > Hymenoptera > Megachilidae > Megachile > Megachile ligniseca. The sequence goes on along the minus strand of OX243782.1, from coordinate 14,404,167 downwards.
ACGGATTGAAGATGTAAATAACGAGTAATTTAAAGAAATATAAAAATCATTTTATTTGTTATAAAATTATAACAATTTATTTTTTAACATCTATTCAGTTGTGAATTTGTACTATGTACATACAAGCAAACACTAGACCGCTGTTAACAGAACATATGTCAGTTCGAAATAACACTACCAAATTTGGTTACATTTTTAACATTCACATAACATACAGTAAATATAACACATATTTCTTGACATACGAATAATTTTTCGATATGAACACATTCACAATCTTTAATGCACTTTAATGAAACAAAAACAGTCACGTATACCTATTCTTTGAAAGATATACGATACGTTACTACTTATTTCTAATGGTATTTTATTAATAAACATTTTTACACATTAATACCGCTAATGTGTACAATATGTATAATTTGTACAGTTTTAGCACATTATTGTATACTGGATATCACAGAAAGACCGACCGGATATCTTATTTGTATTGATCGATTTTTCAATCTGAAAGTGTGTATTACAATGTCAAAAAGTTATAATACTATGATAAAAAGTTCAACAATTCGTCGAAAAATTTCAAAATATTTCATAAATATTTTTTTAGCGATAAACCTTTTATGCCAGAATATTCTGATGAATAGATCTACTTAAAAAAAATTTATATCGTTTCATTTAAACAACCAGAGTTAAATCTCGATATTACCTTTAAGTTTGATATCTACGTCGTGATCAGTCACACTTTAAATTCTAAAATTTGTTGTATGCCAACCTAAACTAATATAGATATTCTACTCAGCTATTCAATATCTAGTCAATAATTATTAATCCTACATCATCCTTAACCTTGTCCTATGCGTCATTTTTTAACTACGTCCTTACAAATTCCAACTCCATCCACCACTCTCCCTGCATTTTCCAAAACATTGGTCAGTTAGATTTACTATCTTAGAGCGAATTTTTGCACGTCTGCACAACAAAATATCAGTCTTACTGTCCGCGTTAAATAAAGAGTAGCCTAAAATTCCGCTTGGAATCAAAGATTATTTAATACAATAACCCTGATCCTTACGGAATACAACAAATTTCTATCTCAAACATTTTTTCTAAGAATTGAACCTTTTTTAGTTATTCAGATATCCTGGTATTTTTGAAACACTCAGTACGTATGCAGATACTGCAATTAAAGCGTTAATGGTAGTCATAAATATTTGCGTAGCTATTAAAATATGTTTTCCTTCCTAAGCGCAACTATACATCAATTATACTCTATACTGTACACACGTTATTCAATTTTTTCTCGTAAATATTAAATTTTACACTTAAATCTTAAATAATATACTATTACAAAAGGAAATAAGTATTAACTTCATGCATATTATATAAAGATCCAATATTTTACAAAAGTGTTAATAATTTTTTGAAAGAAAAATGAATAAATATATATTTTCAAAATATTGTAAAGGCGTTTACACACAACACTTTTTTTATATTTATATGTACATACAAATATACGCATTGTTCTTTTAAAAACATATCAAAGCAAAATTCTTTTTCTAATTTTTAACAAAAGTAACACGTCCACTGAACTTATACGAAAATACCTACATAACCTTAAAGTACACCTAAGCTTAACACATGGTTACATATGGCGTTATGAAAACTTATTTACATAAATTTTATTATTATTTATAATTGGAAGTGGAAAGCGTAACAAGAAATTTTTGGAAAATTAGTCATCATTAATAATCTCTATCGTAAGTAGTTAATTTTTATAATTTTCCTAGCCTTTTATGATTTTTCAGACATGACCGAGACAATACAATATCGCAGTTTAAATTTATTTTTCTAAACATGCATTGTTAATATTTAATACCTGATACAGTTATTTTAATATATATCTTCTTTAAAAATCATTTTAACTTTTTTAATTTTGTTATTCGACTAAAAAATTATTAACTGTTTGGTTTGTTGCCCAACGGTCTAAAATCACAGAACAGGTGGAAAAAATATTTCCATAAATTTGATTTTACTGATTTAAAATTTTGTATTGACGAGTTTTTGAGTCTGCAATGTCAATTATGAGTCTATTATGATTGTGTGCGTCCAGAAAATGAAATTTGTGTATGTTATTAGTGTTAAACTAAATCAATTTCAGAGATATTCAACAATATTTTGATTAACACTTACAGATATTTCATTAAAACTCTTTTATTAATGCTTCAACCCGGCTTTATAACTCATTTCTTTCCAAAGTTACACTGTTACATATTATTACCTAAATTTGTATTTATCCTATTTTGTCTCTGTTTAGAAGAAATGAAAAATCAATCATTTTTTAAAAGGTACACGTTTTTTCTATTCTTAACTATTATAACTTGGCCTAGGTTACAAAAATGTGAAAGGTATCGTACATGCATACATTTTCCTCTACAAGAAAAAACTGCGATAAAAGATCATCTTATGCATAACTGTGTGAGCCATAATATAATGAAACGTATTTCATGATAATTTTAATAGAAAAAGAGCCGAATACCATAAATTATCTGTTCTGTTCAATTTAATAACTTCAATTTAATAACAAATGTACTTTTTTTCTTTTATCGTTGAATTTTTCATAATATCACGTACAAATTTGCGTAGGAAAAATTGTGTAATGTTAGTTAAAAAAAAGGATATCTTTCTTATATTTCAAGTTTGTTAGCGAGTTTGTTACGTTTCCACCGTATAAAATAGCGCTGCGAGAGAAATCGAGACGTTCTGATTCTTTAACAGCAATTTTAGTCTCCATTTTGGTCAAAGGCTCATATTGAAGATAAAATTTTAAGGTATATTATCATATTTTTTCAAATTTCGAAGATCTCTAGACCTAGAGATCTTCGTCCTCTCTAGATTACAGAGAAATTTGCAAGACAAAAATTTGTTTACAGTTCTCAGTATCATAACATTAACCTAAATCTTGCATCGTAACACAGAGACAAATATAACTCGATTTTAGAAATAGCTTTCGAGATGAAAATTCCTAAATTCATTAGGCTCTCCTAAAAACAGGGAAAAAAATGCACATTTCAAATGCTGATAATTTTTAAATAAATTCGAAATTAGCAAAATGATGACTTAATGACATTTTGATGTAAAAAAATCTACGTTTCTGCTGAAAAAAGTAAATTATCAAGAAAGCGATTTCTTCTTCCTTTTAGCGATTTTAGATCTCTGTACAACACTTCGAATCAGACTGTTACATAGTCAAAAATTCTTGCGCGACAAGTTTATTATAATGAATAAACAATGTATGAATTTTCGATGCTAAGAGTTATTCTATGAAAACCATAACATCGTACCTATTTTACTTAATAAAAAAATTAGCATATTATTTGTCACCAAACTTTTTATATCACGTTTTTTTATATATTTAGAGCTATGTTTAGAACATGGTCGAATCACGAGCTACTGGAACTAGAGTTCATGGATAATATTTGAAAATCGTGGAAAATAGAAAAAGTACCATAATATTCCGGGGGAGTAATCAGCGATATAGTAAAATATAGGAGGATACTGTAAAGAATAAATACTAAAATATAGTAAATTTGGTACTAAAATAGTATCAAAATGACGTTCTGTGTAAATAGAATGATAACGATTTTTCGGTATCGTAATCTAAAAGCCATTAGTTCTAAAGGATTTTACAATTTATATAAATTTTTCTACATGACAACTTCGTTTATTCTTTCAAAAAATTGTAATGTAGAGTTCGGATATTAATCATTGTAGAATACGAGAAAAGAATTATGTAAAATGGGGGGATTGAAAACAGAAAAAAGAATCAATAAAAAAACCAAATATACGCGACGCGAGAACATAGGCTACTGTGCGGAACGGGAGATGAGGCGCGTTACGTAAAGCCGCGAGAAGCGAACTTGACAAATACAGGTTCGCGGTAAGAACCAGCCTAGTTAGATTCCTAGAATTAAGGATTCGGGCAGAAGAATTCAGTGATAATACCTGGACGCCTATCTGGAGAATAGGAGCAAAGTACGGGAACTTGTTCCTGGATACTCATTCGACATGGACAATTCGGTGAACATTCCTCGACACCTGTCGGTCGAGAAAGGACAGAGCATCTCCTGGACGCCCATTTTAAGATACAGAACACAATACCTGGGCACAAATCGAACTGGAGAGAACAGTGTTACTCCTGGACACCTGATTCAATAGTTTTACGTAAAGAAAAAAATTGTTTTGCGAAAATTGCATGTACTGTGTAAAGTCATGTCCTACTCCGAATCTTTGAAATAAATCCTACCTATCACAGATCCAAATTCCTCGAGAGACCTTTGTCTCCTTACAAACAACTACATTATGAATAAATTCAGTATTCAGAACAAATGTATTAGTTTCAACAGTATATTTTCCATTGCAAGCACATATTGCACAAAGTCCCACCAAAGTAGCGCTTTAAATTCGATTTCTAATACTTCTTCAACGTATAGAAACAAAAATTTCTTATTTACGCCTTTATAATTTACACAAAAATCAGTTAAAAGATGTCGATACAATTTTTTGTGTAATTAACTTTTTAGCAGTTATTTCGTTATAAACGAAAAAAATCACTGGACACCCTGTTTACCATATTCTAAAAGAAAGGTATACATTTTTAAACATTTACTTTACGACATTTCATGTACATCGAACCAATATATAGTAAACGTGATAATAAACAAATTAAGTTAGTAATCAAAGCTAGCTACAACTTCGGTAAAACTTCGATGCTTAACCTTGTAAAGGTACAGGTTACAAGCTAGAAATTTCCGTAACTTCAGATATGTGTTATTTTGAAATTAAATACAACACTGTATTCTGTTCGTTCTTTCGTTCGAGTGCGCATGTTTAGTAATGAGTGTAAACGAGGGCATTTTTTAATTAACATTTATGTAATAGGCAGTTACTTAGCGATCACTATACTTGGTATCATTTGGGCCGGAAAAAACAGAGATTTATCATTATTTTTTAGACATGTACACTTGGCACATGATATTTCTGCGTTTCTTGAACGTACTGTAAATTCTTATTTGACCTGCAAAAGTAAGTAAGTTTAATGAAAGTTACCTTTCCAGTTTACCGACTTAAATATAAAAAAATGACATACTTACAGGACTTGCGCTTTCTTTTTACTCTTCCTAAACGAGTTCTTGCAAGAGTGCTGACCGTTTATAGTTGAGTGTCATAAAATTTACGATAAAAATCCAAACACGGTGACAACGATTCCCGATCAATTTATCGTGGATAAAGTTATACGTAATTTATGTATACTTTTGCATGCGTTGCAAAGTTTGGCATTGGTTCTTCATTTTATACGGAAAAGAATTTGAAGTTATTGACCTGTGAAAGGTATTAAAACACATGTGTGTCGATTTTCAATGTTTCCGATTGTTTATATCATAAAACTGTAAGTATGTTGTAAAGCGTAAAATAAATACTCATCATGACTCCGAGGGATGATTCTACACCTTTAAATCTGAAAAGGTCTGTTAAAAAAAGGCAATAAAATTAACACAGTAGTTTATTATCAGAGGTTAATTTACGACATATTCATCCTTTCAAACTTTTTACTTTGATAACGAGTACTATACGATACGATAATACAAAAATTTCACCTTGCAAGCAAGAGTCAAAGTCAATTTCGCGGTTTTTTTAAAAATAGATTTTCACATATTAAAAAGCACAGAATCATCCCTAAAAGCTATAACTATAACCTTTTTTACACCTTATGCTTACTTTTGTATGTGTGCTATTCTATATCATATTTTACATACCTTTTTACATACATCGTGAATTTCTCGATTTCTTTTGAGTTGTGCAGATAATTCTATTCTTATGTACGAAATTGATACCGAGGACTATAAATGTAAACCAAGTTCTCGTTCGAAGTCTTTGATTGGTAAATGTATATAATACATATATACATTGAAATTAAAAAAGTTTATAACTTCTAAGTTTTATAATCGGCTCGCTGTTTGCTTGATTGCGAGTTCCCATTTCGATATCGTATCCCACCGTTTAACATTTGCGGAATGCTGCCATGTGCCTTTCATATTCGGGAGTGAAAACTATTTCTTCTATCTCCGGTTGTTCGGCATGGAGACCGTAATCTTTGTCGCACGTTTGTTTTTCAGAACGTTTGGAAGATGCTTTTATTTTGTCTTTATACTTTTCCAATTTCCTTTTCAACGAACACATACGTCGTTTTTCCATATTATTTAGAATGGTTGTCGGTGTTTTATTCATTGCTTTATATAACCGGCTCAATGATTTTTTTGTATTGTACTGAACGACAGCAGCGGAAACCCTACCCTGATACGAGCCTCTAAATCCATAGTTTATTCGTTTGCCACCAATGAATTTCGCGATGACGCTATTAAAGGATTCTACTGCATTATTATTTAAACCGTACAGCACACTCTCAATGTGTTTGAAAATTGGCTGCATAGCTTCCTCAACACGTTTATAAATACCCGCTTCCTTCAGTTGTGGGACGTAGTTGATTATGTTCGGATCAGAGTACTTGTTACAGAAATATGCCAATCTTTCACAGTCCTTGTGTTCTCCAAAAACGTGGCTGGGCGCGTTTTTTAAATCAACCTTCAATTTTTCGATTTGTTCAGCGAGTGGCAGCTTCTCTTTAACGCGATATTTCCCAGCATTCCTTATACTAGCGCGTAAGCGGAAGACATTTTGTTTTACAACAGTTCTTAGTTGTTTGCATCCACCTCTTGCAACGATTTCATTGATCCTTCTACCAAAACTGCGTAGCATGTGATTGATGCATTCAATTTTCCGTACACGCACTGAGAACTCTTTATACGGATCACAATCCAATATCCTTTTGTAAACACTGCTATCGCCATCGGCAATTAATATTGAGTATACCAGGCCGTGTTGTTCTACGCTGGATTTGAATCCCTCCATAATAGCAACGCTTTCCATGGCAGCTGAACTCTGATTTCTATCCCAATTCTTGAAGCAACGATGAGAGCGTGGTTGTTTGTTTCTCTTACTTGCTATGTTGCACACGCAACAGTATTTATTCTTTACGCCAATATATAGCACTTTCTTCGTATGGTATCCAATGATGGTTCCTACACCGGAAAGAGAATTATAACATCCGCCTTTGTATGACCTTTTCATCCAGCTACCATCAGCAATAACTGGAATCCACGGCATGTTAGAGCCCTCACATAAATCGCCTCTTTCTATGGCTAACTGTTTCTCCTGTTTGCCAGCATCCTCCATTTCTTGCAGTGCGGCTAGTTCAAAGGCATTGATTATTGCAGTGTGACAGTTGGTGTACCTGCGTTTCGACATACACGACACGTTCATACCATTCATTAACTGTTTTAATTGATTGTATCCTCCACCTGTCGTCATTGTTCCGGAAACAGCGCTATAGTTGATGTCCATAAAGTCACCACTGTCTTGAAGGCAGTTTATTTTAAATGTGAAATTACACATTTCACACCGTATGTTGTACGTTCTTCTCAGTCCAAATGATTCAACACCAGTTATTTTAGAATATTCGATGCCACAGCTAAATTTGGAGTGTTTTTCAAATTTTTTAAATTGATTAAAAACATAGATGAAGTCAGCAAAATCTAGCCCTTCTAAAGATGATGTTTCCGATTTTATTGATTTTTGTTTTTCTACAACCAATTCGCAATCGGACTCAGTTTCGCTTGAAATAGTTACCTGACTCGAAAAGATAGTTTCCGGTCTCCAAGACACTGTCCTCTGACTTAAAAGCCTATACTCGTTGTTTAGAAATGATATTTTTGGCTTTTCATTAGTGATTGACTCTTGATTTTTCATTGGCAATACTGGTGCTACTTGAATATTCCCGTGAATGCTGCTCAGTTCATTCTGATCTTTCATTTCAAAGTCAGTTATATCTTCATTTACTGTAACTTCAATTGTTTCGAGGCCTTCTGGATTTTCTTGATATTTGCACGTAGGAAAATCACTGGCAGTAGACGCAGTACTTGCACTACTATTTACTTCCGTTATGCTGCATTTACTCTGGACAGTTTGTAATTTTGTTTCATCTGCTTGGCAAGTTAACTTAATGGCTGCTGCTTTTTTTAACTGCCGTCTGCACATAAAGTTTGACTAATGAACAACATTTGTAAAAATAATGAAGATATGCCGCAGAGAAAAAGAGAATTATAGTAGTCGAAGCTAGATCTATTTTACGTAACAATAATAATTGCACACCATACACACTCTAATTTCACTTTTTGAAACATCTAAATGTAGAGACACATGTATTGTGTACGATAAAATGGAAAGTCGAACGAATTATCACTACAGCAGAAAAAATGTCAAGTCATACATATATACTTATTAGTTGATACTAATAAGGGACATTACCCAATTATTACACGCCGATTTTCATGAAATTTTTATATGTTACAGAACTTAAAAAAATATTTGACACGTATTTTTTGTTACGTGCAAATATCCACTTTGAAGTGGTGAAAATAACTCTTAAAGTTGGGGTTTAAAAACGCACATTTTTCGGTTTTAGACGGCCAATAATATGGCGTAAGTGGATTTTTGAAAAATTTGTTAAAAATTAACATTATTTTGAAAATTTTTTTAATAAGATGTTGAACTATTTCGATCAGATTTCACATACGTAAACTATGGGTTCAAAAATACGGATAAATTGGAATTTTTAATTTTTCTCGTGCAAAAAATATTACTATGTTTGAAGTTATATGCACATTTATAGCTTCCACGACTGATTTCTATATACATATAATATTCTGGCAATTGTATTATATTACATGTTTTAAACTAATTTATTTAAATTAGGGTGGTCGACATCATTGTTGCGTTATTGATTACTCGGCAGTGGATACGACAGATCAATATAGGAGTGGAACAAAACAAATCACGACGACTACAAATCTGTATCTTCTCTTCTATTGTAAATATTGTAATTAAACTTTAAAAAATTAATCCTTATCTCATGTTTTCAAGTTTTATTAATACAAACCACATTAAGGTGCATATGTACTAGGTGTCGAGATATTCAATTATAAATATACACGGTGTCTCAGTTTTTTACCGTCATACTTTATTAATATATGTATTGTTGGATGACCAACGTGTTCAAACAAATCATATCGCAAACACTATAGACTCATCCCCATACAAACATACTAATCGAAACGATTTCTTCTCCTTACTCATCCTGGACCTCGCACCTGTCCTGAGTCACGCTGTCCCTTGATCACCGTCCCTACCTCATCCTATCTCCAGCAATAGTATATAAAACCTCGCAATATCGAAAAAATGTTCAGAAAGAGTCTAGTACTTAGTCGACCCAATAAAGCTGTACGAGTTTTCTTAAAATAAAAATAAAAAAAGAATGTTATATCATCATAGGGTTTTAAATATTTGATTAAAAAGTAATTAGATATAAGAAAACAGAATACAAGGTAAAAATAGATATACATATATATAAGTAATACGAAATGATAACGGACTGCTTTGCTGTTCGATATTACATACAGAGCGTCCAGTTTTGTCTATATTTTGTATATCTTTACTTGCATATTCTATAAATAAATATAAGAGAAGGGTGGCAAAATATGTAACCCGAAAGGTGGCAATTATATACGAAAATAAACAAGATATTATCAAACTACTCCTTATTAACTATTAGACTTAAAAACGAAATGGACTATACGCAGGTTGAGCTCTATTCTGCCCCAGCAAGCGAGGATGAGAAACCGAGGAAAAAATAAAGTGAGGAAAACTGTATAATGAAAGGGGGTATTAAGGTTTAGGTGCGTCACTGACAATGAGAGAGTAGCGGAAGTGTATAAAGAGAACATCTTATGCCAAATTTTAACCTCCTGTATGGGTATAATAACGGAAGAAACAGCGAAATTTTACAGTTCTTTTTCATTCCTTTCTTTAATGACATACAGAATCTGGCACATTACTGATAAAGTAACGTGTATCACGAAAAGTTCAAATTTTTTAAAAACACCTTTTAAACGTATTTTAAAAACATTTTGACTTTAAATATGTACAAAAATAATTTTGGAAGAATTTATATTGCATCGATGGACATACATCGATGAATACATCAATACATTCCTACAAACCAATAGCTTTCAAACAAGAAAAACTTCATTAATTAAGTAGTTATTAAAAATTACATATCTTAAGATTGAATTGATATGTTTACTAGCACAGAAAATATAAAACAGTAACAAAATTAGGACGATTCGAGATTGTAAAAGCAATGCAACAAAGCAGTTTCGAAATTGTTTTTGCACATATTGTAAGTCCAAATATTCTTAAAGCATATTTAAAATATTCGTGAACGTCTGTAATTCATTGCTACATGGTCAAGCTAAATGAGTTAATATGAAAAAAATTAGATCTAAACGGACCTTGAGCCTATGCCCTAAAAAAAACTTTCTCTTCTACCGATTACACGAAAAGATCCTTCACCGCTTGGGCAGAGATGCTATTATACTGTCTCTAGAACATGTCACAGTATCACTGAAATTTTATTTTTTTGACATTAAACCTATCGACATATAATGTATACTTACATAAAAATTATAAATGTAGTTAAAAAGTAAATAAATAAAGTAAATTAGTGAATTAATATAAACATTAATACTTTATCTCTATGAAAATCATAGATTTCAAGAAAACCACCTCACAAAATTTTGTAACTTGAAATAAAAGTGGTATAAAACGGTCTTTTAACTACTTTGGTAGTTTTAGTGTTAGAAGAAGGGATTAGTTAGAGTACGGAAAAAACAGTATAGTCTCTAATTATATCTATATTTACACCGGATTAAACTTAATTAATATTTATGATTTTAAGTTTAAATTTGTCTCCTGAAATGTTACTATACCTATCTTGAACTTACTACGTTTAATCTAATTAGTGGATTAAATTAGATCAGACCGCATTTATATTTCGACATGTATATGGTAAGATTGCTGAAATCATTTAAGTTTGATTTTTAAATTCATCGGTTATATGTAGCGGTTTTTAGCCATTGCAATGTGTTTATAAAAAAAAAATGGCGATCCCATACTGGCGCACACGTGGCTACCGATTTGTAAGCATACATAAACTTCAGTGTATAACACTATTTGTGTACGAATATTTACAGGATATTTACAGGTTATGTATATATACAGGAAAAAGTTGTTCAGAATGTTGATTCCTATAACGTACTCAATACATCATCGAAATCGGTGATTCGTTTTCCAAATACGTTCGCTTTCTAAATAATTATTTGCGTAAAATAATCGGTTTATAATTTTTTTTAACGATGCACCTTATTAAAAAATCTAACAAAATTGAGGCTAATAGTTAAGCTAATGTTAGAAGTTTAGTGTTTATATAGATGCAAACGGCGAGAGCGGGCCATGTGTGTTTTGTCAGGATGCTTTCCTGGTCACAAGGGAAAGTTTTTCGAGGCTAAAGGATAATGAATAGTGTTAAGGGCCATGATGATTTTGGTGTCCTAATGGCCAATGTTTTGCCGAGGAGGCATTTTTGTGCTGACTGTGCACGTGGAAACACAACACAGAATAAACGAGACAGTTTATCTAGTTAAACCGTTGTATTAACTTTATAATCTACCTTTCGGTTTTTCCTGATTTTTCCTATACTAATTATTCCTATAATAATGCTTATATTTCCAATAAAAAATTGCAATTTGTCCTATCAATTTTTACAGTTAAAGTTGGCAGCGAAAAATCTGAATAAATTGTTTAGTAAACGCTAGCAACTTTTCAATGTATCAAATGTTTTCAGAATTTTTGCATATTATTAAATTAACAAAATGGTGCAAAAGCTGTAATTTCGATTTTTAATAATTCCTTCAATAGTTTGACTTTACAGCAATTTTTAGCATTTTATCCGGCCTTTATAGTAACAATTTTATCGTTGATAACGGTCAATGAAAAGGGTACTGGAAACAAAACATTAAAGTTTTGGATTTTCATGTTTGAACAACGACATTCAGGTCTGAAAGTTGCAGGTACTAACTACCATTAGACTGAAATATAAAAATGTGTTCTCTCAGATTATAATATACGTATCAGTTATATCAGAAAAGGAAGAGACAAAAAAAACTTAATATAAATTATGTACTTATACATCATTTGTAATTGGTTGCGTAACACGAGAAAATACATGAAATATAGAATTAAACAATGAACAAAGGGAACGAGATTAGTAATGCAAACGGGTTTTCAGACGCGTGTTCCTGATTGCATAGTGCGTTTTTTGTTCATAAAACAGAACCGTAGAAAAAAAAACAGAATCTTGAAGGCCAAAGTTTTTGCACAAGCTTAAATTAAGCGACCGAATAGTACCCTTGCCAGAGCTATTTTCTGTTATGTAAATCAATTCTTTGGAGAATTCTCTGCAGAAAAGTATGGAGAAAAGAAAGATGCACTGTTTAATGGCCACCTTAAAAATTGTTTAAATACGGTTATTTATAAAATCATTAACTTTAAATATGTTTATTTATAAAATGACATATAAAATAAAGAAATAATACATTTTAATAAATCATTATAATCTTGAATTCCAAAATTCAGCTTACTATTACTTAAAAAGGTTATGTAACATTTAATATATTTAAAAAGAATAAAGAGCTCTGTAGCGGCTGGCTACGTGATTTCAAGGAATCATTTTTAGTCGTAAACTGTGAGCATGGTTGGCGAAATGTAAATGTACGGTCGAAAAAGCTATTTTTTGTAGTTTTTCGACAACGGTCGCAATAACTACGTAAGGCATCGTACACGGTGATTTCCGAAGGCATCACAGTACCAGACCTGGTGGTCTCTGGGAAAGGATAATAATAGCAACAACAATAGAAGTAATAATAATAATTGTAATAAACTGATACAGTTTATTAAAGCACTTGCATCGCGTTAATATAAAGAAGTCATTCCACGCTAAATCGATCACTTTTGGAAGTCACCATTTTGCTTTAATCAAAATATGTTATAGGCCGTGTGAAATTAGGATGGGTTTAAGTCATCATTTTGTCGGTTTCAAATTTCTTAAGAAATAACAAGCCTTCAAAGTTTGCAATTTTTGCCCATTTTGGCGAAAATAGGCTTCAATTACGAATTTTTTTCTCAGAAACTATTCAACCGATTTAGTTAAATTTTTTTTGTTTTATTCATAAAGGATTGGGCTATTTAAAAATTTTTTTTTAGTTCCGTCAATTTGTTATAAAATGTCGGAAAATTTAAACACATTCTTTTTTTGCGTTTTTCTCAATGAGGGGCGTAAAGGGTTCAAATTTGAAAAAAATATGGTCATATTCTCTGAAGTTTCCCCTTTAAAATGAGCCCTTCAGAACGATGGAGCCTCGAAAATTGACGTCACTACAAGCTGGAAAAGGACGCGGGGTACCGCCGTTTCAGGTAAGCGAGTCGCGCGCTCAGCTATTATGATCGGTTGTTTTATACCACTGGTCCCAAAACAATATGAGAAGACTTCGTACAGGACTTAATAACTCTGTTTGTACCTCAGAAAGTCAATCAATCGCCACTCTTGGTCAATGAAGCATATTTAGTTATGCTAGACTTAACTCTGAAGTGATATAAGTGTTATCCGTTTGTTCGGTCATGGGTTTAACAATATTAAAATAGTAAAAATTGTTAGATTCTAGAAAACATAACTGACAGAGCAGCTGGGCAATAAAAACAAAAGAATTTATATTAATTCAACTCATTATTTTAATGATTCCGATGTTTCTGCAGAATGGCAATCTTTTGCAACAACTCATGGTAAGCGATAGTATTGGAATGAGCATTGAAAGACTCGCAATGCGCAATAGCTTACAAAAACTGTTAGAAAATCAAATTCTCACTCCTAAAGATATATTTGTATGAGCAGAATTATCTTTTTCAAACGTAGCATTTAATTATGTAACACAAAATGAATACGTTATAAATGCTGATTGTTTACAGGCTCACTTTTTACACGCACTAGAACTCTGTTATTACAGGCACTAGAAGTTCTCACAGCTTTGCTCTATTATCAAATAAAAAAATTGTATGTAAGACTTGCCAGTATGATAATGATAATTCTGTGTTTAGTATAATGAAATAGCTTCCGTTAAATTTTTTCCATAATTCTTAAGTCCACCCCACACAATAATACTCTCCATACTTTTGATCATAACCCCCCTTATCCCATCCCAATAAGAGGAAAGAACCCCTTTCTCGCAGTTTTCGTCGAACAATCACACCTTTTTTGTAGACCATAAACAATGAACGTAGAAACTCATATCTATAAATTAATTTATCATTAAAAAATGTGTCATTGGCTAAGAGTTGTTACTAATATACTTTCCGAGGTATGAACAAGGTCATTTAGTCGTGTACGAAGTCTTCTCGTACTGCTTTGGGACCAGTGTCATACAACAACCGATCATAATAGCTGAGCGCGCGACTCGCCGACCACAAACGGGGATACCCCGCGTCCTTTTCCAGCTTGTAGTGGCGTCAATTTTCGAGACTCCATCGTTCTGAAGGGTTCATTTTAAAAGGGAAACTTCAAAGAATGTGACCATATTTTTTTCAAATTTTAACCCTTTACGCCCCTCATTGAGAAAAACGCAAAAAAAGGATTTGTTTAAATTTGCCGACATTTTATAACAAATTGACAAAGTTAAAAAAAATATTTTAAAAAAGTGAAATCCTTCATGAATAGAACAAAAAAATTTAACTAAATCGGTTGAGTAGTTTCTGAGAAAAAAATTCGTAAGTGAAGCCTATTTTTGCAAAAATGGGCAAAAATTGCAAACTTTGAAGGCTTGTTATTCCTTAACGAATTCGAAACCGGCAAAAGGATGACTTAAACCCCCCCTAATTTCACATGGACCACAACATATTTCGATTAGAGCAAAATCGCAGATGGTGACTTCCAAAAGTGATCGATTTGACGTGGAATGACCCACACGTTTTCTACGAATGCTCAAATACGCTTCATTTTATGTTGTATTCATGTTGATTCATTCGCGTTGTTAAACATGATTTCGAAGCATATGCAGGAATGTATGAAGAGGAAGAAACATTGTTGTATTCCTACGTTTGAAACTGATGTGCATCAAGAATTACAGTTCAATGCACTAAATTGTCTGATGATAACGAGAAAAGCCAACTGTTTAATCGCTCTAAATTGCATTTGTTTTTAACATTGAAAATATATAATTGTTTTCTATTGTTTAAATTACCTATTTCTTTTGTACATTTGATTTTGTTTAATGTTTCAATTTAAATAGATGAATGAAAATCTAACTTTAGTGATTAAGTCATATTATTAGTTATTTTTTAAATTTATTTTGCAGTTATAAGTTATTAATGAAACTGGTTATGAACAAATACTCTGTTATGAAGATCGTTATATTGGAAGATCAATATTAAAAGTTACCTTTATAATAATTTGACATTAACATTTCAGAAGTTTTTTAACTAATTTTTTTTATTAAATATATCTACATTTTCACTTTAAATGTTCAAAACCTATAATCCATAAATATTTTGGAGTGATTTAGGACGACCATAGCCAATTTTGAAATTACATTATTCATATCAGCCTTAAATTTTGATATTTACAATAATACATATATCATACTAAATTCGTAGCCCATTTGTCGAAAACAAACTCTTAATTAATTAAGGAGATATGTGTTAATTAACGCAAGTGAAAAATACATTCATGAGTTAACTGCTTTCGTGTAAAACAGAATCATTATATCAATTAAGGGTAAATTGACAACATATTTCAAGGTGATCGAAATCGGAGGTGGCTCCCTTATTCTAAATATTTACCCAATTAAGAAAAACAATGCATATTTGTAAAGCGTCAACGAGCTAGAAAAATTTTCGTATGTCACTTTTTCCATGAGTACATACATACTATAGTCCGCCACGCCTGGCCTACACTGCCTACTGACATATCACGTGACGTATCACGTGTACACGAATACCACCGAAAGTGAACGGAATTATCCGATATCCTGTTACTCGTCACCTTATCATGGACGAATACTCAATTTATAAATGGCGTAAGTGAAACGCCATACACGTGTTTCTGATAGATTTTAGTACTTATATTGTCTTCTGAATAAAAGAAGGGTAAACAGTGCAGAAGGAACGAAGTGATAACATGTCATTTGGTGATAAAATACTTGTTGTATGAAGCGTTGGAGATAATTCTGACAGATTTCAAATTGCAACATACCGTTGTATGAATTATAATATGTAATGTGAAAGGAACATGTATTGTTGGATGACCAACGCGACCATACAAATCACATCACAAACATTACAGACCCATCCCCATACAAACACACTGATCACGATTTCCCTATCTCTACCTATCTCAAAAATCCTCAGAAAGAGTCTGGTACTTAGTCGACCTAATACAAGCTGTACGAGTTTTCTTAAATAAAGTGTTGTCAATTCTACCAGAATCGAACAATATAGTATAACATGTCATTTACCTGAGTCGCCATTTGTGTTTTTTAGATAAACGCTTTTTAGATAGTGTGAGCTTCTTCTTATGTTTTTTCGAATGAGATGGAGGTATTTCTTCTTGGCTTTGCTGTGTTGCTTCCATGTTGCTAAAATAATTACACAGTCAACGTTACAACAAACTACACGGAACTAATATTTTATATTTCCAATAACACACGAATCGCGCACAAGTGAAACAAGTCACACACTACGAACAATCTATGTAGATACATGTAACAGTACAAAAAAGTGAAAGCTCAATTTCGTAATACCTTCACATCATAGTGCTCGAAGCAAAATATCACATCACCAGCGTCGTCGCCGTTCTTGTTGCGCATCGTCATGGTATCGGGGGAGGGAGAATGGAGGAGTTTAAAGCCAGCGAACGCACGCCCCTCTTCTGAAATCAATGTGCTGATTTAGTCGTCGATGTATATGTACACTACATACGCAACAAGATACATTTTCGTACGAAACCACGCGTAGAAAAGAATTGTTCATTATCTCGAGCACATATTTTTGGCGTACTACAAACATGACATATTTTAAAGAGATACTCCATTCATAACACTGTACAACAGCCAAATGATTGTGTAACCCCCACTATGAAATTCTTATGCAATGTTTGCAAGCTAAATCCGAATGTGCAGTCTGTTTTTCTGTAAGTTGTACAGCTTTTGAGAAAATTAATGTTAAAGAAAATTTCAAATTTTCAACTGTGGCGATGTTTTGTGCTTATACCGTAGTAACTATTTAGTGGTTCTTTACATGAGGAAAATCTGTGTATTGTCTCGAAGAAAACGATATAAATTGTTATTACATTGAAAACATTTGAATATGTTTAATTTGATTTAAAAAAAATCAAAGTGTGAGAGAAAAAGGGGAGAAAAAAAAGAAAAAAAAAAGAAAAGAATCTAAAGTTCAACAGAAAATATATTTTAACGTGGTACAAATGTACTGAAACTCTATCGCTCGCGCTACTCTATTCACTTTCTCTCTCTCTCTCTCTCTGTCTCTCTGTCTCTCTGTCTCTCTGTCTCTCTGTCTCTCTGTCTCTCTGTCTCTCTGTCTCTCTGTCTCTCTGTCTCTCTGTCCCTCTGTCCCTCTGTCCCTCTGTCCCTCTGTCCCTCTGTCCCTCTGTCCCTCTGTCCCTCTGTCCCTCTGTCTCTCTATCTCTCTGTCTCTCTGTCTCTCTGTCTCTCTGTCTCTCTGTCTCTCTGTCTCTCTGTCTCTCTGTCTCTCTGTCTCTCTGTCTCTCTGTCTCTATGTCTCTATGTCTCTATGTGTCTCTCTCTCTCTCTCTCTCTCTTTCTCTCGCACTCGTCGCTCATTCGTCAGTCCATTCGCGCGCATTTACAAAACCTATAACAAAAGTAAAAAAGACAAAAAACGCACCAATTTTTGCTGATTCTTTTTAATTTCTTTCAAATACTATTTGAAATTTTACACTCATTCATGCGACTTTTATTTATGGAAACATATTAAAGAAAGACTGTAGATAATGTACATTGTAGAAACTGCAAAAATATGGAAAATGAGGACGAATTAGCACAAACAATTAATTACGTATTTAAGGAACTAAAAAGTCAAAACATGTTACCGAAGGTACATACTTCTGTAATCAGATAAGTTTAACTATGCGTAGCCGACAATGGGAATAATAATTTCAGCAACTTTGTAATTACAAAGTAAAAATCTTTTGATTGAAAATTTTTGTCGCACTTTCTTTCAAAGCCAATGGCATTCACGTGCTGTGTAGACATTGTTTAGAGATACACTTTTCTATAGAAAAACTATTTTGCTAGTTTTTAATCGCAACTCTTTTGCTTCCGATTTTTGGACATAAAAAGGGCAGTAGCAAAGATTTTTAGTGTACAGTTTACTTTCAAATTAAGATTAGTCTTTATCCATTTCAGTTTTAATAAGAATCTTTGCATTGAAGAAACTGCGACATCGGGTATTCAAATCTTACAAGTCAAGCTTAAAAATTATACAATACATGAATTTACTGTTAGGAACTTAACATTGTTCTTTGAACTTTCGTTACCTTGTTCTCGTTAAAATCGAAAAGGATCGAATTCTTGCTTCGCGAGAATAGAAACTCATTAATCTTATAGCTTATAGTAACTCTCGTAAATTACAATCCGTTATTAATCGTTAGTTGTCATAACAACATTGAACAGACACACTGACAGATCTCTACATACAGCTACATGATTTTTTGGGCGCAAGTTCGCGCCCTGCTTGACTTAGTTTTCTTTAATATTACATTTTTTTATTACTTCTTTGTAATAATTTCAAGATAGGTTTAGACTGTTTTTAAAGTACTGTTATTTATTTTTACACTTAGTATAAAACAAATAATATTAAAAGCGGACTAGAATCCAGCGGAGCGCGAACCTGCGCCCAAATAGCATGTAGTGATTACGCGACGAGACCTAATCGTTTCCCCACCCAAACTAACCTAACCAAACACGACACAAGATTAATTGATAAATGAATGTTATTTTTTAAATTAATACATCATTTGTATCAATTATGAATGTGAATCTATTTAAGACTACTTAATAAGTATACTGAGAAAAGAAGAAATGCAAATTCGAAATAAAGGATACTTTTTCACGCAAAAAAATCTGTATTTGATTTTGTTGACTATGGTGCACCTTACCGAGAAATCAGGAAAAATTAAAGAATAATAATTATGCCAATATGTTATCACCATAATTATATAAAAATAGTGCTCCGACATCTTCAATAAAAAATCGTATTTTCACGACATTTTTGCAGTTTTCAAATCCATGTTTTAAAATCCGTCACTTTTTGACCTCACCATCTGCGATTTTGTTTTAATCGAAATATGTCGTAGTCCATATAAAATTAAGTGGGTTTAAGTCATCATTTTACCGCTTTCGAATTTCTAAAGAAATAATAAGCCTTCAACCTTGCAATTTTTGTCCATTTTAGCGAAAACAGGCTTCAGTTACGAATTTCTTTCTCAGAATCTACTTTTCCGATTTAGCTACATGTCTTTTTTGTTTTATTCATAAAGGATTGGGCTATTATAAAATACTTTGTTTTGACTTTGTCAATTTGTTTTATAATTTTGAAAAATTAAAACAAAATTTTTTGTTGTTTTTTTTTTTCATAAAGAACGTAGGAAGTTTAAATTAAAAAAAAAAAATACGGGCACATTCCTCGAAGTTTCCCCTTTAAAATGAGCCGTTCAGAAGGGTTGACGTCAGAATAAACTGGAATAGTATGTAGTGTACCTGTTATAATCGGTTGTTTTATACCATTGGCCTCAAAGCAATACGAGAAGACCTCGCATACGATTAAATAATCCTGTTTATACATCGAAAAATACATTAGTAACCACTCCTGGATAATGACACATTTTTAATTATGTTAGATTTAACCCTAAAGTCATATGAGTGTGATCTGTTTGTTCGATTGTTGATTTGAAAATAATAATTTTTATGCTTGTTATTTCTTAACAAATTCGAAACCAGCAAAATGATAACTTAAACCCCTCTTAAGTTCACATGGACTATGACATGTTTCGAATAAAACAAAATCACAGATGACAAGGACAAAGAGTAATCGATTTTGCGTGGAATGAACCAACTGCAGTTTGCGTTGTAGAAATTCTGTGTTACGGTACCCTTAATGTTCCAGAATTTTTAAAGATATTTTGTATGTCATCAAATAGAAAAATGAGACAAAAACTGGAATTTTCCTTTGTTACTACCCCAGCAATTGAGATAGACAGTTGAAATTTTTATATGAGATTTTTTTCGGATATGCTATTGCATAACATGTTGCAAGTTTAATTTGACTGAAAAACATATTTGACCATCTTATTCGACTATACCCTTTGAGAACTTCGAAAGTCGGAAATGTAAGGATTAAGAAATTTAAAAATTTGAAACTTCGGAAACATGAAAATTCATAAATGTAAAAATTTGGAAAGAAAATAACTAGAAAATTTATGAATTAAACAATTTGGAAATATGAGCATTTCAAAATTCATCTTAGATGATTGCGAGTTTGAGTATTTAGAAATTTGAAAATTCGCTACTACTTCAATTATTTGTATCCGTTTTTTTTATATATTGTATATTGTAACGATATTATCGACAATTATAATAATGACATTTCTACAAAGAATAACCACTTTTTAGTTTGTATCACGCTTTAACTTTCCGTTGTAACTAATACAGCAGTTGCGAGTTACTTAAAGTTATTTCCTTAATATTTTAATAATTCATAATCGAATAGTGCACATATGAATAATTATATTCGTAATTTAAACAAGTAAATGTCAAACGAAGCAAAAAAAACAAATACAGAAATGGAATAGAGTCATGATGTGAAAGGTATAATGCGAAAGAAATCGTATTATAAAATAGTAGTCAAGTTAATTATGTATCACCCATAATGTGAATTTTTTAAATGTATTATAAAATAACAGAAATAAATGAAGACCGTATAAAATAACTGTCTAAAAAATAAACATTCCTCGTTAGGCCGTTGAACAGGCAAGACGTTCGTTTGTTTTTATTGCTCGCGAGTTGTAAACACAGTGAGATATCAACAGTACATAGTCAAACTGTAGTGTAACATTCCTGAAGAATTTTTTTCTCAGAAGTATCTCCATGCTAATTTTATTTCTTCAATTGTACTTTCAATTTTCGATTATCGACTGTACTTTCTTTTTCTTTTACCGACCGCGACATTAGACAAATCAATTACCATAAGAATGTAGTTCAACTGTCGGTAATATACATATTCTTTAATTTGCGAATAATAAAATTATTAAATAATTATTAGATCAAACAAACATACAAGCTGATTATTTAAATGTTAAGTTGAATTATTAATAATCAAATTTGGATGTTATTTTATTTGAATAAATAGTATATTGTAAATGTTTTGTATGGAATATTCCAAAACACAGCGTGCTACGTGCTACGACGCTAGTGTCACGCCAGATAACACGTCATCACAAATCCAATAGTAACCCCAAAAACAAATGATTCATCAATAACCCCGAAAACAACTGTTTCATGACCGATAAGTCAATGTACAATACATATATGTATAATCCCTGCCTTCCGACAAAATAAAGTACATAGTTACTTCCTGACTTTCAAAGCCGAAGCTCTGTCTCTCAGTTATTCTATGTATTTCATCCACGGAAATTCTCCCGTGACACTAGCTCAGGACTTCTTAGAATTAGCGCGCAATCTATAGAGAAAGATAGAAGATATACATATTTGCATTTACGATGTTATTAGACACTAGAATTATTATACATATAATTAGATCAATCAATATATGTATATAAAGCTAACTAATAGTATGTTAAGTTGAATTATCAATAATCGAAGTCAGACATTATTTTATCAATCTAAATATGGAAAATTCCGAAGCACCGCGTGCTTGGACGTTAGCCCAGGTCCTTGTAGAATGTCCCGGTTGTGTTCTTCTAGAGTTCCTGGGGCCCCCTTCAATGCGCCGAGGTAGGACCACCGTGGGGGTTTTAGTCGGTAGGAATCCGACATAACCCCGCGCCCTCCCCCAGGGGCGCGGGGTATCTATGAAGATTTCCCCCGCGTAAAAAAAAAAAAAAAGAAGGTCCTTGTAGAATTCGTACGCAATAAGTAGAAAAGGACAACAACTATATTTTTCGTTTAAAACGCTATTAAACTATTATTTTCGTATTAAAAGCATTAACCACTAATCGGTATACGACATTAACGATGTAATAAAATCATTCGCTTCATTAATTAATGTCTAGATAAAATAATTAAAAATTATATGTAAAATTGTATGTAAAATTATACGCAAAAGTATATACGTTGAACATAGGGGTAGTTTTCCAGAGCCTTGAAAAGTGAAAGGACTTCGAGTATAAAAGGCCGAGCGAAACCCACCTAGGGTGCAGAACAGTTTTCGAAGTCGAGCAAGTTGGAAGTCTTCAGAGAAGTATAACCCGGAACAGTTTCCGCTGGTCAGAACCAAAACGATTCTTAGTTCTTGATTGGAAAGCGGGTATACGCCATTTGGGTACCTAATCACTGGGTCGTTCCAGTAGCTAGCGAACAGCAGGCTCACCATTCAAGTGGTCTTGTATCTGAAACTCCGTTAGGAGAGTGCTATGCTCAGCCCCAAGAAAGGCTAACAATAAGACGTCAGAACGAGAGCTCTCAGCTACTCATACATGCATATTGTATTATTTTTGTCAAATTACTAACGCGCCATCAGATTGTAGGAGTTCGCTCTGGGTAGTTTCGCAATTAGCGAATAGCGGGCTCCCCATTTAAGCACCTTGGTTTCTGAAGCCCGTGTCTTTTGGGTGGCAGTTCAGTAATTACGATTTATAATTACAGTCAATTTTAATTTGGTACCCTGTTGGATGTATGTTGTTCATCTGATTTTGGGTCATTGCGTCGTTCTAGTTGCCAGTGAACAACAGGCTCCCCAATTAAGCGATCTGGTTTTGGGTGCCAGTGTGTGCTCAGACTAAAAGGACAATTAGTTGTCGAGCCAGAATTAAAAGAGTAACTGTTCCGATCAAAATTTATTAACTTCATACAAATTTTAAAATTTTGAATTAATAAAAGAATATTGTTCTGTCACAATCGTATCTCGCGTAGCGTATCTTGAATAGTCGACTACACCGCGTTAGACAACCGATTTAAAAGTATTAATCTTGTTAACTTTGTAAAAGCGTATTTAGGTAAGCTTGGAAAGAGAATCACACTTAGGTAGAATTCATTGTAGCGGTAGACTACAAACGTATTATGTAATTTTATCTGTAAATGCGTTAGCTTTGAAAGAGTATTAAACCATAGGCGTTTAGAATATCGAATCCTGTTGATTTTGTAAAAGCTTAGTTAGCTTCGAAAGAGAATCAGACTTAGGTAGGATTCATCGTAACGCTAGGTTCCAAAAGTATTATCCAGCAAATTGCATTTTTGTTAGATTCATTTTCACCGATTGGATATTATTTTATTTATTGAGTTTCTGTTCATTATGCGACAATGTCTATTTAGTTCTTTTTATAGAGTCGATCAATATTGAAATTGTAATATTAAATACATATACTTTTCACATTTTTGTTATAATTGTTAATTGTAAATTTCATCATTCTCATCATTTAATTGAATCAACCTGATTATTGAAAGGTATTGACCTGTGGATTTCACTCCTTAACCAAACATCAGACGAACCCCACATTCTTTAGCTTTAGTTATTATAGAATCGAGTCGTTCAGTAGGTAAAAGCCGCTCTTTACCTCACGAGCGATGTTGATTTCTGAGCTTATTGTTAGTTCCAGAATCGTTACAGTAGTGTATACAAAGCAGCCACTGGCTGCCTTAGTGTGATTCCGTGTCTGTGTTCTCATATCAGCACGGAAATTGAACCAGAAATGTCAACACAACAGGCCCCCAGCTTGTGTCAAGTGTGCAGATAACCATTTTACGGCATTATGTCCGCAGCAAGGCAAAATCGCAAATGCAAAATGTAGCAATTGCCAAGGTAATCATCCCGTTAACTGAGAATTATTATATGGATGTTAAGCCAAATACAATTCTACAATTTATTAAAATAATATACACAATACAATAAACTGATGTTTATAACTCGATGGCAACTACACGATAAAGAACAGATATTCAGGACGGTGTTCACGTTTTATGTATAAACCAATGACTGAGTAGTCTTTTGTCAATCGGTTACGAATGAATCGAATAATGATTTACGTTCGATAATTTGTAATATTCTCAACAAAACATCACCTCCATAGTAAAATCATAATTACTTGTGTGGCAAACTGTTAGGAAGAATTCGTATCTCTGCCGTAAATGTAAAGTCTGCTATGAGTGTAAAAGTCCGAAACTTTTACAGTTTGCTACACAAGTAATTATGAACGTAATTATGTCGTGTTTGGTGTCATTTTAATCAGAAAAATGAGGCGAATACGATGGTACGAATTTCATGGAAAAATAATAAGAAATAAGAAATTTGCAATCTTTCCCTTTGCTTGCATTAGTATGTGTCTCACCGATATTCGATTCTCGTCATTTCGGTATCCGATCGTCTTTAACGCTTGACTGATTCCGCGGGGGAC
The DNA here is from genome assembly GCA_945859555.1 of Megachile ligniseca. NCBI lineage: Eukaryota > Metazoa > Arthropoda > Insecta > Hymenoptera > Megachilidae > Megachile > Megachile ligniseca. Next base: position 14,379,446 of record OX243782.1, on the reverse strand, counting down.
CCCCCCCCCCCCCCCCCCCCAGTGTGGGGATAAAATTTTTACTCTTACGGTAGAGATCTTTTTCACACTTACGGAGAGAATACTGTATTACGCAAAATGAACGACAGCGTTCAATAGAAATTCGACCCGTATTAATAAAGAAACTATCGCCCCTGTTAAAATAAGGAAAATATCAGATACATTGGAAAATGTTAGCATAACGAGAAAAAATTCAGCAAAATTCTTTCATTTTCTTATAAAACAATTACGTACCACGTATTTATAAATGAATCTCAGATAAGTTTTCTGACAACTTTTTATGATACCTGTTATCTACAGAAATGTACATATGGACAGGAATGTTGAAAATGAAAGACATTTACAATTAATTTTTTATTACATCTAAATATAATCAATAATTATATAATTTAGAAAAAAACTTTAGAAAAAAAAAGAAAACTCCGTGAAAAAAAATCGTAAAATTATGTCCTTTTATTTAAATTAAAGCTTGAAATCTCTACTTTAAGATACTGTAGTTCGATTTTGAGTTTGATGCATCCCTACCACTACAAACACCTTAAATGTAGGGTACCTTTGCAATGCTGAAGTTTGACGAAGTGCATGGACTCGCTACATTTTTTTTCGGAGATTCTGTTTGCAGGAGTATAAAGTACGAACCTTTATCTTCAATTTCCCGTAAGTGAAAAGACGCTGCCATTTTTTTTCGCAAAGATACAGCACTTTAAAGTAACCCTTGCATTTATGGCATATACCGCTGGCATTGAAATTACCCGATGTGCACCACGAGGAGGTTGCCGAACGGATTTTGCACATCATATGGCTCATAATATGAGTAATCGGCTGCAAGCAATAATTCAACAACGCGGAGGAGACACGCGTTATTAGAATTTAAACACACACACACAAATACCCACACACAGAAAACGGCTTTTTTCAGAGCCATATGATGTGCAAAATCCGTAACAGTTTCCTATTATACCGACGCGGTATCGATACGCTTGTTCACGATCACGATTGACCGTCATACTCGAAGCTGTCGCTCTTGCGTCTGGGCGCGCGCTATTCTCGCGCTCTGATTGGTTAGTGTTTTTCCTAAATAATTCAAAAACGAAGCTTCAACCCCATTTTTGCAAAGCAAAATCTTGTTTAGAATGTCATCCTCTACCACCCCTTTCAGGGAGTAACACTAGTTACGAGACACCCTGTATACTGTTAACATGAAAATGCTGTTTGCAATAATGTTATATTTTGTGGGTCCGAAAATGGGGATTATGTGTTCAGAACAGTTCGCACAGTTTACTGTGCTTCGTCGGTAATACAGGAAATAACATTGGAATTTGAATTGTTTCCTTTTGAAAAAAGGAGCTTGTTTGTAAAGGCCAGAATCGGATCATGACGGAATTCCGAAATTTCCCCATAAGTATTATCGACTGATTAGGTTAGTACCTATGATAACTGAACTGTCGTATTACATATTGCTTCATGACTCGGTCGGTAATTTTTAAGCGCGGAATTGGTAATTTAGTGAAAAAAAGTACAAAATAATGAATTCTTCATTAATAACATCAAAATTCTTCCGCGATGAATCCTTTGGGATGTTACACAGGTATAAATAAATGGTTTAGGCTATGAATTTTATAAATTACTCGGCATATGTATGATTTGTAGACTTTTATATATTATATAAAATATATGAGATAGTATAACTAATAACCAATACAAATATACCAAAACGTATTAACGTAATTTACTGAGGCAGTACCATTCTAAGGGCAAGGAGCGAATATAACAGTAAAGGCATTTATAAATAAAATAGTGTGTAAATATGGAATATCTAGAAAAATACTCATTGACGACGCAATGGAACTAAATTCTGAAGTCAGACATATCAGTTACATAGAATAAATAAAATTCAAGTAACAGACTATCACCCGGAATCAAATGACATTTATCTTAAGATTAAAGAGAAAAAAAGGAAATACGAATAAAATTCGCATGTTAATAACATATGCATTCATTAAAAATATTTATTAATATATGCGTCCTAATTCGTTGGATATTGCGATCCAACTCATCCTATTTCTCTTTCATTTTCTATGTACAAACAAAATGTAAATCATATAATCGTATATCATATACGAACGCTTCTTTGGAAAAATGGGACGTGAACAAATTTTTTCTATAAAAACTTGCATGTTTCCTTCTCATGATGTTAAGAGGGTAAAATTGCCAAATCGGCCCCTTTACCGCGCTCAACAATTATACAAAGAATATTTCGGAAAAGAAACCATGACAAATAGATTGGCTCCATATTGCTTTCATATTGCTTCTTGGCTTCATGATCCTGCCAAAGAAAAATCGCATCTGTGCACATTTTTGGAAACCAAGTATCTACTGTCCTTGTCTCTCCTAACCATACACCATAAGATAAACAAGGATTGCTGGAGCTTATCAATTTTCCGCCAGAGGCCCCAAAATCCCTAAAAATAATACTCGAAATATTCGGTCCCCAAACTTGATCCTTAACAAACATTCTGGTAAAGGAAAAAATTTATGGAAATACCCACCTGTAATTGAACAACCTTATATATTTGTACGTATATACATATGTATGTGCTACTCCATTTTTAGAAATTTTGTTCTTGACATCTTTATTAGTGCGGTTTAAAATTTATGTAAAAGAGACACAATACATATATTTTTTTTCATTATCATACTATCAAAAATTTTATTAAAATATCATTTAATAATATGAGCCGTAACCTGGACAATAATAACTTTTTAATAATTAGCAGTCAGATCCTTTTATGCTTAATCTTACATTTCATCGTTATTACACTATTAAACAAGCTTTTCGTGAGTTATATGTGTACAATTGCATTGCAATTATCCAAAACGAAATTAAAAATTAATGATTACTGATTCTGAGAAGTACAAATTATATTTTTTTTTCATTTTGTTTTGTTAAGAAGCAACACGAGTAAGTATAGTAAGTATTTTTCAGTATAGATATTTAACATACGGTTTTATTAAATAACAAAACCGTTGTAACCTACATATTTTTACTAATATTAATTATTGCAAACAATTTTTTCTTTGTTGTAATTTTTTTAATTTCTCTGTAATCACACTTTAAGTCATCCATACATGTATAGGTGTTACTTTTTCTATATAGATTTAATTTCTATATTATTATGAATTTGTTCATTTACATAATTAAAAATTGGAACTATGAAAAGTAAATATAACAAGATACTGCGAAAATATTTGGTAAAATTTGTTAAAAATGAAAATACGACGCAATTTTTAACTACTTCAATGTGGCAGTCACGAGCGTTCAAATAAACCGCTCTTTGGCAGTGAATTGATATTTATCAGAACCATCGACTAAAGATATAACCAAACTAGCATATATGTATACCTTTGTCACAGAGTAGACCAGAGGCGACACTCTCTGTCGGCACCTTTGATCTCTCGAAAACGCCGTCCCTTTAAATTGGTTGTACAAACGAGTAGGAAATTTAAATCGAGTAAATCTAGTTTCATGTCAATCGCTAATAATTTAGAATATATTTGTAATAAATTTTCTGTATATTACTAATATTGTCTTTTGAGATATTTGCATCAATTTTACGACGTTGAAAAGTTGAAAAAAAAAAAGAATATACGAAAATGATTGCTCTGTAATATATATTTGAAGAATATGCATTATGGATATGATTATTAGAAGTAACTTATAAGAAAATGAAAAACTATATATCACAAGAAATTACAAATGAACGTGTTACAGAGATATGACAAAATATTTATTACAAATAAGCTACTGGTGAATGTGCAGGTTTAAATTATTCTTTTTCGACCGCCATACTAGTACAGTACGCACATGCGCACTCCCGATTCTTTTGACTTGGACATTTAAATTGGTTGTGTCCTGTGTCTCTCTCTAGGAGGTGAGGTTCCTTGTGTAGTGTCGCCTCTTGTTATATCTACTCTTTGCCTTTGTTCTCTAGGACATATGGATTTAGGGTCCAAAGACCACAAGTAAATAGTAAAAAGCAACAATATCGATAGCCCTATCTGTTTTACCCGTTTACCTGCTTTCAGTACAGTTTATTAATTTGTCGTCTTTCTCCCGTAGGACGTTACAAAATACTAAATTGCTTATAAGGCATGATCTCCTATATGGATGGCAGCCTTTAATAGTATCTAATGAAAGCAGTTTAATGTGTGTTAAAACGCTGCAGTACAAAATGTTTTAATATTTTATACTAAGATAAAACAGATGGCGCTCATTTCGGAGCCATAGATTCATGTACCATAGAGAAGTAAGGCATGTCCACTCTTGTTATATTTGTAGTGAATGTCAGATCAAGGTTCAATCAAGCCTCCGGTGTTATTTTCTTAAATTTCTGTGGTTATTCGAACTATTATCTACATATATCAAAAATAAAAGGTATTGCAATCCATTCTGTATTTAATATCTTCATTTATTATAATCATAAGCATAAGAAATTATTTAATTATTTATATTCGGTTTGTAAAAAAATATATAACCTCTAAATATATTAATGTTTGGTTGCGATATTAATTAAACACAGATAGAACCTATAGAAATATATTTTAAGCTCTTGCGCTGGAAGAACGTGCTATGCAGATCGCTTGTTATCTGCTTCTAAAATGGCAATGACGTGGTCAGCACGTCTACTGAATTTACTATTTACAAAAAGCAAGCAGGTATTATAACATCGCAATATTCGAGCATACAATTAGTACATTTTTTAGGAAAAATTCCACCTACACTAGATAAAGAAAGGTCTCAACAAAGCTGCAAGGTATGTGCGAAACATAATAAATGCAGTGAAATTGTCTGGGAGTGTAAGAAATGCCTTGTTGCATTGCATATTCATCATTGTTTTGAAATATATCATATTGTACAGAATTATTATTAAACTGTTTTAAAACATTGTGAATCTTAGTTATATTCAGCTAAATAAACTATATGCATTTTTTACATGTAACTGCTTAAAACTTTAATAGAAATAATTACAAGTAAAAGCTTGCTTTGGACAAGTTAGTTACAGGCTACTGCCAATTAATTTCCAGCGTAAAAGACTAATGTACTTTAAACAATAATTATTTATTATTAAGTTATTTTCAGTATTTGAGTAATTTAATATAACATTGTGCTTTTACGATTTCATATAGTATACAATACAATCATAGTAAATTAAATACAAAATTATTTGTCTAACAAAAATGTGATAAACATGTAGCAAATAATAAAATAATAGCAGATTTTTCAGCATCTTTTATTTCGAAATATATAATTTAGATTATGAAATTTCATTTAGGTAATGAAATCATAAAGAAACATTGAAAAGTTACAATTTACATTTATTGTAAATAATTATTAGATTTAAAAAGTTACTATAGTATAACATTTTATAAAAGTTCAAACTTTAATAACATTAATATTTAATTATATATCCTTTCCGTTTTATGATTTTGAAGAGGGTTTCAGATATTATGTTTTATTAGTAACAAAATGATAGCAAATTTTAACATTATATTATTTTAATTGTTATTATATCATATCTAAATTTGTTGGGTATATAAATTTAATAGAACATATTTAATAATATCACATTGAGATTTATGATCTAGGTTGTGATTAGGATTTTTATTTAATATAAAGATTAACTATTGATTCAATATAATGTCAGAAAAGAATTTGTATCTATTGGATTTACGATATATTATTTTGACTTTAGAAAGTACATAGTTATGTAATTGTATTATAAAAGATTAAGGACATTGTAATGTTGCAGTGATATTGATTAGATCAAATAAATAATAAGTTTTGTGAAAATTAAATCTGAAATTCTACCAATGAATATTAAATATATCAATAAACATTGTGGACTTACATTCACAGCGAGCAAAATTTTCTTTGGATAACAGATAAATAAAAGTATGTAGTCAAATAAAAATCTGTTCAAAGAATGCACTAGATACATAAAAATTTATCAGAATGAGAATATTTTGGACTATTTATTTTTTACAAGCTTATTTAATATATTAAATATTAAATATTTCTAAACATTTTATTACAATATTTTGATTCTTTTCCTTTCACATTGGTCTTCACAATTAAGTATCTTTTAAACATAAAATCTGAAAGTTTATTACTCTTTGGTTAATTTATTATTGTTGCATAACTAAATAATATTCTCACTGGTACCGATGTGGAATGTATATGTATATTTTGTATGTATTTATAATAATAATAATGTATGTACTATTATTTTAGTATTATTGTATCAAAATCTTGCCAAAATCACTTCTTCTGTAATATTTGAATTCTTCTTTATGTATGTGAATGCCTATTTATTAAATTTCATCTTACAGTTTATTATAATTATATAAATAAATAAACAGTAAGAAATTAATAACAATGAAATCTTCTAAAAAATATAATTTGGTATTTACATTTTTTAAATAAAAGTAGGTACGTGATGGTTTGAATAAAAAATTAAATATGCAGTAATATTTTAAATTTAAGCTTATTGTATCAAAATTTTCTGTAGAAAGTGTTAAAGAAATTATACTAGTAGGATTAGAAGCATGAATTATATTTACTGTTATTATTTATTATATTCCTGCTATTATTATTTATAATAACAGGAAAAGTGAAAGATGAAAAAGATATTTCACATTATAAATAATTATGAAATACTTCTAAATTTTTATAATTTTTATGCATTACGAATTGAAACTTAATAAATAGGCATTTAAGTATAATTTGTAAATATAATTTGTAATAATGTATAAGATGTTAAAAGATTAATTGAAATTGGTTAAAAGGTGCATCTTGCTATATGAACAAATAAATAACCTAATAATCATCTTTTATCGAGAAAAGTAAGAATTATAATGAAAGTGTTATGGAGCGTTTACACTAGGCAAGTAAGAGCCGGGCAAGTAGGTAGTCGAATTCTTGGGTTTCTTTCTTTGCCTGTACCAGGCCTGTCGTTGGGAAATGAAAATGGTTTCTTTCCTTTCTTGCCGTCCTTCCATCGGGCCCTGCGATAGGTCAGGTACAGGCATAGAAAGAAACCCAAGAATTCGACTACCTACTTGCCCGGCTCTTACTTGCCTAGTGTAAACGCTCCATTAGGGAATTTGCTTATATAGTGTAATTTGAAGAGTGTAAGAAGATACAAAAACTTCGATGTATATAAAAGACAAAACAAAATCCATAAGAAACATAAAAAATAATTCTACATTATTCTTATTCCGTACATTCTTTTCCTGTTCTCTGTTTCATCACTCCTTATTTATTAACATATCTTCCTTCCCAGCATTTACAATATCTATGAAAATTAAAACAAAAAAAATCTAATGCCTTACCTCTTGTATCTTTCATTTACAAGCCAATATAAGGAAACAGAATCACCAAAATACATTGATAAAACTATGACAAATGCAAAAGAGTCAGAATTATCGGAGGGTATGTCAGGATTACAATCACATAACTTCCTTTTATAATCCTGTTAACTTACAACATTAGCTAGTATATTTTCTTAATTTAATTAAGTAATAATTAAATTAAATAATTAATTAAATTTTCTTAATTTGGAACAAGGAATTAAAAGTTATACTTGTGTGGATATTTTGTTTCAGATGGGTATTCCACGACATGCTCAATTTGTGGCCCGGACAGTTCTGGTTCACGACAACAATGTTGAGAAAGCAAGTCGAGTATTGAGTTTCATATTGGGAAAAGAAGGAATTTTGGCACAATTTAGGCGTACCAGATTTTTTGAAAGACCAACAGAAAAAAGACGAAGAATAAACTATGAAAAGTGTAAAGCTATTTATACTGAAGATATGGAAAGAAAAATTAAGTTTATTTTGAGAAAGAACAGAGTAGATCCATACCCTGGTTGCTCGTAATGTTATTTTTCAACATTATCAATATTTAAGAAATCTGTAAATAGTACTGTGCAGTTAATATTCATGTATTTTATGTACTAATGTCAACTGATGAAAGTAAACAGTCTGTTATAATAGTATTAATATTTAATTGCTTTATTAATATTTATATTTTAAATGAATGGAGATATAAATATGAAAATTGGATTTTACATTATTTATAAGAAGTTATGAGAGAAGGTTTAAGTGCAATGGTAAGTTGCTGGAATTTTATTTTTAAATACATCTATTAATTGTATAATTTATAAATTAGTATAGTAAAACATTAAAAGAATTCTGCTCATAAGGATACAATAATTATTATTTCCTGTTCAGATACATTGATTTTATCAAGAAAATTCATATTTTCGAACTTCATACATTAATAAATCAAGTATTAATACATCAATAATTAACTTAATGGAAAATACTTGTTACAATAAAAGTAATCTATTTTCTATGTTACATGGTAATGAAGATGTTTAGTCAATTTTTTATGCCATTGTTGTTAGTAAGTTAAAAGTAATAACTTTTTTATTTGCATGTATGTAAGTTTACATATGCAGTATAAAAAATTGATCATTTTAAAGAGCAGTTATTTTTAATATATAAAATTAACTTGTTAAAAATTTAGTCTACTATAAATTTGTATTAATTGTATATAACATATTTCTCATGCGTTAAAGCATAACTTAATCTAAAATTTCAATTGAGATTTTTTTATTAAAGTTGTGGGTGTGAAATTTATCTCATAATTGCACTATGGATTTTGAACTAAGGAAATAACTACACAAATACATTTTTAATTAATTTATATAGTACTTTCATTAATAAAGATCAGTACAAATTTTAAATTTGATTATGTTCCAAATTAAAGGTGCGTTCCACTTGCGTCCAAAACGTCTAGTGTAGTTTTGTTATTTTAGCAGACCGTTCAAATATTAGCACTAAAATGTAATAGTGGCAACCAAAGTAGTGTTTGTGTATAATGTGAGAAATCAATTCTATTTATTTCCAGTTTGTTATATAAAAAATCATATACTGAATTTATTGATACTTTCACATTTGCAAATTGTGATTAGAATTATAAATTAAATACATATATTCCATTATAGAAACAATTATGAGGTTTATATAAAAATTTTAGACATAAATTACTGTCATTGTTCACTAACCAAAAATGCATTTTAAATTCTTATTCTATACATACATATATCTGTCACCAGTACTATGTTTTCTTTTTCGATACCACCCGTTCTTCATTCGAATTCGATGGTGAGCTACATTCCACTGTTTTACTGATGTACGGTAATAATAATTGCACTTAATCACGCATTTTTGCTCAGTCCTTCTTATTTAGAATTGTAGGAACTATAATACAGTCGTGCTAATTACAGTGTACAACAGAAAGGAATCAAGGTCCAGGGGATTGGAACTTGCTCAATTCTCGTCTTGTGATTTCATCAGAAGGATCATCACAATTGGAGTGCAGACGTCGTTTAAATTGCGATATATCGTTAAATCCATATACATGTATACTATGATTCGCTGGTTTTACTTTAACAATTGTTCTGATTGTTCCAATTTGCATTATACTATCGATAACATCACAAAAAGGTGTATAAAACAGTGATGATACGGGGCTAACTTTTTCGCCTCTATTTCTCATTCAAATCAAGACAAATTATACCTTACTCTACTGCTAAATATGCCTGTTTAATGATATAAGAATAGTTGAAGTCCACTGCTTTGTTGTTGACTTTTGCTCATCCTTGTAGTACTCGTATTGCTAAATATGAACATAATATTATTAAACCACAGCCAATACACTCCGCACTGAACCTTTCTCTTTCAAATAATATTTATTGCACCTCAAAACTCATATTTCGCTCAATTTTGTCGATAATTTTTCCACTCTACATTATCGCAAAATAACAAAGTTTACACCTTTTAAGTGGAACACTACGAACTATTAATTAATATCGACATAATATCGACATTTTATTAAAAATTAATGTTACAATTACGTCATTTAATGTTAATGAACACAGTAATTATCGGTGAGATAATTCTATGTGTAAAACTACTAGTTTCTAATATCTATAATCTTTTTTATATAAGAAAAGCTTTACAATTATGAACTGATGACACAACAAGATGAATAACAAAATTAACTAGAAAGATCGATTAACTAATTAATTAGAAAGAAACGCATATAAATTGAACGAATTCTAATTTATAGATTAAAAAGTATAGGTTAAAAAGCATTCTGGATTTCTAGTGAATTCTAGTGAATTATCTTCACTAGATGTTTAGTGAATTTTAACCAAATAAAGCAGAATAAATTTGCACCATTGTGCATGTCTTAATTTTGTAAAAGATAAGTAAGGTCAAAAAGGGTAAACAGACAAAGGTATTTAAAGTAAGGAAGTAAGTTCATAAAGTAAAATCTAGCAATGTAACACAAAGGAAGTATAACATCCCTGAGGAATCATCGCGGAAGAATTTTGATGTTATTAACGAACAGTTCATTATTTTGCATATTTTTCGCTAAATTACCCATCGCGCTCATAAAAATTAACGAATGCGTCATAAAACAGTTCCATTACGATACGTACGAAGCTAATCAGTCGATAATACATATCTTCTAATTCACGAAATATTAAAATTATTAAATTATTATTAAATAAATCGAAACATACAAAATAAATTAATAATAAATTAAAATAAATTATTAGTAGTCGAAATTGATATATTCTTTTGTCAATTAATGTCTTAATAAAGAATTTAAAAATTATAAAACATTACACGTAATATTTCAAATATCGTGCGCATCAACGCTAGCCTAGGCCTCTGTAAGATGCGTGCGCAATAGCTAGAAAAGGATAGAAAATATATTTCGAATTAAATTATTATTAAATTATAATTTTTATATTAATCAAAGTATATTACTAACGATCCGATATATATATTCACTCCATTAATTAATATCTAAAGAAATAATTCACAATTATATGTGTTTAGCATAGGAGTAGCTGGCGTAGCCTTGAAAAGTGAAAGGCAAACCGTGGATTTTCGGATATAAAAGAGCGTGCGGAATATACGTCGGGTACAGAACAATTTTCGAAGAAGTACAAGTCGGACCTCCTAGGAGAAGAAGTATAAGTTGGAACAGTTTTTGCTGGTAAGAGCTAAATAGCTTCTTAGGTCTTGACTTGGACAGCCTGTATAATCGCATGCATTGGATCGTTCTAGAAGCCAGCAAACAGCAAACGATCTTATCTCTGAAACTCCAGTAGGAGAGTGCTATGCTTGCCCCCAATAAAGCCTAAAACATCAAAACGAGAGCTCCACAGGCACTCATTTAAAATTAATATTTTTGTCGGATCACTAACTCGCCGTCAGATTCTCGGAGTTCGCTCTAGGTTGTTTAATAGCAGGCTCCACATTTTGAGCGGCTTGGTCTCTGAAGCCCGCATGTTTTAGATTTTAGATGGTGTTTCGGTAATTACGATTAATAATTAGAGTCACTCTTAATTTGCATCCCTGTTGAACATATGGGTGTCAATCTATGCTGTAACAAAAAGGGCTATTGAACTAGTAGTTGTAGAATCAAATAAAATAGTAACTGCTCTGAGTCCAATTAATTTCACATAAATTTCAAAATTTTTAATTAATAGTTTTCTCAATAAAAGATTATTGTTCTGTCACAAGTTAGGATTTCATTAAACTTTTGTAAAACAGCGTTTCTTGCGTAGCGTTTTAATAGTTGACTAAAAAAAGCGTTAGATAATAATCGATTAAAATTCCGAACCTTACTAATTTTGTAAAAAATAGCAATTTTAACCTCGACACGGTATTGAAAACCACGTAGAACTCAGTATAACATTTTAATAGTATATATTTTAATAGTATATATTTTAATAGTTAGATATTGAAATAATTAGCTAGCAAATTGCGATTCTCATTCTGAAAATTAATTAGATTCATTTAACATTCTCAGATTATACATTATTTAATTTATTGAATTATTAATTTCTTTGATTATTGCGCGATAAAAGTCTATTTTGTTATTTTCTTAAAGTCACTCAATAAACGAAATTATAATATCAGATATATATACTTTTCTTATTTTTACAAAAGTAATTGTTAATTGTAAATATTAATTCTCTTCATCAGTTAATTGAATAAATTTAATAATCGAAAGATATTGACCTGTAGATTTCATTCCTTAACCGCACACCACACGAATCCCACATTAATTTAAATATAGTTATAATAAAAACGAGTCGTTCAATAGGTAAAAGCTGCTCTTTACCTCATAAGCATTGTTGACTCCTGAGTATAGTTTCAGGAACGTTACAGAAGTAACTAGTTACAGGTGCTATTAAGTTTCAATAGAAACTAGTGGGAGAAATAACAAATAATATGAATCTAACATTAATACGACATAACGAGTACACATTTAACACAGTTTCTAAAGTGCGTTTGATTGCTGTAATTAAATTACAGGGGCCAAGCCAGTATGCCAAAGCAATGGTGTTTAACACTAGAACTACCATACCAGTCAAAATGACTAGTTTCAGATTTCCCATTTCATATTACAAAATTTTATTTCCGCGATTTTATGGAAATGTCTGCCATATTTTATTGGGGCAAAAAGTGGTTGTATATGTTACTTGATGCTTCAGTATTTATCTATTTATCTTCCCATTTTATTTTTCATTCAAAGGTAAACGTGCATTTAATGTCGGTAGTTCTAGTGTTAAGAACAAAAATCACCTTTCCACATTGGACATACGACGATGTGGAAAGTTTTAAGAAAATTTATCCGTATTATGTTTATCATGTGTAGACACTTAAATCAAGATAGTATTTCTATAAGAAATTTTTTTCGTTCGTGATCGCTGCAAATGCCTATTGCAGATCAACACTTTCTATTCATTATTTTTTTCATCGATAACGTTATTCTAACCTGAGGAGGTAGAATAATGAATTCTCACATTATTCATAATACTGTTTTTCATTCAAGATGTCAATAGTTCAGGGTAAATGTATAGATTTCTGTCTATACATTTAGTATTTCTTTACTCGACGACAATTTAATCGATTCTGTTTTTCTTCATCAGAAATTCTATCAATCCTTCGTAAAATTATTTACGAAACCAGGTCGATAAACTGTTGGAAGAAGTCCTAGTTAATGTTGCACGTCGCAGATGGTTTGTTCATGACGGTACATTAACTTCGTAATTATTTATCGAAAAATATGTATGTTAAATTATATTTTGAACTTTCCTTTCTATATATATTGTAAATAAAAATGTGGAAACAATACATCCAAAATAAATTACAAAATACATATTTCGTAAAATTAAAATATATCAATTTACACCACAATGGGACAAATTAATACTGCTTTGAAGTATATCGATGCATGTGTAAAATATTTTACTATTATATAATTTTTAATAATTATCTCTATTTCTGTATTTTTTAAGACGAAGCCGTACTTAATTTTTGAGAAATGCAGAATACATTCCTACAGCTTACGTTCTAAATTATCATTGAAAATTTCATAATATTTTAAATAGCCTATTTTTGCATAAGGATTCCTTCTTCACTATTAATGTGCCTTAACAAAACCGTTTTATCTATATCATACACAATCGTACTTTTCCTTACGTTGTCAATTAATAATATTTTTTATTGAGATCTTTTGTTGAGGTACAAGATTGATCAAAAATGTCTTGCATTCTTCTACCACGATTTGTTTCCTTACCATAATGTTGTGCCCCTCGGAGTACACTGTTGAATGTAGGATAGTTTAGGGTTCGGGAGCGTTAAAGAACTAGACTTCACCGGTCGTCGAGTATAATAGAGAAAGAGACAGAATGTTTTTTCGAATCGCTTTCGTTTTCTTTTTATAAAAAAAATAGTTCGGCAAAACCCGCGCCGTTGCCAGAGGTATTCAATGTTGGCGCGGCGCTGTAGTCGCCCTGCCTACTGTCTTGGCGTAACGGAACAACTGAATGGTGCGCCGCGCCAACATTGAGTACCACTGGCAGCGGCGCGTGTTTTGCCGAACTATTTTTTTTATAAAAAGAAAACGAAAGCGATTTTGTAACTTCGTTTGATGCTTTCTTCAGCAGAAATGTCTGCTCTATCACGTACGATGGTTAGATTTTCGCCTAGACCCATAGTTTTTTAAATAAATTGAAATATATCAACAAAAATTGGTGCGTTTTTGGTGTCTTTCTTACTTTGATCATTATTTAAACATATTTATATATTTACAATGTAATAACAATTTATATCGTTTTATTCGGGAAAGTTCACAGATTTTTCTCGTGTAAAAAGCCACTGAATAGCTGCTGTGGTAAAAGAACAAAAAATTTCCAAAGTTAAAAATTTGCAATTTTCTTTAACATTAATTTTCTCAAAAACTGTACGTCCTAGGGAAAAACGGATTTCAGATTCGTATTCAGCTCGCAAAAACCTATAAGAATTTCATAGTGGCGGTTACGAAATAAAAAAAAAGTCAAAATTTGTTGTACAGTGAAATCTGTCGCCGAAATTGAACATCTTCCGTTTGTTGTTATAGTACCAGAATCTTGTATTGTTTTGAATTGTGCATGTGTGTCATTTTCGCATGAGATTGATAATTGTTCTACAGTTGGGGTGATATAGATCCATGATCCGGGTTTGTGTAATTCAATCAGGATGGTGTGGTTCAATTTTATTATGCGGGTATTACAGTTTTGCGGATGTTGTACGAATCTCGTTAAAATTTGGATTTCGCAAGGTCCGTTTGGAATAGCTTGAAAGATTGGACGGTGTAGTTTACATAGATACGTTTTTTGCATTATTTTACATTTATTGAGGTCGTTATTTCTGATATGAACGTAATCTAGAATGTTCGGGGCTAGTGCTACATATGTTTCGGTTGCGTCGATATAGGCATTAATGGAAGCGTTGATTTTTGTAGGTACTGGATAAACTTTGTTAATTTTATAATATTTTGAATTTACCAGAGGGATTTGGAGGATAACAGTGATCGTATTCGAGTTCGCGTATGGATGCTAAATCAGATAGTTCATATAGGGTATGAATATTATTTTCTGTAGGTGTTATTGGAAAGCTTAAACCTGGTGGAAGCTGCGAGACAGCTGCTTGTAGCCATTCTGCGGTTTGTGCTGGTGATATTACTGTAGGGTTGAGTATACCTCTTTTTATATCTAGCGTAAATTCTAACAGGTCTTTCGCATCTTCCACTAAGTTTCTTATTATATTTCCTAAAAAATAATTGCGTTTTCGTCTATCGTGGTTGTGACGTGTTGTCTGTCGGTCTCTGTTTGTAACAGTTGTTTGAGTGTGTTCGTGCTAGTGATTAACATTTTTTCGTTTTTGTTTATGTTCTCTGTTGATCGCGGATGTTCTTACAGCGGCTCCTTCCTGTTTGAGTAGTCGTATTTGTTTGTCAATTATCGTTCTGTCTTCTGCGTCCATAGTACCGAATAAGGTTTTTGCCAGGTAGCCAATGTCGTTTATCAGTCCTCGCCGGATGCCCGCGTTGCCTGTTATTTGTTCGACGTACTTTAGGTTTAAAGAGATGTGTTCAAGTTCTTTTTGATGGGTTGTAGCAAACTGTTTACAGAATGTGTGTAGTTTATGGTGTTCGTTATTTAGACAGCTTCTAGTTGCTGTTGTTAGGGCGTTTCGTGGTCGAATTTGGCGTGCAGCTAATGATGTATTCAGATGTATAGCTAATTTCCAGATGTTACCATATGTTTGTAGTTTGCTTAGTTCTTCTATATATTCCCGGGTTGTATAAGAATTTGCTGATCGTGCATGGTTCCGCTGTTGAGCTGATGCTTGTTATGAGTAGAACTAGACTCAATGTACCCTGTGATAGAAGACGACCTTGATTGGAAGTGGCTTGCTTCGCGCCTACATGGGCGTAGATTGTTGGTTTTCAAAAAAAAAAGGAAATATGATTTACTAGGTACCGATAAGACTGTGTTATCTATTAGCCTATTTTTCTACTTGTTAGTTTATAAAATGTTTTAGACGGTTGGTGTGTATTCGTAATTCGTAGTGTTCGTCTTTCCTTTTTGATCATATAATTTTCCTTATCGTGTTTCTGTAAAACTGTATAGGGTCCTATCCAGTTTGCTGTCAATTTTTTAATTTTTTCGTTCGTCGAAGCGTTTTCTCACGTAATAGTACTTGGTCTCCTGGTTTGAATATTTTTTCACTCGCCGACTTGTCGTAGTATTGTTTCGTTACTATTTTATTGTTTCTCAGAGCTTCTCTTGCTATTAAGTTCGTCGAACGTATGCGTTGTTTCAATTCATGTACATATTGGTCGTATGTATATGTAGTTCGGTTGGGGTGGTAGATTAAGTGAAGATGGTAGTTCGGCTTGTCTTCCGTATAATAATTGATATGGTGTGAATTTTGTAGTGGAATGAGGGGTGGTATTACATGTAAATATGGCGTAAGGAAGTCATTCGTCCCAGTTTGTTTGGTCTTCGTTGATAAAAGTTTTTAAATATTCTGCTAGTGTTCTATGACTTTTCTCAAGGGCGCCGTTTGATTCCGGATGATACGCAGTGGCTTGAATTTTTTCTATTTTTAACAGTTTGCATGTGCCCTTGAATATTTGGCTTAGAAAATTTGTTCCCTGATCGATTAATATTTTTCGCGGTATTCCGTGTTCACATAGTATTTTAGTTACGAATTCTTTAGCGATCGTGTTTGCTTCTGAAATTTTGTTAACTCGTCTTGGAAAGTTAATATGTATTTATTCCTGTTATTAGTTTCAGGTAATGGGCCTACAATGTCTAACGCACATTTTTCGAAAGGTATAGCTGGCGTATCTGTTATTACCATCGGTGCCTTGGTTGTTTTATATAGTTTGTTCTTTTGACACTTTACGCACTTAGCGACGTAATTTTCAACGTCTTTTTTAATTCCTGACCATGAATGTTTTAATAATATACGTTTAAGCGTTCGTTTTGTTCACTGGTGTCCACCTAAAGGAGCGTCGTGGTATTCGTATAGTATCGAAACAAGTGTAGATGTTTCATTCAATAATAAATATTCAAACGACTTATTTTGTTAGATCTACTACGTCTTATCTTTGTACTGATTACAGCGCCAGACATATCTAATGCAAAGAAACTTAACGAACAGCAAATTGTTAAGCGATACGAGGCTAACTACTCTACACAACTGCAAGACAATCGTTTAACCAGTATTCTTCAAACTTGAGTCAGAAAATTGTGAAACTAAGTGTTGTACTTTTTGGGGAAATAAATCAGTATATGTATGAAAGAATAAAAAAAATAAAATTTTAATAGTCTAGATCATAGACAAAGATCTTCTATAACGAGTGAGATGTCGACCATATCTGCACCAACTGCTTGCACTTAAAGATCAAATCACTTTTCCTTTTGCGTCCAAATTCCTGAATGCAGATATGCCAATATTAACGTACTTGGACCTTGTTTTTAAGCAATCTGGTACTGTAGGTAATTAGACCCATACGTGGCGACTCTTATCTTATTTTATAAACACATTTACAAACACGCTTCTCTAATCTTCACCATTAAATTCCGTTCTTATACCTCTACTCTCATTCTTACAGTCATAATCACTATATAAAAGTGAGACTTTCCGAGAACTCAAGGTCATTAATCTACAGTCCTTCTGCCGGTGTTATACACGTTTGTAACAATTATAACGAAATAACATAACTGTATTTGAAACTTGCAAGCTTAAATAAATATACATTTAAAACCAATTCGTTTTGGATTATTCGACGACAACGTGACTCAGATTGTTAATACAATATAACAAATTCTTTCCTTGAATTCAACGTGATCCCACGCTTCGAAATCGCGTATAGTTATAAATCACCTTAACTTCTAACAAAGTTAATTTCTATAATGCTAAGCATTCTGGAACCTTCCTGATCAGCCTCGCAAGGTTATTGTCGTGATTTGAGCATTTTAAGCGTATGTGCTGCTCTTTCATACCCAAGCGATGGCTCATACTTGCGGTGTTGGGGGCAATTAACCACGCTTTATACTACACCATCTCATTATACCATCTTTTCTATTAATTCAATATATTTTACAATATTGTAATATTCTACCACATACGTCAGTCCAATCGTCTATTCAAAATTTCATGCAATTTATTATCCATCCAGATCTGATAATTTGTCATTAGTTTATTAAAGTCACGAATTGGGGCAAAGTATCTATTTGCACGTAACGATTTAATTCAATTCAATTTATTGCTATTATATCATTTTATTTTATTTTAATTTTGTTTTCTTTCCTTAAGACATAAAAATATAACGTAGTTTTAGTTTATTAAATTTTGCAATAGTTCGGGTTTTTTAAAACTCCAATCAGTGCAATAGTTGATTATGTGTATTTCTTTCTTCAAGAGCCAGATATTGACCAGACGATTTGAAATTCTACAGAGCTTAAAACCATTTACAAATTTTATATTCTGACAAATTATTTTCTTTTACTCTTCCAGTCATATTTTATGTATATTTTGGCCAGTAATTTCAAATACTAGTTAATCGATTATGGGACATTCTCTAATTGAAATTTCCTAACTTTATTGTTTGCGATAATTATTTCCTGCAATCAATAATTATGTATTTCAATACTTTTTCTACTACCAAAATTCAATTTATATTTTGTTAAAAAATCTATTATTGTTACAATATTTTTTATAATACATATATTATTTTTCATTTACATTATTTCTCGTCTCCTTTTATTTCTGGTCCTCTTTATTAGCCTCCTTTATAATTCCGTAATACTAGCGATTTGATGAAATTGGTCATGTGAGACTAGCGTTTCTCCGAAAACACACAATACAGTAATCATTCTATATAAGCAAAAATGTTATGCCCACCGCTGGGGGGAAGACCCCTCGAGACACCCGAAGTTCGTTCGCCGAGAAATGTAACGCAATCCGGGTTCGAGTATATCCGTGAGACAATACCAATGCATATATAAAACTTTTTTATTTTTTAGTTATCAAACTTTAACCAATATACTTTTCGGATTTTTCTGTTTAAGACGAGACCAAACACGATATAATTTGAACTATATATATTGGTTTAATCTATATAAATAAAAATAAATATTCATTGAAGTCCGAAGAATGTTTTTATGAAGAGAAAAGTTGGAAAAATCACTTGGAAAACGTGAAAATCTAACTTTTCTTTTTTTCATACAAAGGATTATTAGCCTGTATAGATAAAAAGCTATGCCTGTCCAAATTAAAAAAAAAGGTGTACGTGTGATTTTTTTATTGTTGTTTTTGTTTCTCTGTTTCTCAATTGACGAACAGAAAATATAAAACTTTATTGCGAATAACTGTTAAGATAAGTTCCTCAACTTATTTTTAGTGGTTTGGTTTGGTGTGTTAATAATTCATATACACTCAGTTCAAGACTCATGCCACCTATAAGACGCGGACGGAGCAATTTGGGTCTAAGAACCCGAAATGCTACAAACTAAGAAAATTTTCAATCTCATCGAACTGCACAGCAACGTAAAGAGCGAAATGAAATTGAAAGAATTCGAATACTCCAAACCCGTGCATCGCGTCGTTCAGTTCATAATCTTGCAAGTTTGAATCGAACTGTTTTCAGTTACGATGTTTCAATTGACTATAGTGCCTACCAATGCGTTGATATTGGATCTATGAACACAGTTTGCCTACATTGTAAGGCATTGATATTCAAAAATGAAGCCGCTGGATTGTGTTGCGCAAATAGCAAAGTGAAATTAATGCCTTTAACTCCACCACCAGAGTCATTGCGCTCATTGGTTTCAGGAACAGGAACTGATTCTATAAATTTCCTTAAAAATATCCAACAATATAATACCTGCTTCCAAATGACTTCATTTGGGGCAACGAATGTAGTTCGGGACAATTTAATGCCAACTTTTAAGGTAACATATTTATGACACACAGACTTATCTCAAAACTAATAAATCTGCTTTTTCAATTTACAGATACAAGGCCAAATATATCACCGAGCAGGTTCACAAATTCCTGCAAATTTATTTTATGGGCAATTCCTCGCAAGAAATTGATCTGCGTTGTGCACATAATATGTGGTTCTGTGAAGAGGCTAATTGTAGAACCTTCTTCCATCAACAGAATCAGTTGGTTACATTGTTCAAAACTGCACTGGATCTCATGCCATCTGATAATCACAAAATCATTATCAGAGCTGATAAAACTCCTGTGGGCCAACATGCAAGACGTTACAATGCACCAACAATTGATGACGTTGCTATAGTTATAGTTAGCGAAAATTTAGAATCCCGTGATATTCTTTTACATCGCCGGAATGATCAATTATAGCGTGTGCATGAAACACATCGGTCATATTATGCACTTCAATATCCCATCATATTTTGCCAAGGCGAAGATGGTTATCACTTCTCAATCAAGATAATAGATCCTCTTACAGGTAATTATTAAAAATTTGGATTAGCAATGCCATCTCTATATTACCTATTATATGAATTATAGGCGAGTTTAACTATTTCCAGTGAGCTTACGCTATAACCATAAATAAATCCCAGTGGGAATCATTAAATGTTTGCGGCATTAATTTAGACAATCCATGTTTCTCGCATGGCCAATTGTAGTTGCCTGTTTGCGTGTTGGAAAACCATCATCCCTGTTTGTTTACGCACCAGGTAAACAAACAAAAAATATTGTGTACCAGAAAGTGTTACAATGAAAATATCATTTAATTTTCCAATGTATGAGTGCATACGTTAAGTATTTATGTATAATTCATTGACATAGCATTATGTATTGACATAGCAATATTTTTATATGTAAGTATAACTTATTGACATACCATTATACGACTTAGCCTAAGCTGTAATGTACATTGAGAATTTAATAAATAAACGAACAAATAAACTGTATATTTAAATTAAACGGCGATATCATCAGAATATAACCAGAATTAATAAGTATTGTGGCACTGTAATGAGGTAAGTTATTAATTACATATTTTATCTAGTTTTATGCAAACAGGTCTGCTACACGCTTGATATTTTTCTTACTTTGCGCGTAGACGGACTGCCACAGTCTAAAAGCTTTGACAGAACGACGTCTGTCGGGTCAGCTAGTTGACGATAAAAGTTTCCAACGCAGAGAAGGATAGCGAGTGAAACAGAAAGAGATGCTGCGATCGTAGCAGTCGGCAAAGATCAAAAGTCAGTTTAATTGTTCTGCTTTATTTTTCATCCATTTTTTATACAACTTTCTCCATCATATTCCTGACATTTTCCTGATTAAAACGAAACGAAACACGACTTAATTCGAGTTATATTTACAATATCTTATTGGAGTAAAGTCATCGATGTATGCGTAACATTTGAAATTACAAATAAATATGTCCGGAATTACATCGTGTTTAGTCCCATTTGAATCAGGAAAATGTTACAAACATGTTGGTAATAGTTTTATAAAAAAAAAATAAAAAATGAGAAGTTACTGTCTGGTTACGTTCGGTCTTATTCGCTCGAAATGTAGTACCTTTACGATATATGCAAACAGTGATCGTGTTATTATTCTTTCTGTTCTTTTCTATGTCCGGCAAAATATCAATCAATGTAGGACCTGTACGATATACGCAAAATTTAAGGCCCAAAAGTTTGCTTATGTAGAATGATTACGGTATTATAAGATCCAAGTGCAATAGAGTTTATTAGGGTTAATTTTCTGGCTTTACAGCATAACACGTACATACGTTACGCTTACCGGTAATCACATTGCTTGATTACCACACTACTGCAAGACCATAATACATATTTTACGTTCATACATACACACAATATATACATACATTACACTTATACTCGTAGTACTCCACACACGCGCGCGCGCGCGTCGCATGTAACATATATAAATACGTTCTTCTGTTGCACATGTCTTATCGCAGTCTTTAGTTGACAGTGATCGTTACAACGCTTTTACTAAATTTCGGCAGAAAAAATCTCACGTCATACTACACTTTTAAAATAGACTCCATTTAATGTTGATGGTTATGAATTGTTAGAAGTACTCAGTGTATCGATTTAAGAAGAATCATGTACAAATTTCTATTTGTCGTACTATTATGTGTACTGATCGTGGCCCAGAAGACGGAACGGGACTCTCCAAAAAATTTGCACATCTTTCGGAATGTTCGTAAATGGGTACTTCATAATTATGGTGGGTAACAATTTTGCATTAGTAAGTTCAGGTGGTTCTTCTTCGACGTCATACGGTACCACGGTGCGAAGTGCAATATTTTTTTTTAAGATGTTATATATGATCCTATAGACCTCTACGTGAAATCGACCATTTTTTAGGGGTTTTCATTGAACTACATTACTGATACTTGAGAGTTATTTGAAACGTCTTAGATTCTAATCCCTTTTTTATGACAATATTCGATGAAAAGTGTGCACACTCCAGATACGACAAAGTCCTTGCAGTTTAGCCAAATTAAATGATTTTGGTAAAAATTGTAGTTTATTCGGTTTAATGCATTTGATATGCGTATTACAAATAGCGCATAATGTAAAGAAGTTACGTTATTTAATTTTAAATAGATTTTTTCAATATTATGAATTCTTGCTCAAGATTTCGCAATGAGTGCACTTACTTCAATAAGAAGTAATCTCTCGTAAACTTTATAGCTTTTTTTGCATTAGGCATCAAGATTCGTGACCTAGACCTCGAGAGAAGAATAACATCCAAGCAGGAAATTATGTATCCGAATGTGTTAAAGAATATATCGATCGTTTATTAATCACATGATGGAACATTCTTACTTAGGAGGAGATCTGCTACATAGACCTGCAGCGGTGTATCTACAGCGGCTTCAAAAACAACTACCGCCACATGTTCCATTCCCCTGCAATGTTACTGGTAGCTAAATAACATTATTAGAAATGTGTGAAATTCGATAAAAACCCATGTATGTAAGCTTCTTTCTATTCCTCGTCAGTAATGAAAAATACGGTTGTGCTAGATGGTAGGTCTTCAAAAGTACCAGATTCAGTCCATCGTTTAAAACCTGGTGACATCGATGTGATTGCTGCGATAGGTGATTCTATAACAGCTGGTAGTGGTATTTTTGCATCTAATATGATACAGTTACTCATCGAAAACAGAGGAGTTGCCGCAAGCATCGGTGGCCAGGGAAACTGGCGAACGTATTTGACACTTCCTAACATTCTTAAGGTATGTTTGTTTTTATCTCCTCAGATACTACGTGAATGTGCCGCGCAACAGGGTTCAGCTAGTATATTTTTAAATCGACCATTTCACCTGCATCTACCTAACACTATTATACAGTACAAACTCGATATATTCCTACTGCATACATTCCTAATGGAAAGAAAATGGATTAGATGTGACGAAAGCGCGCTCCACACTACTTTTTCGTAATGTCCTGCTTCACTCCTACATCTCCTGGGACAGGAAAATATTTAGGTTTTACTGCATGGCGATTTGTCTTACGATCGGCCATCTTTACAATGTTTGTAATATTAAATTTTCTTGCATGCAGGAATTTAACCCGAATTTAATAGGCTATTCGCTTGGAGATTCCTTTACTTCTGATCCGGATTCGCAATTCAACGTCGCTGAGCCTGGTGCAATGGCTAAACACATGCCCTTCATGGCCAGATATCTAGTCAATAGAATGAAGCAGGATTCAAGAGTAAATATCAGAGAACACTGGAAGGTTCGTACATTTCGAGCAATCGGTAAAATTATTCAGTCACTAAATGGATAAAACAAATTATTTCATCATACACATTTCAATAGAATTGAAGATAACAAATTATGTCCAAAGTTGACATAATAATTTCGCTTTTCTCTAGATTAGCGTACTCAAGCTTAACGTAGGTTTAAGTGCCTTGTTTTCAAATGTTTTCCCTATATAGCACTGTCATTTGTATCAACGTTCTACCCTCATTTAATGACTTTAAAGGATCTTTCCAAGGAAACATATGTTACGCATGCATGTAGTCGTAGATAAGGGAAATCTGCACTTGTCTTATCACTGCAGCAATACTATATTCTATTTTCTAGAAACGCTAGAAAACATCAGGGTGGTTTCTTAATGTTCGATTTACAATTTCTTCTTATCTATACCATTTATGGATACCTTTTGTACATCAATAACATTAATACTGTTTCCTACCAGCTGATCTCTATACTTATGGGACACAACGATTTGTGCAAAGAAGTATGTGTCGCGCCATCACCGCCGTCTATATTGGAAACTTATAAAAGCGATCTAATCGATACTTTGAGAACATTACGGGACAACTTGCCAAGAACTTTCGTCGTTGTTCCTACGATATTTCCTCTCAATATATACGTTGATGTAATGAAAACTGAACCAGTATTGAAGTGTTATATTACGACACGATATTTTTGTCCCTGTTTGTTTGGTTTACCATATCAAGATCGTATACCAGAATATTATGACATATTGAAAAGGTAGGTGTGATTTGACGTATTCAAAAGACACACAAATTTTCATTATAGAATTGTGCAGATTTGATTTCCACCATTCATAAATCGAAACGTCTAAACGATACCGAAGAATGATATTTTTTAAGTGTAGACAATTTCGCAAGAATTGAATAATTGCTTTGGTATACATCTTATTTTTTTCCTTCTTAGATGGATGGAAGTACAGGAAGAAGTTGTTAATTATCCAGAATTCAATACACAAGATTTCACTGTTGTATCTTCACCTGTGCTTCAAACTTATCCACCGCCACTTACGGAAGACGGACGGGTAGATTTTACACAACTCTCCATTGATTGTTTTCACCCCAGTCAAAAAATTAATGCACGATGTAGGTGATCATTCTGTGAAAACTGTTACATCCGTGAAACGGATACCGCTTACATGTCACTGTTAAACTATCCTTAAATTCTACCGGGATGTTTCAGAAGCTCTCCACAACTTCTACTTAAATTCTCCCTACCGATTTCATTGGTTCTTCCCAAATTTTTTTAAATCCAATTTCTTTAGACCTTTTCTAGATTCCCCTAGAAACTCGAAGATAAACCATAGTAGGTTTCTCTTCTAAACGTATCCTTGACGATGAGAAGTGCACGCTGCACCCAAAAATACAAATCAATTCAGCGCATTTAACATTGCACCTGCCTAATTATTATTCTAGACACGAATATTTATTTGTCGCCTATAATAATCGAAATACCCGCCGCTTTTGTTACAGTAAACGCTTGCTAAATGCGTCGATTATACTTAAGATACTAATCTGTCCATCGATTTATCATTTTCAAGATGCTAATGCTCTGTGGAACAGTCTGTTGGAGCCAGTCGGTAACAAATCAACAGGCTATCGTCGAGAGTACGAAAAATTTTTGTGTCCTACTCCGGAGAAGCCATTTCTGATGACGCGGGAGAACTCACAGGTGGGATGGGAGAAATAATACTGTTCTATCTGTGGGAGACACATAATGTAGGGCTAAAAATATGTACTCGAAATATGAAAAGAAGTTTGTTAAAACATTTGTTTCCCAAAATATTGCAGAAAATAAGTGGTATGATAGTTGTTTTTAGAATTTAATAGAAATTCTATTGATATTTCTAATAATCTATACTGTTTAAATGTAAATGAAATTCACAAAGAAATTTGCGTAGTTTTTAAGAAATAGTTTCTTCCTGTTGTTAAACCACAGAATGTTCCAAAAAAATGCAAATGAAACAGAATTGATTCTAGATTAATAAATATATCGAAATAAAAAACAATTTTTTATCATTATCCAGTTTTTATTTTTTTGAATCAATAGTATAATTTTACTATATGATATCAGCAGTCAATGTGTGAATTAATAAAAATGGCCGACACACGCATATACTTTTAATATCCTCAACAACCGTGATCTTACTAATTTATAAATAGTGAGATAGAGAAAAGCATTTCCAACAATGTTATATTATATTTTGATTATTTTTCACAAGCTTTCCAATATACAGTGGAGGACAAAAGTATTCGTACATTTGAAATATAGAAATAAAAGCAACAATATTTTCTATATTATTAAGTATATTTAATCATATTAAGCTGTATATTAAACATTACACTTACAGCAATAAATAACCCAAAACCGAAGGCAATAACATCATGTAGTAACTTGAAATGACTTGAAATTCACGGGACCGTAAGAAATCGCCGGGACAAAAGTATTCGTGCACTTAATAATTGCTACAATAATTTTAGCAGGAATTTTATAAATTAATATTTTATATGATAACCCTTCCGGCGAATCACTTCACGTAATCTATCGGGCACTGACACCAAACTTTTAACAAAGTCAGGTTCTATATTACATCATTCTCTTTTTAATATTTCTTTCAAGTGTTCTTTCGACGTTATATCATGTTTTCGCACATTTTTTTCTAGTTTCGCCCATACATGTTCGATAAGATTTAAATCAGGCGATTGTGGAGGAGTTTCAGGTCACAGTCATGCTGAACATAAAATGTTTCCCCAATGCCTAATTTATGTGCACTATTTGTAAATTTTCTTTTAAAATATTTATATATAAATGGTTATCCATTATTTTATCTTTTATTAATAAATTGCCGTCTCCAGAAGCACCAATACATCCCCACACCATCACACTTCCACCTCCGCGTTTCGTCGTCGGTTGCATATTTTTGAAATCCAATTCGCTATTAGCTTTCCGCCATACTTTTGACATACACTTGACAAATTTTAACTCGTAGGAAAATACTACGTTTTTCCAGAAGTCGTCGATAGCATTTATGTATTGTTCTGCAAATTCTAATATCTTTTTTTTGTTTACTTTGCTTATGAGTGGTTTCTTCCTCGCAACTGTACTGTTATATCCGGCCCTATGCAGCACTCTTCGTACTGTTTTAGGGTGAACTTCTTTCAGCATATATTCTTTAACGTGTGATGCAATTTCAGATGCACTGGTATCCGGTTTTTCTGTAATAGTTCGGATGATTTTACGCTTTTCTCTCGTAGTTAATTTTCGGGTCTACCGATTCTTTCTTTATTCCGCAATATTCCTTCTTTTTTATACTTATTTATAATACTTTGTACAGTCGATCGACTTCTTTTTAGTATTTCTCATATATTTCTATATGATTTACCTTCTTCATGTAACGGTACAACAATTTTTCTTTCTTCCAATGTTGTTTCATTACGTTTTCTCCCCATGTTGCAAATATTAGTGTTAAAGTGTACTCGCCACAATTACTACTGACTAAACTAACATAACATCTACTAATGTAATGGTTACATTGATTAGAATGTCATGATGCCATCGCAACTGTTGTATTTATCAACATAAATGATAACGTACGAATACTTTTGTCCTCCACTGTATTTATAAAGAAATTCAGAGTTTACTTTATATTTAATGTATCCTCACGACCGCCATATTCCTTGATATTAGTGTTCTCGTACCGCAAGAGCAGTTTTCCCAATAATAAAAAATATTTTCGTTGGAAATAAGGAACACGCATGTCAAGGATAAAGCGATTCAGTTTTTTACGCGTAATTGCTCTCTTTTGTTTTGGAGCATATGTATATGTATATGTATGTATACATTTTGTATGTGCAATGCTTGCTTATGAAATAATTTCATTTTCTTTTTTTTCAATGGTCGCATCAGAAATACTTGTACTTCGTATAAATAAAGGTACATATTTTTCTGTTGAAGTAATATTGTAGCTTGCGACTGTATCTTGTGACGGTAAAATTTTCATACGTCACAAGTACCCACCCGTCGGGGTACCGTTACCGTTACGAATTTTTTTCTCACAATCAGAAACTAATTATCCGATTTAGCTACATTTTTTGTTTGATTCGTAAAGGATTAGGCTATTACAAAATAACTTTTTTGATAGTGACAATTATTTTTATAATATCGAAAAATTTAAATAAATACTTTTTTGCGTTTTTCTAAATCAGGGGTGTAGGAGTTTTAAATTAACAAACAATATCATATTCCTTGAACTTTCAAATAAGTTCTTCAAAAGGATGAAGCCTCAGAAATTTGTCACAATACGCTGGGAAAGGACGCAGTGTGTCTTTGTTACAGGTAGGCGAGTCGTGAGTTACGTTCGAGCACCTCCTAACCCATTATACATTTTTTCGCAACACCGAGTTTGTAAACCAGTCGTTATTAACAGGCATATTACAATTTTAAGGACTCAATAGGTGTCCCAAAAGTACCATTAACATTGTCAATGAACATAGACTCCTGACTTGCTGCTGAGTGCCTGGTACAGACACACATACATACATATACAGGGTGTTACCTTTAACGCTACTCACGATTTTTCTCCCACTTGCAGCCACCTTACAAAAAAAGTTTTGTACAATATGTTAAATTCGTAGGTACTGGTGTACTGAATTTGTACTGATAATTGAGCAAATGCTAAACTTTGCCTTTCTACGTTTGTTGAATTGCTTTAATGTTTGGTTGTTGGGTAACGATCACAATAAACTTTACTGATTAGACTTAATTACAGGTTCAAAATGCATTATTTCCGCCTTCCATCACGCAATATTCCGATCTTTTACTTCATATTTCCACTTCTGTAAATCGAGTAATATGTTAATAAAAATATAATGTAATATGTGTTTTGAATTCGTCTCTATATCGTTCTCTCGATAATTCTTTCTTCCGTAGAACACAGTATACATATGCCACATATCTTTATGTTATGATCATGAGATACTCTTTATCTATAATCTATAGCTTGTGGTATCAAATAACCAATTTTCGTTTATACTACTCATGACGGTTCTGATTGGTTTTAGCATGCTACCGCCGCATATTCATGAATTATGATTTTAAAACGTTTCCTACTTCTGCGGACGGAAAAATCCAACAATTTTTGAAACTCTGTATTTCTTTACTGAGATTCTTCCATTGGTCGGCAGAATATGTATAATTGTCATAAATAATTATTAGTTTAGGTATAGATCCACAAATTTTTTAACGCGTAAATAACACGTGAAATTAAAGTTTATATGAATTATTCTTAATATATTGAAAAAAAAAAAATATTTTTGAATAAGCTTTCCCTAGATTGTGAGTTAGTTATGTGTTATATACATAAGTACACATTGAAAATTAAGTCGTAAAGTGTCTCAACTTTTTATGCGATGTGTGTGAGACCTATACATACATCCTTTGTAACCGCTGCTGTGCTCAGCACTATTTCAGTCCATACTCAGAAGTGTATGTTCCAAGAGTGAAAACAGTTATTCGTGTGCGAGTATTTCCTCCGGATTAACTGCTCAGTCAGTTACTGAGCAGTTAAATCTTACAAATTCAGTACGCACTTTCCAAGTATTTGGTTGTGAAATGATTGTAAAGCGTGGGTGTGAATACGTGAAGTATTGAAAGGCTGTAATCATTGCTCCGTGCAGAAGATGGACAAGAAGGAACCGTTTAGAATTGGTAAGAAATACAGATGTGATCTTTCAAAGGTAAAAATCTTTGATCATATGCTTATATTATTACTCATCATATTTAAATTTGGTGGACACTTTTAACTGCATAGTATATTTGTATACATTGGCTCACGAAAGTATGTAAACGGCTTTTAAAATGGTGCATCTTTTGTAAGATTAAAATAAATGATCTCTACTTTTTTATCGTAAGTAGGAGGATTAGTTTGTTGTGTAAAATGCATCAATTGGTTCAAAAAAGTTATAATTCGTGGAAGTAACATAAAAAAATGTAAATCCTAATTTAATTTTTAATATCAGAGCTTATAAAGAAAATTTATAATAAGCCTTTTGTTGAACCTAGTAACTTATATGTATGCCGAAAGTTTCTACAAAATAAGTTAATGTATTTAGAAATTGTAAGTAATCGAAGTTGATAAAAATTGCAGTTTTTTTATCTAAAATTAATTATGTTCTTAGCTAAAAACTGCAACATTTGTCAACTTTAATCCTAGATTTACCAGGAAATAATAATTATTTAGATAAAGTGTGAACACCTTCTGAAGTCACTATTATGTAAGTACCGTATGGTTGAAAACGATAAATTGTTAAAATTCATTGTTTCCTTTTTTAAGGTTACTTTTTTCAATCTTCAAGTGACTAACAGTTCCCGAATAATAATAATATATTTTTATTATTATATTGTCGTAGCTGACACAGAATAGATTTCAAATATGTATGATATATGCCCCTATATAATGTTGATTTCCGGACCGTTTCGTATGACGAAAACCATAATAATTTATAAACAGTTAAAATACTGAATATTTATTTACTCTTATTTATACTATTTATCCTGCAAGAAATATTCCATACGATTTCCATTATCTTTACACATTTTCACGTAAGAAATCCATTCTACCAAAATACACCAAACAAGAAAGTATTTTAAAAATCATCATTTTTATTTAAAGTATTTGACAAAAAATATTTTCTTTTAAAATAAAAGATAAAATAATCTTTTATTTTTCTACAAACTATCTACTACACAATTCATCTCAACTTTATCGTAGAGAATATGTATAGTAAAATAAGGTGGTCAAAAGTGTTTTTAAATCGATTTTACCTCGTATTTTCTCCATTTAGTAACATACAAAAATTCCCAAAAAATGCGGGGACATTATGGTAATGGAAAAGTATACATATTAGAGAATTCTTTGTCTCAAATCCTAAATGCAAAAAATAAACTAAAATAATGTCAAAGTTCAGATTTTGTATCAAAAGTTAAGAGAAACCATTTTCTTCCTTTTACAATAGAAAGATATTGACATGATTATGTAGTATCCTCTAAATTTTTTCAAATATTTTAGTACGATACATCATAATAATAAAAAAAAAATCGATCTTTTTCTTCATTCTTTCTTACAAAATTAATATATTATGTAATTTTTAATATTATTGTTTTGAACAGGATAAGATATAAATTGAAGAAATTACGTTAATTTAGAGAATTGGACCTCTGCCGCTTATTTTTCGAAGTTTTAACTAGTTATTGAACGTAGTTGATATAGAAGTCGTTAAGATATGTTACTACGAAACTACCGAGAACTTTTGCATCATAAATTTGCACCCAGCATAGATGAACATTTTTGTTATCTTTTTGACTTTAATTTTTGTTTATTATTTTTATATCTTGTATCATCCTATTAACTGGTTAGTATATTAATTTTATTAAATATATTGGTATGCCTGTTCGTTTAAAAATACAGCGTGAGATAATCGGAGCGATGGTCGTCACTCGAGGAAAGAATGTGCAGCTCAGCAACACGTGCCGTACGAAGAACCTTATAGCATGATCAGCTATGGTTCATCATTACTACTAAAATAATATAATACATAGATTTTTATTTTTGTTGGGGTATGATTAAAGGTGGGATTACTAAATTTAAAAAGACACAGTTTAATAACAAACTTTAATATTAAATGTAAGAAATGTATACATATAACCAGGTATATCTAGCCTGTACCGATTCTCATGTCAAACTGACAAAAAATAAAGTCTTAGATGGTTAGAGCCTACAAACGGTCAATCTTTAACAGAATTTACAGATTTTCATAGGATACCAAATACTTATGTTTCAAACAGTTAGAAAATTTTGATTTTATAACAATTATTGCAGTTACACTTAAATCTAGCAACGAACATGAGTGTCGAGTGCAATTTTGCTTTTTAAACAATTTGACGTAACATTCAAGGTCGAGTCGCAGGTTAATGTACCGGAATTTGCTTGCAATTCTTGAGCTTATCACAATACAGATTGATATTTACTTGTTTACGTCGGCTAATATTCTGAGAAAGAGAAAAGAATTTCTTGATGAGATAATTTCACGAAGGTAACGAATTCCAGAAAAAAGATACTCAAAATTTTGTATTAAATCAAGCTCAATAAAAAAAAGAATGATGATATGGTTAAGGGACGTATATTCCTTCCTTCTGAGAATCACCATGGTCTTGCACGTTGTTTAAGTATACAAGCGGGTGTATCAATACTCACTTGCTCTTTCAATGTGGAATAAATTTAGATTGTGTCTATGTGGTACTAATTCACTTGTTTTGATTCGATTTTTTACAATGTGTGCTATCTCGCATTAATCGCAATACAATTTATCTATTTTCGAGTTATAAATCCAAGATGTGCGCTTCGACGAATTATTGTCTGTGAATTTTTTTTTTGTTCTTTGAAATTTTCATGTAAATTATAACGTCATCGAGGTATATTAAAGTTTCTATTCTGGCCAATTCGTGCTATACTTAATTCATTAACTCTTAAAATATTGTACATGTTGTTTTAATGCGAAATCTTGAATCTATTTCAATTTGTTGAAATTCGCTTGCAAGATCAAAGATGGAAAAGTACTTTGCATAAATGGTATAAAGTGTTTGTCATATTAGCCAATAAATAAGCGTCACTTATCATTTTTTATTAAGTTTTCGAAAATCAATCACCTTTCTTTATCTCGATAACATTTTCGTGCAAAAGTTTCAATTTAATTAAACTTATATCTACTACCGTATCAATTAGAAATATAGCCGAGTAAGAACGAAATACGAATGTTTTTATGACAGGAGAGTCACGATTTAATTCTGCAGTTAAAACTGTTGGTCCTTTTCTATTATTGATTGATCCATTGGAATCTGGTAACTCCTTGTCGCGTAGTTTCGAAGAGTTATTTGGGAGTTTAAATGTCAATTATTTTGCAGCTACGAGGAACGAAATCGGAATCGATTTGATGATGAAGGTCTAGAATCGTTAGGATTTAATAAATGTTGAATGCGATTGACTTTTGTAAAAGTTGTAAGGAAGTACGGCGATGTTCAAAATTATTGGGGGAATAGGAATGATAAGTGTGCGTACTACTAAGGGATTAAAACATTGTGTGAAGAGTAAAGTGGAAAATTACACAGTTCAGGATATTTATACGATTCGAATGGAACTCGTAGAAGTTTAAATATTTCTGAAGGTAATTTCGAAGAATCTGAATTTCTCTTTAAAATGGAACTGGGACTTCGAGAAAGATTGTCCGTTTAAATTTTGATGATGTGGAACACAATGCGTTGTAAAGTGTTGTCGTGTATCTTGCTGATTAGAATAATTTGAACAAAAATTTGTCTTGCCAAAATAAAAATAATCTATTGAATTCATCATATAATATTTCTGATTTCATACTCGTTTCAATTTCAACTGCAAACATTTAAGAAACGCTTCAAGAGCACATTCTTATGCAAGACGTAGTACATACTCTACATCATTATGATATGAATTGCCTAAGACATTTCGAGCACTCCTACTTAAAACATTAAGCTGATCATATAAATGTTTACCGATTCGTTTCTACGCCTGTGACTTCTATCTGTTTTGTGTTAATAATGTGAGAAAACATTTCTGTAGCAAATATATTCTTGAAATGTAAAGTTAATTCGTTAAGAGTATTAACGTGTTTTTTCTATGTACTGTCATGTAGAAATCATTTTAATTTTTCTAAAACTACTTTAATAAATGGCCTTCTGATGCAGGCAGTATATAAACTGTGTCAGTGTGAATATTTTGTAAATAATCTCTAAACGGTATATTTTAGTCATAAAAATACGTTCCATAAATAGTGTCGTGTATTAATGTAAAGCATTCCGCCACATATATCGTTGCTCCGCTCCTGAGAATTTAACAATTATTTTCGGATAACTTGGTTTTGGAAACGATTAAAGAATTGAAATTCACCGGTAGTTGAGTGAGAATAAAAACAATTTGTTAAAGACTTGAGGTTACACTCGTTTATTGTTCGATTAGTTACTAATTTTTGAATTGAGATTGCAGTAGAGGTAATATTTGGTTATGCCGTAGCGCTCTTTGCACGATACGTGTTGCTTAATTGCACATTCTTTAGCCGAGCGACGACAATCTTTCGGAGCGCAATATCATCATTTTCAACTACAAGTTCAGAAGCTTTAGAGAACAAGACTTCACCAGTCGTTGATAGAAGTATGGAAAAGACTTTATTCGTCTATTGTAAGAGAATAAAACACTGTTTTAACAATACATTCGGTGCTTCGTTACATTCTCCAGTTTTTCGTTCTCTCCGCCCTGGTAGCATGTTGCTTTTTATATTTTTGGAAATGGACGATAAAATCGGGATTTCTATTGTCGGTGCTGATGGTGTCCTACTATCGGGGCTGACCATGGTCATGCCACAAAGCCACGTAGCCATTACACAATGGACCTCGTTATTGTGACTAGATGCGGCTCTGGCTGCTAACGGGGTACAACATCCCTCCCCCCTTGGAAGGAGCATATTTGACGGTTGTGACGACGTACGATAATACATAGATGAAATACAAATACGCAATATTATAATAATGACATAGTGCTTTTACAGTGCGATACTAATGTGGTGTTAATATATGTATGTATATAAGGCAAGGCTATATTTACATTGCGTTTTGTCCACAAGAATTTTTTCACTTTTTAATTCGCGGTTCTGGTGAGGTTGGATTTTCGTTCTCCATTTCTGTCATTTTTTTTTTCATTTGTTACATATTTTTAACGCTCTGCATTTGAAGCTTATTATTACTACTATGATAAGGAGTATTATTCCGCTCGCAAGGGACTAAAATGGTATTTTGACGATACATTGATTTTTTCGGATCTAATTCTGCTCTTATCAGTTATAGATTTTTGCTTACCAGGCGGAGTTCTTCCGTATGGCTTATGATTTTGCGCAGTTTGTCTTTTTTATTGTATAATAGTTTAAGTGTATTACATCTAGATTTTGAGGTACATCCAGTATCAATAGTGTGGCAGTATTTTATTATTAAAATAAAGAGAATGAACAGAAAAAGAATTTAATACACCGATATAAATTCTTAAGCAACTCGTGACTTCTCGCGATTGAAGTCCGAGATCGTCTCTCTCTCAGTTGCCGCGCACCGGCGAACAGATAGGACGTGAACAGATAGGTTTTGTGATGATAGGTAATTTATCGTTTCGTCGGCGTTATAACTTACGCTTGTTTCTATTCTAAAATCTATCGCCAAAATTGAACATCTTCCATTTGTTATATTATACATAGTATCAGAATCTTGTATTGTCTTGAATTATGAATGTGTATCATTTTCATACGATATCAATAATTGTTCTACGTTGGGGATGACATTGATTCATGATCCAAGTTTGTATAATTTAATTAAGACGGTGTCGTTCAATGCTATTATTCGGGTATTATAATTTTACAGGTGTTCTAAAAATTTAGTTAGAATTTAAATTTCTCAAGGTCTCACTTGAAAAATTGGTCAGTGTAGTTTACGTAGATACTGTTATACCGCAACACACAGAAGGAAGTTCTTTTAGTGAAGAACTACACTTTTTATGATGAAGTATTTTTAGTACTGTAGGATAGTGAGGATAGTAACTGTGTAGGTCAATTTATTATAGGGTTGTGGCGTTTGCAGTCCTCGCGGTACAAGGAAAGCAACGCGCTTTCTCCTCCACGTGGTGTAGGCTTTTTACTTTTTTGTCAAAAACCGTAAAGGTCGTGTGGTAGTTAAGAAAGCGTCGTTGCGTAGAGAACTTGAATGTAGTACGGAGATAATTATTGTAGAACGCGTTATTCTATAGTTCAAATATATTTATTAACATATCTAATTTTAATCGGGTTTTTATTCACCACCACCTAAATTATATTACATTATATTAAAAGGTTCGAAAAGAGCGCAGAGGTTCACTGATATACGCGTAAAAGTTCGAAAATTTGCGTGACAAGCGTCTTGATCAGAAACTAACAAGTAACTTGTTAGTAAATTCTTTATATCATTGGACTTCGTTTATAATACATCGACGGATGACATACAATTTGGTATTTGGAACACTGACTGAGTGTTTTTGGGTTTTTTAACTATAAAGTAAATATTTCATTGTCTCATCTGTATGAAGTGGGTCGCTGACTTGGCGAATTAATGCAGGCTGTTTAACACCCCCTTCCTTGAAAGAGATTTTTCTTGCAGAAAATTCTTAGATGGGCAACTTAGGTGGAAGTTCCAAAAACGATGTTGATTTGTCCCAGATGACCTCCTTGACTGGGAATGATACTGCGATCGGCGTTGGTTTTGGCTTGTATGGTTGCTGGTCGTGTTCTTTAGTGACGGTCATTGACACGGTAACAGGATTTTTTGTTTGTTGTTCTTTACATTTTCTTACAATGGTAAAGACGCCAATTTTGTTACAAATATAGATAATTGCAGAAATAACTAAAAATGTGGTTATTGACCCTATAGTTGTGCATATGCTTTCATTTCGTGCAGCTGATCTAGTACGCTTGCTTATTTCTTCAAACTCTTTTCTTATTTCACTCAAGCTACGTGAATATTGGTATAATTCTTCAGTATGTATTAAAGATTTCGGTATAATTGGTAGGTGTGCAAAGAATGTTTTAGTATTATTTATTATTGGTAGGTCCTTTAATCCTAATGTTAGCTGTATTTGGTATTTTACTACGTCGTTATTTGCCGCGTGTAATGTGGTAGTTCGTGTTTGACGTATGCAGCCTGGTTTTTGTTTTATAAAATTGATATTTTTTTAATGATTTTGTATATGGGTTGGCGTTATTCGGACAAGTTACATGGATACTTTTGGTATTGCGTGAAATTGTTATCCATTCTGTGTTAGATTGTAGTTGTATGAATATGGTTTCTGGAAATTGTGTAATTCTTAAAGGACAATCTGATTCTGATACCGGTAGCACATGTAAGGCTTTTATTAAGCAAGGATTTTGAACAATTGAATTTTGCGGTGGTGTGTTTCTTTCGCAGATATTAATGTTGTACTGTGTTTTACAGTTTTGTTTTCGCGAGATAGCAGGAAATGTGTAAGATCGAGTTTGTGCATCTAACAAAAAGTACATAAATTTTTCAGGTATCGAAATAAAGATTAAGTTGTCGTTTTCGATTTTTGATATTAGAATTATCTGGAAATAGCTGTAAATACTGTCTTCTAAGACCGGAATTCTGATTTCAAAACAAAGTCGCAAAGTTTTTAAAGTGAATATGTTAATCTGCAAATTGGAGAATTTTGTAGGTATTCACAAAATTTACAGGATACAAAAGTTTGCGTGATCCGTATTTCGATTCGATATCCTTTAGATGGTTCATGAAATACGTAATAGGAAGTACATACCATCAGGTCGATTTGTTCTAATTTAGCATTATTGAACGTGATTTGAATAGTTTCTAAAATGCTTTCGTATTCCTAAAAATACGTACTGATTGTTAATTCCAATCCTAATTCCCCTTCTTTGTTCGCTAATTACTTCTGCATTTGATGTCGCTATCATATCCTGTCTATTTTTTGCTAATTGTTTTATATTTGTTATTATGTCTTCAACTATCATGGTTTCATTATTAATTAAGTTAGTAATATTGTGGTTATCTTTATACAATTTGTCGATTTCGTTACTATAATATTCGGCATCTTTTTGGCTAAGGGTTCCAAAGAAGAGGCTAGCAAGATCGCGAGATCTCGCTCTCACCTGAGTCCTCGGCGTTACTTATATGTTGTTAGTAGATTGAAATTGTTTCACTTACCTTTCCCTTGGCGTAGGGTACCTATTGGAGTGGATGTTCGGTAATGAAGCGATAGGGTAGAACTCCAAGTAAGTCACTTAATTTTGGGCACAAATCAGTTTATTCACAATCGGTGCAGGTTTCACTTATGTCGCCGCGTATTGTGATTGATAATTATAATAACCTTGCTCTGTCAAAGCGCGGAGCTTTCGTAGCAGAGTCGTGTAGGCTTAATTTATTGAATAATCGCGTATTATACTTCGCGGATTGTACTTCGCGGATCGTACTTGAAACTTTATATAACTTGCGCACTTGGTGCTTCTGAATGACTGACTGACTAACTGACTGACTGACCGACTGATCGCACTTCTTACTGCACGTACTGCACACGAGGGCGTTTTGTCGCGACCTTTTATAATTGTTAAAAGAGGGCACAAAGTTGTATTTTTCAATTTGGGTGAACTACATTCATTTGGATTGTCAGCGCTTTCGCAATATGTCGACCCGAGTGAACCGTTCTCTCGGAATTGCGATACGATGAATTTGAATGCTGACCAGGGAATTTAAGGAATTCGTCACAGGACGTTACACCTAGCCGCCTAAATTGTTGCATATCGGTACGATATCAACAAATTAATTCGTGAGTGATTTATATAAAAAAAAAAATTTGGTGTTATTCAAATTCATAGTTTCTGCCCTTCCTTACTTAGCCGGATTTTACAAATTTTCAGGTAAGTGTAATTACATTATTTGTGCTGTAAAAAGTAAATGTAAGTAAAGAGCCAGGTATCGCAATACTACAAATGGAACAGCAATTGGATAGCACTAACACCAACACCGAGAAAAGCACAGAACCCAGGAATCCTAAAACCTAACACGAATATTTCCTGAGAATACAAAGAAATGAACTCATTAGCATCAGGCGGAATTTACTCGCAGGAAGACCTCCAAAACCTCCAGCAACATATCATGTTCCCCTCAGAAAAATCAGCCTTACTGAACACAATAGCGAGGGGCATGTTAGGAGAGGAAAACGTGCAAGGAGGTCTAATAAATAATCTGTTCACGGAAAAAGCGCTATCCCACATTGCTGAAGACACCTGGAACAAATTTGTGGAAAAACTAACTAAATTCGGTTCAATTAGTTCGGCAATAATAATGATACTCATAATCATCCACATTTGCAAACTAATAATCGACACAATCATACGGGGATATACACTGCATACTTTATATGGATGGTCTCTACACCTATTAGCAGCCATCTTCAGTTCCATTACATACTTACTGGTAACACTAAAAAACAATAAGAACAACTTTCCAAGAAGAAAACGCCTGTCGAAAAACGAAAACATCGAACTGACGAAGATCAAAGTGGAACACCCAAAATTGAGGATATCACCACCCATCCCATCACGACCACCGATGATCAAGACACCAGAATCACAACCAGCCCAATACACAAAAACGCAAAGGACGATACAAAACACAGTATCAGTTTTTACGCTGGAAGAACTAAATTAAAAACGTACGGGATTGGGAAAAAAAAACGCAACATACACAAATAAATAAACGCAACTTGGCAAATCAAGATTTATTTTTCAATAAAAAGCGACGAAATAAAAAAAAAATTCATCTTCATTCCATTCTCGGTATTCCTCCAGGAACCTCCTGTAGGAGCGGCGAAATCGCCGCACAGCTCGCATATATTGAACGGCCACCATTCCCTCGGACCGAATAAAACGACCACCTTCGATCTGAAAAACACAAGCCAAGAAATAAAAAAAAAAAAAAAAAAAAAAAAAAAAAAAAAAAAAAAAAAACAATAATAATAATAATTACTCACCCAAGAAGCGAAAACATCCCTTAAGGGCACTGATAGCCCGGTCATCTCGCACGGCAATGGAAAGACGGCATACATCATAATTCAAGAATTTTTGTACAAGTAATAGCACCACCCATCCAGCAAGAATATATACCGAATACCCCACCAGCGCATTCGGAGTATCCGCTACCTCAGCACATACCTCCGGCAGACAACAAGTATCATTCCAGGAATTTTAGAATAAAAAATATTTTTTTTTTAATAAAAGAAGCCCAGAAGTGTCAGTCTACAAAACTATTTAATATACAGAACACACTTTCGTTGCGCACCCCTACCGTATCAATCTCAGCGGGGAGGGAAGCAAATGGTCACCAACACCATTTACTTTTTACAGCACAAATAATGTAATTACACTTACCTAAAAATTTGTAAAATCCG
This sequence comes from Megachile ligniseca, assembly GCA_945859555.1. Classification (NCBI taxonomy): domain Eukaryota; kingdom Metazoa; phylum Arthropoda; class Insecta; order Hymenoptera; family Megachilidae; genus Megachile; species Megachile ligniseca. The sequence goes on along the minus strand of OX243782.1, from coordinate 14,339,557 downwards.
GCTAACTCAGGAAGGGCAGAAACTATGAATTTGAATAACACAACATTTTTTTTTATATAAATCACTCACGAATTAATTTGTTGATATCGTACCGATATGCAACAATTTAGGCGGCCAGGTGTAACGTCCTGTGACGAATTCCTTAAATTCCCTGATCAGCATTCAAATTCATCGTATCGCAATTCCGAGAGAACGGTTCACTCGGATCGACATGTTGCGAAAACGCTGACAATCCGAATGAATGTAGTTCACCCGGATTGAGAAATATAACTTTATGCCCTCTTTTAAAAATTGTAAAGGTCGCGACAAAACGCCCTCGCGCGTAGTCAGTCGGTCAGGTAATCAGTCGGTCAGTGTGCAGTTGCAGTCACAGAAAGAAAATATCCGCGTTTCGGCAGTCAGTGCAGTCAGTCAGTCAGAAGCACCAAGTGCGCAGGTTATACAAATTTTTCAAGCACAATCCGCGAGGTATAATACGCGATCATTCAATAAATTGGGCTTACACGACTCTGCTACGAAAGCTCCGCGCTTCGACAGAGCAAGGTTACAATAATTATCAATTATATGTAATACGTATCGACACAAGTGAACCAGTACCGGTCGTGAATAAACTGATTTGTGCCAAAAATTAAGTGACCTTACTTGGAGTTCTACCCTATCACTTCACTACCGAACATCCACCTCCAATAGGTACCCTACGCCAAGGGAAAGGTAAGTGAGATAATTTCAATTAACTGACAACATACAAGTAACGCCGAGGACTCAGGTGAGAGCGAGTTCTCGCGACGTTACAACGAGTCCTAATACCTATGGACATTACAGGGTTAAGCCATATGCGTTTGACTCTAGTATATTGGGTTATACCTATACTAGCTGTAATTATATAACGTTTATTTTTGTATTTTACTAAATTTATCGTTAATAAGTTCGTTGCATTTGGAATTTTTCACGAGGTTGGAAATGATTGTTTCTGTATCATGAAGTGTGTTCAGATCATACCAAACTAGGGTAGTCCATGTTTTGTGGTATAGACGTGTAGTTCCAAGCGCATCGAAGTACAGGTTTGGTTGCGTACCCATAGGCGTAATAGTTATTGGTTCACTGTCGGTAACATGTCTCCAGGAGGCGAACCTAAAATAGATGACATGTTTGCGCATTTCAGACGATTCAAATGTACAAGTTGCTCTCTTTTATTAACGTTTAAAATGGCGTTGACATCTCCTCCGAGTTTTATAACTTGATATGGACCTAAAAAGGGTTGCGTTAAACCTTGTAAACGATCTTTTCCTTGGTTGCGCATCTAGACTCAGTCTCCTAGTTCTAAGGTTAGTGGTTTAATAGTCTTGTCATATTTCAATTTGACTTTTGTCTTACTACTTATTAGGGCGTTGTGCGCTTGTTTACTACTCCTGTCTAGTGCCTTGATGCTTTCCATGAGGTCGGAATATGTTGCTCGCGAATATGTATCACGCGAGTAATGTCCTTCTTGATTGCATTTAAAGCAGACAGTTGGTGACGGCATAATGGTGAGATGTGCATGCAGTGATAATGTTAGTTGTTGTGGGTTGAAATGTCACGGTTGCTGGCGCGGTGCATTATTGCTGAAATTGCGATGGATTCTTCTCTGCGAACTTCACATGCAAGATTTTGTGCTTGTTTTAATGTTTAGGGTCAAGTAGGTCTCTACTTTTCGAAAATCCGAATTCTTATTTTACGGCGTCTTCTAACTCCTTTATTTCGGTGATAAATTTATTGTGTAATATGCATTGAGCGTCTACCGATGTTGTGTTTATTAGAATTAGTACAATAAACATTCTGTGGTCGATTATTGTATGTAATCGTAATTTAATTTGGAATATCCATTTCTCGGTACAAATGTTCTACCCGTCAAAAGTGCTTACAAAATCGAGTGCGTCTTTACGTTGTTTAAAATTTTGTTCTCTATCGTTAATACTTTGTTGTATTTCGCCTTTGTTAATTTGTGGTATTACGAGGCTCGGAATATTAGGGATAGGAATTTGGTTTATTATTGATTCGTTTCGGTCCAATAGAATTTGTATCTTGGTTTGGGTTTACACCTGAACCTATTTCGATCAATGTTGCTTGAACGGTTTTGTGTTTTTTGGTTTTGGATCTAGTTGATTTAGACATTTACTCATAGTAGTAAGACGATGCTCAGCATTCCTTATTCTTCTTTGATCTTGGTTTCAGTGGGCAGCTTGGCGCTAGTATTCCGTAGAACACTATAATCTTCAAGTTATTATACGTTTCTCTTCAATGAACTTGCGTGAATCCTGGCAAGATTACCAATTTTACTCGTTCTGTTATGCTGCAACGTACAGGAGAAGGTTCTTTTCGTGAAGAACTGTACTTCTTATGATGAAGTAACTTTTATTATATTAAAAGGTTCGAAGACAGCGCGGAGGTTCACTGATATACGCGTAAATTTTCGAAAATTCGCGTGACAAGAGTGTTGATCGGAAACTCTCGTCTTTTATTATATGATTGGACTTGGTTTATAGTGACATAAAATTCGGGTAGCGTCCGCGTGTTTCGTGCGTGTTGTCACGGATATGGTCACGCGTCATCACGGTGTTTTAGTGGACAGGTGGTAAATTAACCTGTATCATCTGTTTGGTCATATTTATGACTGGTAAAAGGCATTTGCCATTTTTGACATGTGTTAAACAATTACCCATGTATACGCTGGCTTGAAGTATTGTTTTCTCTACGATTTCTTCACCGTTCTCATTTGCTCGTGTTGTCGATTTAATCACACTCTGCTGAGTTTTCTCAATTATAATTTATTAACAACAACAGATACGAAGGTACAAATATAATATTTTACATGGGCCACAATGAATATACAAGTATGTACATATACATATCACGCTACTACGCTTCTCTAATGAGGACTGACTGGCTCCCGCTTTTCGCCTATGTGTATCGCGCTCATTTGTTCCCCCCACTAACTATGGACGCTCGTACATATGGAATTTAACGTTCTACAGCTCGGACCCGTATTATTGTGCCTGTACGCAGCGGTAAATTAAATTCGTCGTCATATAATAATGGCCATTTAACTCCTAAAATCTGATTACTGCTTTATAATTTGTAACGAAATCGCATCCTAAAATTCCGTCCGTCTGAATGGGAAAATCATCTTTAACTAATACGGCACGGATGAGTTACAACTCCGTCACCTATTTTGTATTTAGTTCAATTTTGCAAATAGTCGGAATTTCAGTACGTCATGTCCCTCTCAGTGTAATGACCTCGTTGATCACGGGTACCTTTCCTACAATCTTACTGTATTTAAGTAAAGTTAGATACTTCTCCTGTATCCACTAGCATTCGCGCTTCTGCATCTTTTATTTCCCAGGCTTGTATCTTAACAATGTTTTTGGGCCTAGTTGCTCCCTCGGTGCAGTTTATTCTGTATGAGTTCACGGTTCTTTCGTTCGGACCTGGCTGTCTGATATTAGCAGTGTCTGTTTAAATACGGTCTGTATTCTCTGCTTGGTCGTGCTTCTTGTCGATAGTTTGAATTATTTTCGTCGTTGTCCCTAGCTAAGGTTCTACAATCCCGCTGAACGAGCCCTGGCCTTTTGCAATGATTGCCTATTACTGTTGTATAGCGCATCTTTCGTTTAGTGCAAAAACTTTGGCGATCGGACAGGAGATAGCCAGACTGTACAGTCATCCATGGTATGCTTCATCGCGTGCAGTAATTCTTAGCAAAATGCCTTTGACGATGGCATTTCTCGCATCTCTGTATATTGGAACCGAATCGACTTCGATTTTGTCCGGAACTACTCGCGTTCTTGTAATTACTAAAGTTTCCAAAAATTCTATGTCGGTGTTAAATCCCTATCTAGCAGGGACTGGGTGTAACGTCGCGAGATCTCGTTCTCACCCGAGTCCTCGGCGTTACTTATATGTTGTTAGTAAATTGAAATTGTTTCACTTACCTTCCTTGGCGTAAAGTACCTATTGGATGGTGGATATTTGGTGGTGAAGCGATGGGGTAGAACTCCAAGTAAATCACTTAGTTTCAGGGCACAATTGGTTTATTTCACAAACAGTACAGTTTCACTTATGTCGACGCGTTGAGATGGATAATTATAATAGCCTTGCTCTGTCGAAGCGCGGAGCTTTCGTAGCAGTGTCGTGTAGGCTTAATTTATAGAAAGATTGTGTATTACGCTTTGCGGATGGTAGTTCGCGGATCGTACTCGAAACTTTGTATATCGCGCGCACTTGGTGCTTCTAAATGACTGACTAACTGATTGACTGGTTGACCGACTGACCGCACTTCTTACTGCACGTATTGCATTTACTGTATACTTTTTTGACCGAATCTTCACTGGGGCGATTTTGTCGCGACCTTTTATAATTGTTAAAAGGGGCACAAAGTTGTATTTCTCAATTCGGGTGAACTACATTCATTCGGATTGTCAGCGTTTTCGCAACATGTCGACCCGAATGAACCGTTCTCTCAGAATTGCGATACGATGAATTTGAATGCTGACCAAGGAATTTAAGGAATTCGTCACAGGACGTGACATCGGAATTAAACCTTGTGACTGTTCTTTTTCTATTGCTGCTGTTATAGCAACTTAAGGTTATCATACTGCCTTGACCGTATATTGATCCTTAATTTTTCCTTTAACCCGGTAGTAAAAATATTGAGCGTTTGCTCGTGAACTAATTCTGCTAAGGAGAGGTTTACGGCAATAGTGTTCGTTGGCTTTAACATTAATTGCGTTAATTCGCTCGTTAGTCTTTCTAACCCTGTTGCGTAGTGCCTAAGTCTGTACTATATATAATGATCGTCTTTCGGTAAATAAGATGGTTAAAGTTCAAATACTAATACAATTCTTTTGCGATATTAAATGGTTTGATAAATGACGCAACTTCGATCACCGATTCCACTTCATATTCCTTTACAACCGAGAGTACTGCGATAGCGGGAGTAGTTTAAGTTGCCCTTTATATTCATTTTAATAATGTAAAGTTTGTTGAATTCTTGTTGGATAAATCGCTTTCGAAACTAAAATGAAGTGCGCGTAAGCGTGTTTGAACTGATGTAGTCGGATCGGAAAAAAATATTTTGACTTCCTCAGTATATGTCAGAAAATTATCGAATATGGAATCGTAGAATCTAGATATGGTCCTACAGTTAGAAAATCTAAATTTTCCTGCGTCACCACTTTTTCCCAACATACAAAATTCTAGTTTAAAAAAATATTTAATTAGCATTTTCTTCACTTACAGTATCAGTTGCACTCGCATTTCGTTGAATTGCCGCAGTTGGTTAGGTTCATTCATTTAGTTAGGTCCTTGAATTGCAATTAGCTGTTTCCTCGTACTTTCGTATACTCCTGTTGTTCTCCTTTCCTTGTTAATGGGGTACAACAGTACTTTCCTCGCCCATGGGGAACTGATGAAAATCGCTACTGTACTTTACTCAAAGTAACGTGATTCTGCTAGCTGATTTAATATAATTGTTCAGTTTGGAAAAGATCGCGCATCGCGTGTCGTCTTTTCATTTAATTTACGGTAATCAATTACGATATGCCATTTTTTCTTTTCGCTAGAATCTGTCTTTTTTGGCACTACCCATAACGGGCTGTTGTATGGGGAATCGGAATCTCACAAAATTCCTTTATCGAGCATGTCACTGAACTGTCGATTTATTTCCTCCTTATGTACATGAGGGTATCTATATTATTTGACATTAACTGGTACCTCGTCAGTTGTAAATATTTTGTGATGTATCAAATGTGTTTCGAGTAACGTGTCGCCTGGAAGTGCAAAGATGTCGTGGTATTCCGTAATCAATTCCCAAAGTTTTTCACGTTCTGTTTCTTTGATGTGTTATAACCGAGTGTTCTCTCGCAAGAGCTCCAATCTAGCCTTCGGTACCTTTATCACTTGACATCGTAATAGCCGGTGAATGGTCTCAGCTAATTCTACGGTTTTACGTTTCATGCTAATCTGCGCGCCTTCTCCTTCTATGAATGGTATATCTACTATTCCATCTTATTCTGTGGAGAAGTCATCTGACACTACTAGTCATCGTCTAGTTAATAAAGCACAGTCTATTGTTGGTTGTCGTTTAATGATATTGATTCCAGCTCCTGTGTCAATAATGAGTCGTCTGTTGCAGTGATTGTGTTTCTGGGGTCTCAGTTTCTTTCGGCTGTGAAAATCTTATATTTGAGGGCCGATTTAGGAATTCCTTTTGAAAATTTTTGCAATCTTTTGCGAAATGCCCAGTTTAATTGCACTTAAAGCACATGCTGAATGTTATAGTAGACACTGCGTATAACGCGTGATGTTGTGGTAAGGTGGATTTGGTCGTACCAAGTGCGACTGCTGATATTGTTATCGTGGTCTATGAGACGTCGGAGAGTTATAGAAATTTCTTTGTATTGATCTGGACATGTATAGTGTTTAATCTTTTGATATGAAACACTAGATTGAATCTCAGATCCAGCAGGAAGGAGAAGGATGTGGAGGATGTTAATATAGAAGGCCAAATATATGGTGCAGGCATCGCTGATTAAAGGCATATAACTAATTTCTTATGCTGAATGGCAATCAAACCTTTAAACGCATTTTTCTTGTAATCACTTTATTTGAACTCGCCGGACACATAACTCGAAAAGTTTTAAACTATTCGACTTGAAATATTGTGGAGATGTGCAAAATAACATAATTCAGTGAACATCGTACGGGTTTTTTGATTAATTAACTATTTAACTTTTTATTAACAATTTCATGCTAAATTTTCGGCCGTTTTTTCCAAACTTTTCTTCATATCTACACTAAGGTAACAATTATTAATATTTTTTAACTTCCGTACGATGTTCCATAGAGTTTGGCATATAATATGTGAAAATTTTGGATTTATTGTCTTAGGACCATACGTTAATGAAAAAACAGTCCGGTCATGTAGCCCGTTCAAACAAATGGTGTTGTTGATATGTGTTGTATCACTTTAATAGAATATAACGCGCAGGTTAGCCTTAACAACGATAAATTGCAACTAATATCAGGAACGGTTTGTAAATTTTCGGACGAACATTGTATAGATATGGAAGGAGGTCACACCTTCTGGTCTACATTACCGGGAGAAGATTGTCTAGCAATTAAATGCGATGTATTATACTGGGGTCCCGTAACGAAATTAACATCCAAAAATCGCGAAACTTTGTATACCATAGAAACGACCGACATCTCATTCGCACTGACAGCAAAAGAACAAATTAGAATTTGTAACAGAATATTAATTAAAACCGAACACCCCAAATTATTAATATACGAAAGAACGGAAAGTAATATATTATTTGACAGCGACACACAGCGAACGAAGGACATACAAAACTTAGACATCCTTACATACACAAACTCAAAATTCGTATATGTAGAAAAACACTTCAGGGCGCAGATTCAAAATCTATACCTAAATATATTAAATGAAAAATGCAGACTGGAAAGGAGGATTATTCACAATTCATTATCTGTAGCCTCCATTTCACCTGACGAGTTTGCATATAACCTAATGGAGAAACCAGGATATATAGCTAGAGTTGCAGGAGAGGTGGTGCATATTATAAAATGCACACCCAAAGAAGTCCAATTATTACACACAGATAAGTGTTATACACAATTACCAGTAACCTCGGGGAACCAGACCAGGTTTTTAACACCTAAAACACACATATTAATGACAGCAGGAACCCAAATTGAGTGTAACACAATCATTCCACAATATTACAAATGGAACAACAATTGGATAGCACTAACACCAACGCCGAGGAAAGTGCAGAACCCAGGAATCCTAAAACCCAACATGGATATTTCCTGGGAATACAAAGAAATGAGTTCATTAGCATCAAGCGGAATCTACTCGCAAGAAGACCTCCAAAATCTCCAGCAACTTATCATGTTCCCCTTAGAAAAATCAGCCTTACTGAACACAATAGCGAGGGGCATGGTAGGAGAGGAAAACGTGCAAGGAGGTCTAATAAATAATCTGTTCACGGAAGAAACGCTATCCCACATTGCTGAAGACACCTGGAACAAATTTGTGGAAAAACTAACTAAATTCGGTTCAATTAGTTCAGCAATAATAATGATACTCATAATCATTCACATTTGCAAACTAATTATCGACACAATCATACGGGGATATACACTGCATACATTATATGGATGGTCTCTACACCTATTAACAGCCATCTTCAGTTCCATTACATACTTACTGGTAACACTAAAAAACAATAAGAACAACTTCCCAAGAAGAAAACGCCTGTCGAAAAACGAAAACATCGAGCTGACCGAGATCAAAGTGGAACAACCAAAATTGAGGATATCACCACCCATCCCATCACGACCACCGATGATCAAGGCACCAGTACCACAACCAACCCAATACACAAAAACGCAAAGGACGATACAAAACCCAGTATCACTTTTTACGATGGAAGAACTAAACTAAAAACGCATGGGATTGGGAAAAACGCGACGAAATATACACAAATAAATAAACACAACTTGGCAAATCAAGATTTATTTTTCAATAAAAAGCGACGAAATAAAAAAAAATTCATCTTCATTCCATTCTCGGTATTCCTCCAGGAACCTCCTGTAGGAGCGGCGAAATCGGCGCACAGCTCGCATATATTGAACGGCCACCATTCCCTCGGACCGAATGAAACGACCACCCTCGATCTGAAAAACACAAGCCAAGAAATAAATAAATATAAAAAAAAAAAAAAAAAAAAAAAAACAACAATAATAATAATAATTACTCACCCAAGAAGCGAAAACATCCCTTAAGGGCACTGATAGCCCGGTCATCTCGCACGGCAATGGAAAAACGGCATACATCATGATTCCAGAATTTCTGTACAAGTAATAGCACCACCGATCCAGCAAGAATATATACCGAATACGCCACCAGCGCATTCGGAATATCCACTACCTCAGCACATACCTCCGGCAGACAATAAGTATCACTCCAAGAATTTTAGAATAAAAAAAAAATATTTTTTTTTAATAGAAGAAGCCCAGAAGTGTCAGTCTACAAAACTATTTAATATACAGAACACACTTTCGTTGCGCACCCCTACCGTATCAATCTCAGCGGGGAGGGAAGCAAATGGTCACCAAAACCATTTACTTTTTACAGCACAAATAATATAATTAGACTTACCTAAAAATTTGTAAAATCCGGCTAATTCAGGAAGGGCAGATACTATGAATTTGAATAACACAACAATTTTTTTTTTTTTTTTTATCATGAATTGGTTGATATCGTACCGATATGCAACAATTTAGGCGGCCAGGTGTCACGTCCTGTGATGAATTCTTTAAATTCCTTGGTCAGCATCCAATAGGTACTTTACGCCAAGGAAGGTAAGTAAAGCAATTTCAATTTATTAACAACATATAAGTAACGCCGAGGACTCGGGTGAGAACGAGACCTCGCGACGTTACACCCAGTCCCTGCTAGTCAGGGATTTAACACTTGCCAGCACCTACAGCCGCCATTTTTAATCCCAATTGTTTATAAAAATTTACAAACCATCTTTAAAACATATATAATACAGCCTTTTTTATTCTGACCTTATAACTTGAATGATTATTACTTTAAAAATCATCTTTTTTCCTGACTTCTAGAGTGGCGTTACTCCTTAAAATTGGTTCGAATATCGTCATTCCCGTGTTATTAAGTTTATTCGTTCGTAAATTAACAGAACTTTACATTTACTTACTTTGTATCGAATTCACAATGTTCATTTTTTTACAGGCCTTTTACGTCAATTATTTATTTATTATTTAAAATACGTTGGGTTTCTCCTGCCGTCCTATTTACTAATACGAAAGCTATGAACATACAAGTACATATCTTCGGCCGGTGCGAGTCTCAAATAGATCTGAATTTGATACAACAATTTTTCCACGAAAATACGATACCCGTAAAATATCGATGCAAATTCTAATCCAAATCTGCAATCATTCACTGTTCGCAATCTAATGTCTGATTTATGTCTTGGTGGTGAATCGTCTAATGGATTTTGGTGTGTACGAGGTGTCACATCTTCTGATATCGGAGTTGGAGATGTCATTAACGTTTTTTCGCCTTCTCGCGCGTTTATTAATACTAATATTATCATTTAATTCTGTTGGTTCGCGAATTTCTGTTTGAAATGATTTTCTAATGAGCATATTGGTTTGGTTTCTACTTACAGAATGTAGATGATAGATGATAGCATGGGTTGTGTCTGATGTCTTTTCTTGGCTTCTCGGCCATTGACCAGTTGCTTGTTTTATCGGCGCAATTTTGGAGTCTTTGGAAAGATTCTGTCCGTTACGACGCAGTAAAGAGGAGGACAGAACTTTTGAAGTGATTAACTCGTCACTTGGTACAATTCGTTTATTTTAGATAGTTCGGTTACCACACAGAGAGGTTGAAGCAATTAACAATTATTACAAGCGTTTACGCTGATAGTTGGAAACTGATAAAAGGCGCGGTCAGTGGTTTATACAGGTTTTTATAGGCTATTATAGCGAATGGCAAACGTTCAAGTGGGGATGCATTCCCAAATAATGCAAAGTTTGCATTACTAAGCTAATCCTCGGAAGAATGTCATATCAGGCGAGAGTTATGTGGCAGCGTAAGGATCACAAGTAGGTAGCAATAATTCATTAATTGAATACGTTCTTTTTAAGTGACTTTATCCGGACATGTGAATAGCTCCACGTTGAATGAATGAATGCTAACATGAATTTCGAAGCGATTGAAGAACTGGTTTATCGGTAGTTGAGTGAGAAATAGACACAGTTTATTTAAGAATTTAAAATGAACATACGCGTATTGTTCGAATTGTTACTGATTTTTTATTGAAGTTAAGCTGTCCGCAATGGAATTACATAAGTTTTTATAATAATTCTGAATTAGATATAATCATATTTGATCATACCGTAGATACGTGTCGTTGAATAGCACATTCCTTAATCGAGCAATACTACTCGCCCAAACTGCTTTACAATGTAATTTTAGACATGCATTCAGGCTCAACATCCCTCCCCCATTGGAAAGGAAGGTACGCTTACAATCTAATCCACTCAGTTATTCAATCCATTCGCACATTCTCGTTATTACTTATTTTTTTTCTCTCTTCTTTTATGTACATACATAAATTGTAACGTATAGCTTATAGAATAAGGTTATAGTATATAAAACATGATTTATACAAAAGGGGAAATAAAAAGATACAAATATTTATTCAATACAATATAACGATTGATAGTTTGTAATGTATTATATAGTTTGTTTCCTGCTTAATTTTTTACATTTAGTTTGTACTATAATTATATTGGGGCTTTGATCTGCCATCTCAATTTGTTTTACTGTTTCAACGTTGTTATGCCCGGATATACGTCTAATATTACAATGTGAGACTGTCGCGTAGCCACTTAGGAATGTGAAATTCCACAACTCGTGCCATATCGATTGCCTTAGCAACTATGATAAGAAATTCTATTCAACTTTTTCACAATAAAACTATTTCTACTTTTTTCAATTGTCAATGAACTCCAATAATAAATTTGCTCCCGAATCTAAGTTGTCCGTAATCTTGTAAGAAACTTTGAAGGCACAACAACTTGTTGGTCAGATTGCCTATTTCTTTTGTTGTATTGTGATTGCGAAATGTATTTATAACAGGTGATTACAATTACCCCAGTCATAATTGTCACTCTTACTGCAATAAAAAAAAAATTAAACCGTAATGGTATTCTGCCACTATTGTGTTACCGCTTGTCTTCAAATTGAATTTTAATTCCAACAGATTTTTACTTATTGTGTTTAATTCGTCCTGATGTTTTATAACCTTTCGTAATTTGTACGGTTTACTGTAATGAAAACGTGTTGTATTTAGAATTGTTTGCCAGGTGAGTACAGTAAAATTGTACATTGATAGTGTAATGTCCCTAGGTAGCAGGACTGCTGTAACGTCGCGAGATCTCGATCCGAGTGAACCGTTCTCTTGGAATTGCGAGACAATGAATTTGAATGCTGACCAGGGAATTTAAAGAATTCGTCACAGGACGTGACACCTGGCCGCCTAAATTGTTGCATATTGGTACGATATCAACCAATTAATGATAAAAAAAAAAAAATTTTGTGTTATTCAAATTCATAGTATCTGCCCTTCCTGGATTTTACAAATTTTTAGGTAAGTGTAATTATATTATTTGTGCTGTAAAAGTAAATGGTTTTGGTGACCATTTGCTTCCCTCCCCGCTGAGATTGATACGGTAGGGGTGCGCAACGATAGTGTGTTCTGTATATTAAATAGTTTTGTAGACTGACACTTCTGGTCAGTTATATTTATTTATTTATTTATTAAGCTATATTTATTTATTTATTTCTTGGCTTGTGCTTTTCAGATCGAGGGTGGTCGATTTATTCGGTCCGAGGGAATGGTGGCCGTTCAATATATGCGAGCTGTGCGCCGATTTCGCCGCTCCTACAGGAGGTTCCTGGAGGAATACCGAGAATGGAATGAAGATGAATTTTTTTTTATTTCGTCGCTTTTTATTGAAAAATAAATCTTGATTTGCCAAGTTGTGTTTATTTATTTGTGTATATTTCGTCGCGTTTTTCCCAATCCCATGCGTTTTTAGTTTAGTTCTTCCATCGTAAAAAGTGATACTGGTTTTTGTATCGTCCCTTGCGTTTTTGTGTGTTGGGCTGGTTGTGGTTCTGGTGCCTTGATCATCGGTGGTCGTGATGGGATGGGTGGTGATATCCTCAATTTTGGGTGTTCCACTTTGATCTCGGTCAGCTCGATGTTTTCGTTTTTCGGCAGGTGTTTTCTTCTTGGCAAGTTGTTCTTGTTATTCTTTAGCGTTACCAGTAAGTATGTGATGGAGCTGAAGATGGCTGCTAATAGGTGTAGGGACCATCCGTATAATGTGTGCAGTGTATATCCCCGTATGATTGTATCGATAATTAGTTTGCAAATGTGGATGATTATGAGTATCATGATTATTGCTGAACTAATTGAACCGAATTTAGTTAGTTTTTCCACAAATTTGTTCCAGGTGTCTTCAGCAATGTGGGATAGCGTTTCTTCCGTAAACAGATTATTTATTAGACCTCCTTGCACGTTTTCCTCTCCTGCCATGCCCCTCGCTATTGTGTTCAGTAAGGCTGATTTTTCTAGGGGGAACATGATGTGTTGCTGGAGGTTTTGGAGGTCTTCCTGCGAGTAGATTCCGCTTGATGCTAATGAGTTTATTTCCTTGTATTCCCAGGAAATATCCGTGTTGGGTTTTAGGATTCCTGGGTTCTGTACTTTCCTCGGTGTTGGTGTTAGTGCTATCCAATTGCTGTTCCATTTGTAATATTGTGGAATAATTGTGTTACATTCAATTTGGGTTCCTGCTTTCATTAATATGTGTGTTTTAGGTGTTAAAAATCTGGTCTGGTTCGCCGAGGTTACTGGTAGTTGTGTGTAACACTTGTCTGTGTGTAATAGTTGAACTTCTTTGGGTGTGCATTTTATAATATGCACCACCTCTCCTGCAATTCTAGCTATATAACCTGGTTTCTCCATTAGGTTATACGCAAACTCGTCAGGTGAAATGGAGGCTATAGATAATGAGTTGTGAATAATCCTCCTTTCCAGTCTGCATTTTTCATTTAATATATTTACGTATAGATTTTGAATCTGCGCCCTGAAGTGTTTTTCTACATATACGAATTTTGAATTTGTGTACGTGAGGATGTCTAAGTTTTGTATGTCTTTCGTTCGCTGCGTGTCGCTGTCAAATAATACATTACTTTCTGTTCTCTCGTATATTAATAATTTTGGGTGTTCGGTTTTAATTAATATTCTATTACAAATTTTAATTTGTTCTTTTGCTGTTAGTGCGAATGAGATGTCGGTCGTTTCTATTGTATACAAAGTTTCGCGATTTTTGGATGTTAATTTCGTTACGGGACCTCGGTATAATACATCGCATTTAATTTCTAGACAATCTGCTCTCGGTAATGTAGACCAGAAGGTGTGGCCTCCTTCCATATCTATACAATGTTCGTCCGAAAATTTACAAACCGTTCCTGATGTTAGTCGCAATTTATCGTTGTTAAGGCTAACCTGCGTGTTATATTCTATTAGAGTGATTTTAATGAGTCCCTGTACATACACCTTATTCCATGTTCCGTAGTTGTCGGAATAAGACGCTCCTGTACATGAACTTTCTATTGCGTTTCCTGCGAGACTTACGCCTACAGATTTCGTGGAATTTACTTTTAGGTTTGCGATTGTATGGAAGTTGTCATATTTAAATATTCCGGTATTGTGTATAGATTTACATTTTTCGTGACTTATGTCTAGAAGATACTCCTGTATTGCATTCTCTACGGGTACTAAATGACTAAACATTCCGCATCGAAAGACTGTACGTTGGATTTCGATTTTACATTGTATGATAGGAACCGTTCTGAATTCTGCTAGTTGTAATAGCCGTATTGTTGTATTAGTTGCGCTGACGTCTGTTTGGTGGAAGTCGCATTCCCCGGTGTCCAATAAAGAATATGTTGAAACGATGGGGTTCGTTGCGCCGCAATCAAAACCGATTATTGCTTCGCTAGTTTTTAAGGTGATGATACAAATTAGTAGAATTAACTTCATTGTTGACCCTTTTCCTAAAAAGAAGTTTTATGTTATTTCTTGTGTTGTTCAATGCTTAATTTGTTCGCATGAACTGTTTTTGGCCTTCCTTTATAGTCGATTGTTATATTATTATTGTCTCCTATTTTTAGTATTTCGTATGGCCCTAAATATAAGTCTTTTTCTAATTTTCCTGGTTTAGGTTCATTTAATAGCCATACTTTGTCTCCGATTTTAAATTCAACTGGTTTAATAAATCTATCGTAATATTCTTTGGATTTGATTTTTGAGTGTATTAAATTTTCGCGTGCCATACTGGCTATGTCTTTCATGTTTTTTATTAAATTTTCTAAATAACCGTTTAATGTGGGTAATTGTTCTGATTTCTTTAAGGGTTCACTAGATGGTAGTCTAGCTGGATAAGCGAAAACCAGTTCATGTGGTGTGAATTTGTGATTGGAATGAACGCTTGTATTGTAGTTGAATTGCGCTAATTCTAGAAGTTCATCCCATTCACATTTTTTTGTTGAGAAATTTTTCAAATATTCACAAAGTGGGTGATGTGCTCTTTCTAGAGATCCATTTGATTGAGGTGAAAAAGATGTTGTTTCGATTTTTGAGAATTTAAATCTTTTTGCAACTTGTTTCATAATTTTGTTAGTAAAATTTGTTCCTCTATCTGTAAGTACTATTTTAGGTGAACTAAAGATACATATAAATTTCTTTACGAAAGCGTCTGCGACTGATTCCGCTCTTTGGTCTCTCAGAAGGACTGCTATTAGAAATTTTGATAATTGATCTTGTATGGTTAGAATGTATTTGTTGTTATTTTTTGTAATGTTAAGTGGACCGACGATGTCCATCGCGATTTTATCGAAAGTTCTTATAGGTGTGTCTGTTATAACCATTGGTTGTCTGGTTTTAACTCTTTTTAATTTGTTTCTTTGGCATTCCTCACACTTTTTTACTCTACTTTGGACGTTTTGTTTTAGATTTTCCCAAAAGAATTTGTCTTTTATCCTGTTATATGTTCTGTTTACTCCTGAGTGACCTCCTAGTTTTGTTGAATGGAATTGTTCGAATATTTTGTCCCTGTCTTCCGGTTTTACGTATTCGATATTATTTAAGCATACTATTATTTTAATGTTTGTTTTACTGAAGGTGTTATTTAATATTTCTTCTATTTCGCTCCAATTTATATTTAGTATTTTAATATCTTTTGAAATGCTAAAAACGTTTATGTTTTTCCGTATGAGTAGTGCTTTTAGTGTATTAAATAATTTCGTTAAGTTTTGTTTTACTATTTCCGATGATGATGCTATGTTTAAACATAAAACAAAGAGTTTTTTATTATTTATTTCCATTAAATCAATTTCGTTTTCAGACAAATTGGGGTTTATTTTTATATTTTTAGTTTTTATTAGCGCGTTGGTGTTTTTGTCTAGAGGTATGCCTTGTTGTGTTATTATTGTATATGTACAATATTATCGTTTCTAAATTGAATTAAATTTTTAGTGTAAATTATATTTTTGTGCTCTTGTTTTTTTACTTTATCTTTTTCGTTTTTATCTTTTCCTATGTTGTGAATAGTGTTACTTTTTGATGTTGTTTCTTGACTTATTGTCAGTCTAAAATCTACAATAAATTTTATTTTTATTTTTTTAATTATTAGTGAACTCTAATTCGTAAATCCGTTCCTGAACCTAAGTCATCTGTGATCTCGTTAATAAACCCCGAGGGGTACAACAAATTTGGTGGCAGAAATTCGTTTAAACCAGAATCTTGAATGTCGAAGGAAGGCAGTGATGTAATCCGTTTTCGTTTACCAAATAGAAAAACAATATCGCAGCCACTTGAATCCGTATTCTATAATTATCTCTTTCTTTAAAACCGCGCACATTGCGATTGGCTTCCTCGAATATTCAGGAAGAAAGTCCGAGTACGTTCGTTCAGTACCCCGCACAGTGTCGTCCCATAGGAAGACATGGCGAGATCTTTGAAAACGAAAATTCACCTCGTCGTGTGGTTGCTGCCAGGCATCAGGGCAAGAGTCGCCAAATGCTTACGTAGTTCTATCGAATGCCTTGGTAGCGGTTCAGTGACTTTGTGGTGATAGAAATTCTTTTGACTAGCGGAACGTCTCGCTGTAGATTAGCTTTGCTACAGTAGACTACAAGTCAAAAATTTCTCCAAAAAATAAGGGCCACTCTAATGTGCACGTAATCAATCCTTCCGAATGGTACATCGAAATTACCTAATAGCGCGAAAACGTGTCTATTCACGTTGAATTGCTGGTACTCAATACAATTTGAAGTAAATCGAAGAAGGCCAACGACTGCCAGTGTTTCCGATGCTTCTGTAGCGCATCGCAAAACAATGCCACTGGCGCTTTGTTCTGAGAGTGCACCAAATACGCTACTTTCTTGAGGACCCGCTTCATTTCGTTAAAGACTGTCGAAGCTTTCTTTGTCAATCTCAAGGGCGTATGACCCCTGGTGTTATCGCACAGCAGTTCATTAAGAGGCGCTTGTATCTGCGCAGCTCGGAGTATAAAACGCCTTGTCACATCCACAATAAATAATATACTTTTTAAAACAAAAAACAAAATGATTTGCCGCTGAAGGGTTGCAACAGCAAATACCACTTTTGACTTTATTTATCTATTTACTTATTCGATTTTGGAATACTTTCACTCCAAACATCGATACTTAAATTTACCGCTGGTCAGTAAACTATCTTTTGATCTATTACTTTATGTCATTTTTCTATTCGTGGCACGCCGCTGCCAGTATGCTCTATTGTGCTAATTCCTTATATTTGAGGAATCTATTCTGTCAGCGTCTGTGACAACCTGTACAAGTTTAACGTACCCAGGAACTGCCTCAACTACTTCGCGGTGATCGGTTGCGGATTATGGAAATTGCCTCCACTTTTGTTTCCAATAGACGAGTACTATAGGCAGATATGTACTCAAGAAAGTCAACCTGGACCTGGCAAGGTTGCATTTCATTAGATTGACCAATACGCCATTCTTTTCCAGATGGGCGAAGATTTCTCCCAGACGTTACACATGCTCCTTTTCCATGGAAGATACCACCAATTTGTCGTCGATGTGTGCGCAAACAAAATCTATGCTACGTAGCATATCGTCAATAAAATGTAGAAATGTCTATGCTCCATTTCACAAATCGACGATCATAAAGGGGAATTCAAAGAGTTCAATAAGAGTTGATTTTCTGAATATTTTTTGCAGCTACTGGAATATGATTATACGCACGCACTTGTAAGTCTATAGTCGAAAACAGTGTTTTCTCTTGAAGCGTATAAGCAAAGTCTTCAATGTGCTGCACACGGTATATGTAGAGGATTCTAAGCTAACACATAAGTATACAAATATATACAAACATATGTATAATTATTAGGAAGTATTCTAACAGTTGTATTTATTTTACTAGGTACATAAGCGTTTCTTGTAGAATTATCAGTACTTCACGTTCTTGAATACTTACCTCACTCCAAGAAAAAGTAAAAATTCAGTGGAACATCAGTCCGAAAGTCAAGAACATTTCCATGCTGTTGTAAACGATGATCCAATGGCTGACTGTTTGCAAACACTGATAACTTTTATGTCTTTAAATGCACTATTATAATAACTGATTTATGACAAAGTGAATAATATACAATGTTGAATTTTAAGGAACCGGAAATACGCATATAATATGAACATTTTCAGTAAAACGTTCGATTGCTGTACCAGCCCATATCGTCAACTCCATACCGCTATGCAGTGTTGCATCAGTAGTAATATGTTTGTAATATCCAGCAACCAAATCAAATGGAGAAAGAAAGACAAAGACTGACCGTTATGACATCCTATTTTTTTCTATTTCGGTAAGTATAATCTTATGTGGCAGCGAGGAACAGGACAAGATTCTTGAACTCATATATTCGTCATTTGGTATAACTTGTTTATTTTAGATAGTGCGCCACGTACAAAAGCTGAAGCAATTCAACTTACATTTGATAACAAACAAAACGTGCGGTCAGTGCTTCCTACAGGTTTTTATATGCCATTAGTTCGAAGGATCAATGTTCAGGTGGGGCAGCATATACACATATGTATGTATAGCACCTAAATAGTGCAAAGTTTGCGTTATTAAGATAACTGTTCCCAATAGAATGTTGTGTCAGGCTTATCCTCGAGACCGATGTTGAATATTGCCTAATTTTGTCATTATACTCCCTTTCTGTTAGAAAATAGAAATCGATGAACAGTCGAAGCAGGCCATGTGCTTTCCTCAGCGCACTTCCCCTACCTAAGGGAAGTTTCTCCGGGCCCAAGTGCTCTAAACAACGACATTGCTAACGAGGGTATCCTCAGGACGAGATTGCATCTTCGAAGACATTCTTGTATTGGCTTTTGCCGAGAAAGGATACAATAAAACTTTTGAATATTTTCAAATGCACCCACAAGTTTTATTCGGTGAACCCACACTTTACCGAAATATTCCAATTAGCCTTACATTCCACAGAAAAGATTTTTTTCGTAAAGAAAATCTTACAATTAGATGGATAGTGGTGCTGGCAGATCCAGGAATCCTATGCTGCCTTATGCTGTCTCCCTAGGGGTGCATCGGGTAGACGCCAAATCCTGTTAATAATTAATATTAATAGTTACTATTAGTAGTCGCGCCGCTGCGCGTTCGCTCTATAATATTCTTAATATGCTGATTCCTCGCGTTTAAGGAATCCGGAATATTGTCAGCGTCCGTGACACCTTCCCCCTATTTTTTTTAAGATTTTGACAATCCATTTTTAATTGCAAAATCTGTTCTATGTTTTGTACCAGTTTGTCTAATGATAGGAAGTTCAGAAGACAAGCCTATTTTTCATGTATACCATTGTTATTTCGCTAATGTCAACAAGAGTTGTAAAACTAGTTATTTCTAATGGAAAGGGAAGTGTCTCTTTCGCCAAATTAGCTTTTCTAAGCGCACTAAATAAAACATCTGGAGACAGAAGTTGATGATGCATTATGCCATGCTTACTATCTGCAATTGCGTTCATTAAATTATTTACATCTTCACTATAATCATTGATAATGTTGGTTAGTTCTAATGCTAATTCCTCAAGTTCAATCTCGTATTCGTTTTCCGCAGAAATATTGTAAAGTTTTTCGTTATTAATGTCTATGGCGGTTAGCTTAGATTTAAAGGCGCTAACATTTTCTAAATTATCTAATATTTGTGTTTTCATGATTTGTGTTTGATTCTTTACTAATCGAGCTACTGTACCAATGTCATCATGTAATCTGTCAATTTCTGTATTGTAATATTCTGCGTCCGCAGACGAAAGTGTGCGAATAGAATTTTACTTATTTCTCCAATTCGATTAAGTATTCCGCGTTTTCTTCGAATATTAGCAAGGTCTATTAAATGATCTATTTGTTCTTGTTGTTTTCTAACCCGATTTATTCTGCTACCTAAATACGTTATAATTTTCTCTACTCTACATACTATGTTGTTTTATACATAATTGTTTAAGTCTTATTACATAGGAGGTTAGTATTTCTTTTTTATTATCTAGTTCGCTTATCTCTATGAATGCGACGGTCCTCCAGGTTTCGTGGTACATCCGGATTTTGGAGAGGTGTTCCAGATATATTGGTGCATCATCAGTAATGTAGGACACCGCATGTGAGTTATCTCCTGGAAGTGCTGGGCCCTGGATCCCAAGCAAGAACAAGAGGCTCCACATTTGCCGCATCAGGTGAAGGATTCGCTAACCTATCAACATGTACAATTTCGGATCGGTTATTCTTTCCTAATATTTTAACATTATGTGATGATAAAATTTCTATAATCGGATATGGTCCTAAATACAAAGCGTCCGTCTTGGTCCTTCGACCATGGTTTTGGAGATACACCATGTCTCCTTGATACTTCGGGCTGCGTTTAATAATTTTATTATCATAAATTCCCTTGTGTTTTTCTTTTGCTCTCTTTATATTTTCTTTTGCTTTGCTTAACTGAGATTCTAGATGCATTTTCAATTCCTTGAGATATTCTTCTCCCGTTGTTCCTAATCTCGGTAACCTAAAGCAGTTAGGCAAATTAGCCTTTCTTCCGAACGTCAGTTCATAAGGGGAGAACCCTGTTGCTTCGTGAGTTGCTGTATTATATGAAAGCGCCGCTAGTTTAATAAATTCGTCCCAATCGATCCAGTTTTGATTTACGTAATGTCTAAGATATGCCTTTATTGTGCGGTGTGCCCTTTCGAGATTACCATTCGATTGTGGCCTGAAGGTAGTTGTTCGGATGGGTTTTATTTTCAGCATTCTCTCTAATTCCGTCATTAGCCTGCTTCCAATACTGTGCTGGTTATCTGAAAGAATTTCTTCTGGGAATCCATAGATGGATAAATATTCCTTTACGAGGCCCTCTGCTATTGACTTAGCGGTTACGTCTTGTAATGCAATTAGTGATATAAATTTAGTCAATTGATCTTGAATCGTTAAAATGTAGCGATTTCCTATGTTTTTTTTCGGTAATGGTCCTAATATGTCGATCGTGATCTTTTGATGGGCTTCTACCGATGTATCTGTTATTAATAGTTCTTACTTTGCTTTAATTCACTCGTCTTTATTTTTCTTGCAAGATTGACAGTGAGATATTTCTTCCTGAACCTCAGACTTTTTCACCGCGGGTACTACTTATCTGGTGTTGATTAATGTCTTAAAAATTTCTGCATGACCGGCTGCCGGCGATTCGTGTTGTTTTATTAACAATTTTTTGTCGATTGGTATTGTTTCATTCGCGATGATATTACACAAATACATACTTGTATCCTTGAAAATAAAATCTACGAGATTGTACAGATTTTGTTGCTTCGCTTTTGATAACTCATTGTGAATTATTAGAATATTTTTTGTTCCTTTTAGGTGTTCCACAATCTTTATCTTTTGGAAGTTACCAAATAAATCCCTCAGTTTGTTCCCTTTCGACAAGGTGTTGGGAACTAGCCATTTCCCTTGGTCGTGCTACAATGTTTCTATTTCCATCAGGATTACTATAACGTGTGATGTTAGTGTGTATTTGTTTAAGTGAGCTAAGGCTGTCAAAGGTTTTTTACTTAATTGTGTAAATTCGTCGTAACTCGGTTCTCGGTTGAGTACGACTTCGACTACGTATTCTTCTGGGTCTGCTACTTCTTCGGATGCGATCGTCTCATTAATTTGTCCCTCGTTTAAAATTTCCATTGCGTCTGGAAAAGGCGACCTGTCAATAGGGTATATTCGCGATAGTGCATCGGCATTACTGTTGGTGCATCCCTTCTTGTACTCTATTTCATACTCGTATTCTTCAAGTTGAAGCCGCTATCGCATCAGCCTTGAATTTGGATTCTTAACGTTCATTAGCCAGATTAGAGGCTTATGATCGGTAACTATCTTGAACTTACGGCCATGTACGTATGGTCGAAAGTGAAGTAACGCGTTTAATTCGTCTATTATCGCATCTCCTTCTGAAATGTCAGTACGCACAACAATTGTTTGAATGGAACTAGGTTCTATGTAGGCTAATATTGCCAGTCGTAAAACGTATTCATCTCCCGCTAACGTTAATTTTTCCTTGTCGTTGCCTAATTCCCACTGAATTCCGTGTGATTTTAAAAAGTCTAAACCACGTGTTGTTTTTCTTTGTAATGAATTAATACGTGGAATAGTGTACTTAATATTTCATGCGCAGCTCCTTGTATTTTAATAGAACTATTTTTTGCTATTAGGGTTTTTTTGGGAGAAAAGAATTTTCTTTTTACAAGGCTCACCGAGGCTCCGGAATCAATTAGGAATGAGGCTAGTTGGATCATTTCGTCGAATTTTAATCTGATTGTTCTTTTTCCGTCTCCAATAGTGTATATTCTAGCGGGGTGTTCGGGTTCGTCTGGATGTCGTGAACTCGATCGGGTGGTTTTTGATGTAATGTCCCTAGGTAGCAGAACTGCTATAACGTCGCGGGATCTCGCTCTCACCTGAGTCCTCGGCGTTACTTATATGTTGTTAGTTTGATTGAAATTATCTCACTTACCTTTCCCTTGGCGTATAGTAACTATTGGAGGTGGATGTTCAGGTAGTGAAGCAATAGGGTAGAAACTCCAAGTAAGGTCACGTATTCTTGGGCACAAATCAGTTTATTCACTATCGGTACAGGTTTCACTTGTGTCGCCGCGTATTACAATTGATAATTATTGGAACCTTGCTCTGTCGAAGCGCAAGGTTTGGAGTCGTGTAGGCCCAATTTATTTGGATGATCGCGTAATTGCTCTGTCGGGGCACGGAGCCGTCGTAGCAGAGTCGTGTATGAATTAGAAACTTGTTATGCTCGCGGATTATACTTCGCGGATTGTACTTGAAACTGCGCACTTGGTGCTTAATTACTGCGTTACGGATACTTTCTGCCCGTGAGGGCGTTTTGTCGCGTTCTTTTACAATGATTAAAAGAGGGCATAAAGTTGGATTTCTCGATCCGGGTGAACTACCTTCATTCGGATTGTCAGCGCTTTCGCAACATGTCGATCCAAGTGAACCGTTCTCTTGGAATTGCGAGACGATGAATTTGAATGCTGACCAGGGAATTTAAAGAATTCGTCACAGGACGTGACATTGATATCGAACGTCGAGAAAATTTTGAGTCTGCTTAGATCTTTCTTCATGGTATTTTTTGGTTCTGCACTCTTGTTCTAAGTGCCCTAGCCTTTTACAATAGTTACAAGTCTGTAAATCACGTCTGTTGGTTGGTCTATCTTTGCGGTCCCTATTGTTAATGACGTTTCGTGGTATATTTCTTCTATCACTTTGCGGTTCAAATTGGCGCATCATCGTTTCGCGAGTCATTCGTTGCGATGCGGAAGTTTGTGCGATCGCGATAGCCTGCCGGATGTTTTTAGCCTGCTGTTTCCTTTCATATTCGGCGTATGCTTTTTTGTTTTCTACTGATTCCTCTGAATTTACCGTACAGCTTAGTACTTTATTCTGAATTTCCAAAAATCGGTTAGCATATTGCGTTACAGTCTCATTTCGTCTTTGAAAACATCGCCACCTACTAGTTTGCCATACTTCGACGGGTTGCGTACTAGCGTACATTAATCGAAGTGCCTCGAAAAATTCATTGTACGTGTCCGTGGTGTACGCTTCCATTTCGCGCGCTACCATACCTATTATTCGTAGTACATCACCAAATCAAGGTTCCGGCCACATTGTCTTCGACATTTTGCTGATACGCGTTTGCGGATTGCTGATTCGGTGAATTCCTGATTATTTGGCGAATGTCCGCTTGTATCTAGAATATTGGTGGAAAAGGAATATTTTTGCGGTTTCATCTACCGCAATGTTGACAATCGACTAGTTGTGCTGCGTATGATGTAGATAGTACCATAAGTCTAGCTTATCTATTTTTTACATGCTCCCAGGCAATTCATGCATTTTTTATTGCCCCTTTTAGGTTTCCGAGTGATGTGAATCCAACTTTATTTTCTAACTCGATACTCCTTAAGCCGAATATGAAACTTTGCAGAGCGCTTTGTTCCAGACCGCACATCACCTCGTACTATATCGAAGGGATTGATCTTGCGTATAACATCTTTTTCATGGTTTTGTATATTTTCAATTCGTCTACCAAAATCTAAGGGCGACTCCCACGTTTGCTGTCTTGCAAATGCTAGTTCTGTTTGCCATTTAGATTGACTTTGTGTTAAACATACGCATGTTTTATCTCGAGTAACATATTCTGGAGATTGTCTGGAAAATTGTAAATTTTTTAATTCTACAGATAGAATATATCAAATCTTTAATACAACATTTGATACTCCTTATATGAAGTATATAATAATACTATATAATTTTATAATAATAGATCAATCTAATTACATGAGAGAATCGGAGAATTACGATAGGCAGCGAGGACATTCAGCAATTTGGCAATAATGAGGAATTAGATGCTATTGGCGGATTTAGTAGCAAGGAGAGGATTACTGAATGGCATACAATGCTTTTTCAATCATCCAGAGGTGGGTATATTATTCTAAAATAATTATATTTTTTATTGTATAACTTTTCATAGTTATATGTTAGCGTCAAGCCGTGTGCAAAGGTGGCACACGTGTCAGGGTCATCGTATCCCAGATTTTAACCCGGTTCTCAGGGGTCTTAGGATGACAATAATATAAACTTATGTCCGTCATCGAGCTAAGGATCGGTGGTAACCGATAGCTAGGGACCGCGACGAATTCTAAGAGTCGCGAATGTTATGGTTAGAGGTTGATGCCTTTTCCTTTGAGGATCACCGAAGGTGTCGTGCCTCGTGGCCGATGACCCGACGTCATGGTGCTGCGTGGCACGTGCACAGAGATTAGGGTATTCTAGTAGGATCTGGTCACAGAGTGGGGAGGATATTGCATCCTTCGTTAAGAGGATCTTGAGAGACGGCAAGACACTTAACCCAGAACCGAGAAAGAATACTCATCGCCGAATATTATAAAGACCAATATCTAACATATAGATCACTATAAATTAGTTATTATTAGTATTTGTTATTATATGTGAGTCACTTAAAATGTACTTTTATTGATTATCTATTACAATTACAGATAATACTATCAGGAAGAATAAGTACAGAACTGCAGCTACAAAGTTACCATAAGAATATTAAATAGATACACTGCTCAAAAGAATTATGGCATAGAAAAATTTTAGATAAAAATTGGCAAAGTTTGACTGACGGTAACTCCGTGAAAAAAAATCGTAAAATTATGTCCTTTGTTTTAAATTAAAGCTTGAAATCTCTACTTTCAGATACTATAGTTCGATTTTGATTTCGATGCATCCCTACCACTACAAACACCCGAAATGTGAGGGTACCTTTGCAATGTTGAAAATTACAAAGTTTGACAAAGTGCATGGACTTGCTACATTTTTTTTCGAAGATTCTGTTTGCAGGAGTATAAAGTACGAACCTTTATCTTCAATTTCCAGTAAGTGAAAAGTCGCTGCCATTTTTGTTCGCAAAGATACAGCACTTTAAATGAACCCTTGCATTTATGGCATATACCGCCGGCATTGACATTACCCGATGTGCACCACGAGGAGGCTGTCTAACGGATTTTGCACATCATATGGCTCTGAAAAAAGCCGTTTTTCTGTGTGTGGGTGTGCGTATGTGTGTTTGTGTATGTGTATTTAAATTCTAATAACGCGTGTCTCCTCCGCGTTGTTGAATTACTGCTTGCAGCCGATTACTCATGTTTTGATTTGAACCCCATAGAACATGTATGGGACATAATCGGTCGTAGACTGAGAAATTTAGAGAGACAACCTGCCGATCTCCAAGACTTGTCACAAGTCTTAATTCAAATCTGGAATGAAATTCCACGGGAAGAAATTAGGGCTTGCATTAACATGAGTAATCGGCTGCAAGCAGTAATTCAACAACGCGGAAGAGATACGCGTTATTAGAATTTAAACACACACACAAAAACACACACCCACACACAGAAAAACGACTTTTTTCAGAGCCATATGATGTGCAAAATCCGTTAGACAGCCTCCTCGTGGTGCACATCGGGTAATGACAATGCCGGCGGTATATGCCATAAATGCAAGGGTTCATTTAAAGTGCTGTATCATTGCGAAAAAAAATGGCAGCGACTTTCCACTTACTGGAAATTGAAGATAAAGGTTCGTACTTTATACTCCTGCAAACAGAATCTCCGAAAAAAATGTAGCAAGTCCATGCACTTTGTCAAACTTTGTAATTTTCAACATTGCAAAGGTACCCTCACATTTCGGGTGTTTGTAGTGGTAGGGATGCATCGAAATCAAAATCGAACTATAGTATCTTAAAGTAGAGATTTCAAGCTTTAATTTAAAACAAAGGACATAATTTTACGATTTTTTTTCACGGAGTTACCGTCAGTCAAACTTTGCCAATTTTTACCTAAAATTTTTCTATGCCATAATTCTTTTGAGCAGTGTATTTCTGAAATCAGTATTAAGCATATATAGTATTCGTAAATGCAAACAACCCTGTTCACACACGCGATGCACTGTCAAAAAAACACTAGAGAAAGTTCGTCGGTAACCTCCGAGTAAGAAATACGTGGCAGCCTTATAATGGCATACAGTTTAATTAGTTTTATGCGTTCTTTTGTATTTTATGAAATAAATAATATTTGTTCGAATATATAGTTTGTTCTATTTTGGCAATATGTAGTATGGAATAGTGATTTATGAAATTAATTTACCTAATTTTAAGTAATATATTATAATAGTAGAAAATAAATGACAAATAGTTGTGAATGTTTATTAAAGCTATGTAGTTCATTGGACAATTCCGTCTTAAAACTTTTTCTCGTATAAACGAAGACAAAATAGAAAATATTTCTATATAAAACCCTTTGTAACCGAATATGTCCTCTAAGGTGACATTTTTAACACTGCAACAAAATCTCCGATTACAAAGGATTAATATTTGCGCTTATTATATAACTTACTGTTTTCTACATGTTGGAGTATCGCGATATCCCCTCAGATGTCGCGAATTAACATTATCGTTATGCTTTTGTTTATACATCTATAACGTCTCTGGACCTAGGTACAGATATTTACAGCGCTCGTGAGGCAAAGAGCGGTATTTACCTACTGAACGACTCGATTATTAATAAACTAATTCTCAAGATTGTGGGATTCGTGTGGTGTGCGGTTAAGAATTGAAATTCACAGGTCAATACCTTTCAACAAAAAGGTTTATTCAATAAATAATGATGATGATGATGATGATTTAACAATTAACAATTATAACAATTAAAGAAAAGTATACGTATCTAATATAGTGACATTAATAATGGACGACTAACTCAAAAGAACTAAAACATATTTTGTCGTAATAAGGAACAGAAAGATATATGTATAATTTAAATAATACGCGATCGTAAATGGTAAATGTATCTGACAAAATAAAATTGGCTAGATAATGCTTCGCGACAAATCTTACCTAGATCTGATTCTCGTTCAAAGCTAACTATTCTCCTTCGCAAAAATTAAAGAGATTTTATATTTTGAGAGTCTAAGAATTAATACTCTGAAATTAACGCAATTAATACGGTTCGCAATTTAGCTCTATGTTGAATCCTACCTAAGTCTGATTTCTTTAGAAGCTAATTAACGCAATTACGATATTAACAAGATTTGATTTCTGCTTTTATAATATGAATGATATGTTTACGGTCTAAACTCTTTAACGAATCCTACCTAAGTTTGATTCTGTTTCTAGAATTTACCGAGTACTCTTTTACGA
The DNA here is from genome assembly GCA_945859555.1 of Megachile ligniseca. Classification (NCBI taxonomy): domain Eukaryota; kingdom Metazoa; phylum Arthropoda; class Insecta; order Hymenoptera; family Megachilidae; genus Megachile; species Megachile ligniseca. The sequence continues at coordinate 14,311,512 of OX243782.1, read as the reverse complement.
AGTTAACAATATTAATATTTATAATTATGACTTTAACACGATGTAGTCGACTACGTGATTTTGACAGAACAATCCTTTTTAAATGACAATATATTTTAACGATTCAAAGTCCTAGGATTCGAAGTTAATGCAAAGTTTAATATTTTCATCGGAACAATTACTCTTTAATTATTTGACTCGACAACTAATTGTCCAAGACCCTTTTTGCCAAATCGCACATTGACACCCAAAACCAGATCGCTTAATTGGGGAGCCTGTTGTTCACTGGCTACTAGAACGACCTAACGACCCAGAATCAGATGAACAGTATACGTTCGACAGGGTAGCAAATAAAAATTGATTTTAATTAATAAATCGAAATTACTGAACTGCCGCCCAAAAGACACGGGCTTCAGACACCAAGCCGCTCAAAATGGGGAGCCTGCTGTTGGCTGACTACGATACTACCCAGAGCGAACCCCGAGAATCTGATGGCGCGTTTAGTAACACGACAAAAATTGCAATATTTCTGAGAGTAGCTGAGAGCTCTCGTTTCGATGTCTCAACCTTCCCCGGCGCTGAGTATAGCTCTCTCCTGACGGAGTTTCAGATACAAGACCGCTTGAATGGGGAGCCTGTTGTTCACTAATCACTCAGCTCTATCATATGATTAACTTCCTACATATTGACTTCGCAAATAATTATTTAATTACTTTTTTTTTTGTATCTAGTAACGTTGTTAACGAAAATATATATTTATAATACGCTATAAATGAAATAATAAATGAATCTGATGTTCAATGATATTTAACTAAATATTTAACTAGACAGTCTATATGTTTGCTAAAAATAATTATTTAATAATATAGTCTTTGTAAATTGAGAAAGTACATATAGATATGTGTTACCGACAGTTAAACCAAATTCTACGATGATTGACATGTCTAAAATCGCGGTCGGTAATAGAAAAATCGCGGTCGATAATTGAAATCTATAATACCTTTGAATAGCTTAACTTTCGGACATTTCTGAGGGCGACAAAAACAACAAATTCTTCAGGGATGTTACACATCGCGGACCGAGAAGACGCGCATTTTGGCGCCAGTGCGAGTAAAGACGCTGTACGAGCGAAACATATTGTATAACACACATTTAATATATATAATAAAACTGCGTAAAACCAACACTACATAAGTCATAAGTAATATATGCGAAAGAACAATGTCCTGTACATCAAAAAGCCTTTCTTGGGAGTTTATCTTTGACATTTGTGGTACTTATAAAATTAAACAGAAATTAATAACACAAGAATATAATAAACATATTTATGTAAATTAAATATGAATCCCTTCGCTTGTGAATCTCTCATGATAACGTTTACGTTACACTGATTGTATTTCTACAATTTACCGATATTATAAGGATTTTGTAAATAAAACTTGCAATCATAAAGGTTATGTTGTGTAGTAAAGAAATTTTATATTTATAATGCAGTATGTGTATATTTAAACATAATTTTAATAAATACAGTCGTACAGGATACTTCTGTCACTAGTAGACCACAAATAGAAGGTATTTATTGAACGCATAATATGAGACAGTTTAGTGCGACCTTGAAAACAATCTTTTTTTATATACATTTTACAAAGATACTAGTTTCGCGGAGAAGATTATCTGTATTATTAAAGAATTAGTTCACCGTGCGTATCAGACCAGTAGAAATTGTAGAACAATTAACACTAAACCTACCGGCATATGTGTACTTAATTTGAAATTAAAAAATAGATAAACAAACGAAACATAAATTAGCACACAGATTTATTCTTTATCTTGATGAAAATCAATGTTGATTTCAAGGAATGCACTTTAACAAAATGGGTACCTTATGATAAGAAACTTGTGGAGCGGTTTGGTAGTTTTAGTGTTAACGAATTGGTTGAGTATACGAAAAGACATGCTTACCAACAATCAAATACACTGCGGAATAATATGATTGTAATAAATGAAAATGTAAATGTACCGTTACTTCATTCATCTCATTTGCTGATATATGCTCAATAATTTTTTTATAAAAGATTTAAAATTCACCGTTTCGAGTAATATCGATGATTTATATTTTATGAATGCTAATAATACATCGCATTTTAATAAAGTTACTTGATAAACATATCGTAATCAACAAAATTTCAAAAATGAAAGTTAAGTATTGCGCACAAGTATTCAACCAACCGGTTGACTCCATCATGACATTGTAAAGTCGCAGTAAAGTGTGTGTGGCACGCGTGAAATGTCATTTGAAAGCATTAACACTGTTTGTGCACCAGAAAATTTAAATAAATGACACAAGTGCACTGTGTAAAAGTACTTATAATTTGAAAGTAAAAATTGTAAAAATAAAAATACAAAATGAATCTAAGTGACAATTGGATAGTTAGTTATTATTTGTACGAGAGTTCATTAGTTCAAAGATCACAGGAGTGCGCCTGAAGAGATTTTATGTTGTAAAGTAAAACTTTAGCTGGAGGACTGTCGATGAGGATGACTTCCCTGATTGGCTTATTCTTGCGTGGTTGATCAGCAAGAAGGCGGTCATCTTTTATGTCATTCGTTTGACAATTCACGCCTCCAAAGTCCTGGTCACCCTTAGCTAGAGTACGAGTGACGCGTCTGGAAAGTCCCAAAACTCTTAATCCTGAGTCAAGCACCCCATCTTCATTGGTTGCAGATGGCTAAATTTATGACAAAAAAATATGTGTTAAAAAATTGTAAAGGATTCCATTTCAAAATATGTTTTAGATTTTATAATTCTATCTATATTAAATACATTTACACCTTTTTTTGTATGTAATGGATTCATATACATGTATTCGTTAATATTGAACATACACCTATAAAATCATATAATAAGATATGCACATATGTATACGTTCGTGAATACACATTACCCACATGCCTACTCACTTATTCACCAAACTTTAACTAAATCTCATTATGTGAAACAGGTCTCATTATACATAAAAGAAGACCTAATGATAACTAAAACAAGTATACATAGTATATAAAGTAATAAGTAACGTAATTAAATGAAGTAAATAAACACACGTAAATAAAGTAATTTGCTCAGAATTGCAAGAACTACAACATATTTCAGAATGGATCAATTTGACACACATCAAGTTTTCCTTATGAATCGTATAAAATGCTTTCGTACAAAATTTATATGTATACAATGTATATTATAATTTCTATATTTCCACAACATACTTTTGTAAATTTTGTAAATTTTGTATTCATTGCACCATTAACAGGTATGTTCGCGTGTCATGATCTATACCCTTATAAATTTTGTATTTAGTGCGCTGTTACTTGCATTCTATGTATTTATACAAGGTGTTCTAAAGCTCGTGTATGAAGCGAAAAAAGATGGTACATAGTTGGGACCATTCTGATCTCCTTTTTCCCTGGCAAAACAGTGGTTGAGGTTTCGTTTTCGAGTTATTAACGAAAAACACTGACCAATGAGAGTGCGTGTAGACCGTGTGTTCGACCGTGTGGGTGACAACTTCGAGCATGATAGCCGACCCTGATTATCAATAAGCGCGTCGATAATTGCGTCGGTATTGTAATAAGAAAGTTATGTAAAAGTCAAATCGAATAATAAATTAAAAAATCGAGACTATTTCTGAATTATCCTTCATTCATGAATAAGTAATGAACCAATTAGTCCTTATACATGTAATGTAATCAAGATAAATCGAATTTGTTCGGTGCATTTGTTAGTCGTCCTTATATTATGCGATCATCAAAAAGTGACAGTGAAATAAATTGACAGTTCATTGAACCAGTCATGACATCATAGCTGTTAATGCTGTGATCGGTAAATTTTCGATAAATTTATTTTCCTGGATACTGGTATTTTTATTGTATATATCAGTGGCTAATTTTTATTTAAATTCTTTGTGTGTTTTTAAAATTAAACATACGCAAGAATTGATTTATTCTATTTCGATTAGTTAATTAGTAAGTTTGTTCGTTTGCTTCATTAAAGTAGTTGACAAAGTTAAAATTTTGTGAATTTTGTTAGATGACCAACGCGTCCAAACAAATCATATCGCAACTACAGACTCATCCCCATACAAACATACTAATAGAAACGATTTCTACTCCTTACTCATCCTGGACCTCGCACCCGTCCTGAGTGACACTGTCCCTTGACCACCGTCCCTACCTCAACCTACCTCCAACAATAGTATATAAAACCTCGCAATATCGAAAACCGGTTAGAAAGAGTCTAGTACTTAGCCGACCCAATAAAGCTGCACGAGTATTCTTAAAATAAAGTGTGTTGTTAATTCTCCCGGAATCCAACAACTTATTCTTTATTCCTTTTGGAAAGCATCAAATAAATCCGATTGACCCGGTCTAGATAAACTACAACTAACTGGTTAATTTCTTATTTAAGAATAATGAAGAACTTAATATTATCCTTAACTTTTCAAATCGTTATTCAATTAAACTTTGGCCAAACAGCTTCCCATCATATCGACACGATGCCGATACGCTTATTCACGACCACGATCGATCATTACATTCGAGTCTGTTTCTCACACGACCGAGAAGAATTAAAATTTTGCAAATCAATTTACTTCTCATATCTTTTTACATAGCTTCAATGAATAATATTATTGATGTTTCCGTTTTGAATACACCTGGAAATTTCATATTTTGAATAGATATTTTTGCCACATTTTTTATTTTTTTTAAGAACCATGTTACTATGGTATTGAAAATGGATAAAATAACCTCGTCTAGCATTCGGACCGTCCTATATATTAGTAAGATGATTAATTATCTTTTTATTCACTTATATATCTGGTTTTAATTCTTCTCATTTTACTCGTGCGATAGTGATGGCTCTGTCTTTAGTGTAATGAAATCGTTATTATTATATTTTCTCCACAATTTCTAAGCTCATCCTACACAATGATCTTCTCCATACTTTTGATCATAACCCCTCGTTATCCCTTCCCGATGTAAGAAATCCACCACCTTCACGCAGTTTCCATGACGCTTTTTGTAGAACATACACAATTAATATAGAAACTAATATCTATAAATAAAGTTATGTTTAAAAAATGTATCATTGGCTGAGACTGATTTCTAGTATATTGTTCGAGGTATAAACAATATCACTCAGCCGTATACGTGGTCTTTTTGTATTGTTTTCACACCATTGGTACAGAGAACAGATTACAATTGCGGAGCGCAGAGAGAGAGAGAGAGAAAGAGAGAGAGAGAGAGAGAGAGAGAGAGAGAGAGAGAGTATGTATGGGGTTCAATTTGAAATAATTGGGATTGGCAGTTGGAGAAAAAGAAAATAGACGCTCGGAAATCTAAGTACCTGTAGCGGGGTAGGGAAGCTGAATCCTCTGTCTTCCTCGTCAATAGATTTGATAATGCAGTCAAACTCGCGATCCTCGTTAAGGATCGTTGGTGCCTCCAAAACGGACGAGTAACAGGACTCTGGCTCCTGTACTACGGGCATTGGCGTTGATTTTAGCAATGACTCCTTATACAGTCTCCGCTTTTCCCGGCGGAGCCTTTCTTTAACACCGGAGCGGCGTTGTTTCTTGTTGAGCCTCTTTGTGCGCGTGCGATGGGGATACCTGGGCGGCTATGTGATAATAATTGGCTGATGATAAAATCTGGATGCACGTGTTTAAAATATATTAGCCCAGGTTGCTTACCTGGTCTTTATCCATGTTCTAGTCGGGAGTACTCGATCACGTGCAAACCACAATATGCTTGGCCGAATCCGGTGGCACGGGGTAGACGACACTGATATCTAATTGGCAGCCTTTGGTAGCCAACCGGGCGTGTTCAACCAGATCACCCGTGAGCACCTGATGTGTCGCACCTGAAGCGGGTCCAAAGATGCTGGGATGCGTTCAGTACTACCCTAAATCCCAATACTACCCTAAATATATGACGAGATGTCACTTTAACTAATTAATCGCTACGCGACGCGGGGCTGACTAATTGATTGTAACTCAAAGTGAGTTGTTCAATTAATCGAAGCGGACGGTGCTTCCGGTATGACGTTGACGATGACTGACTGATGCAGCTTGAATGAATGTTGAAGACTGACTAAGTAAACGTAATGACGGAGGATGGTAGATTAGCGTAGACTAACTCGTAGATTTAGACTGTGTCTATTTGAATAATTATCGTTGTAGCGCGTAACGTGACTGATCGATGCAGGCTGAATTCATTCAGTAGACTGACTCTCCGGGCCTCGGGAGCCTGTATTCCAATAGTTGCTTATCGCAATGGAATGTATGGATAATCTCGTCTACACGCTAACAATAAGTCCACGTGGAGCAGGACGCTTGGCGCGTTGGGGGCCTGTTTTTGCTGACACCTTACCCTAACGAATTATCGGTGTGTACAATTAATCTCGCAATTGAACCTGTAGAGATTAATTGTCTAGAAGCTTTGTATGTGCCTTTTGATTTGTCAAATATCGTATTACGACTAATTGTAAGACTAGCTTATCGGTCGCGTATTAAATATGGCATTACAAATTTGTTTAGAGACTTAGTATGCGTCTTTTGATTTGTTAGTCACGTATTAAATATCGTATTACAATTTTGTCTTTTGGTTTATCGATTGTTTAAACAATACCTTGCTGACTTTTGGTCAGCATTCTAAGAATTGATAGGAAGTGCTGATGCGACCTTATTATCCGCGTGGACTTAACATTTGGCTGTCATTCGCAACGGACTTAGAATATTTCTTAAGCCTAACAGAATGGTTACAATGTATACATACATATATACATATATATTGTATTAATCGAAACTACTATTACTCGCTTAATGGGCGACATACATTTGGTCAATTAATTACTCCTAAAACATATGAATGTTGTTCAACTTTTGTTCGTTTAAAAAATTTTGAATTTTTTAAACAGAAAAATATTTTAAAAAAGCTCAATCCTTCATGAATAAAACAAAAAAAAATTTTGCTAAATCGGTTGAGTAGTTTCTGAGAAAAAAATTCGTAAGTGAAGCCTATTTTTGCAAAAATGAGCAAAAATTGCAAACTTTGAAGGCTTGTTATTCCTTAACAAATTCGAAACCGGCAAAATGATGACTTAAACCCCCCCTAATTGCACATGGACTACAACATATTTCGATTAGAGCAAAATCGCAGATGGTGACTTCCAAAAGTGATCGATTTGGCGTGGAATGACCCAAAGGCATAAAATGAGCTCAATTCGCCTGATCAGCATTGCCTGCGAATCCAGGAGAAAATTTTCATGAGAATTTTGACCTAAGCTCGTTTTTGTATCTGGAGCTAATGCATTAGTTTTAATAAACCAACAAATATTTTTTATTTATTTAAATTGAAATCAACTATTACAGTCAATAATAATTTTAATTTCAATTATTTGCAAAATAATATTAAAGTTTTAAGATTAATTAATAATGAAAAATCTAAAATACATTATTTTAGTCTTACTTTTTTTATTATTTATGCAATCATGTGTTTTTGCAATTATTCAATAGGTTATTTAAATTTCTATATGTAATACTCTTTATTATATTTCTAAATGTAAGACTATCAGGAATATTTTGGTAAAAGGTGGAGTTCACTGAATAAACTTGTGGGCGCGTTTTAAAAATACTCAGAGGATTTTTAATCGTACATTTTCTCGGCAAATGCCAGTACAAAAATGTCTTCGTAGACACAATCTAATCCTGAGGACACCCCCGTTAGCATGATCGTTGTTTAGGGCATTTAGGCCCGGAGGAGCTTCAAACACATGGCTTGTTTCGACTGTTCGTCGTTTTCTATTTTCTGACAAAAATAATAATCTGTTGGATATAAATGTATTTATATGCTACAAATTATTTAACAATATTTGTTATAATTTTATTATTAATCAATTTTTTAAAAACGTGACAAAAGATCGTATAAGAAGGGGTTACTCTCTTCGAAAACAAACCTCAACACTTTCATTCGTAAAAAGCAGGAAAAAGTTGTATATAGTAATAATAATTGCTAAATTGCAATAAACAAAAAATTCCAAAAACACGTATCGCCTATTTTGATCCATATTTTATGTATACAAATCTGCATAAAAATCGAACTGCATTTAAAATAAAAAATTGAATAAGAAATCTAATTTTTTAATATTGTTGTATCGTCTATACACGAGGTAGATAGGTTGCTGATTATTCATATAATTCACTATAATTCAGGTAGTTAAAAAAAGGTTCCGATTTTCAGGGACAAGTTTGCAACGTGACGGTAACTAAAATATTGCTATGGTCCGAATCGTAAATACGTTGCCCTAAAACAGTTATAGGTTTTTCCCGTCATAATGTGTTCCATAAACGGTTTGGGTTTTTTCAGTCCTAAGATACTACAAATATATTATTTAAATAAATAATTTCTCCTGAAATTTTCGTAATCGACTCTACTCAAAAAATACACAATTTTAAAAGAAACCACTCTCATAAACCCTCTAGTTTCCAAGATATTTAAGAAAATGTGTTCTCAACCCCCAATTTTGAGGGCTATTTTCACCCCCTCAACATGAATGTCAACAGATAAAAAAAAATACGTGTCAAATAATTTTCGAAAAGCTACCACATATGAAAATTTCATTAAAATCCGTGTGTAACAGCTTGGTGATGTCCTTTGCTTTGACCGTAAGTTGACTCAAGTCGGGCCCTGGTTCTTTACAAACGCAGCACCCAAGACGTGACAAATTGGTGGCAGCAATGGGATTGCAATCATTATAGCAGACGAGTTCATATTATCTGAGGAATATTTGTCAAATTTTTTTATGTTTACGTCGCCGAGTACATATTGAGTGACTCGCCGTAGTGATCTCATCGCATGTTTAGCATCGAACACGATTCGCCGACGGGTTACGATACGCACTAAACAGCATCGAGCATAGGACCAGGTTTCCCTACTCCCAAAACTGCAAGAGAGCGCGTCATTTATGCCGCTCTCATGCTAAGCCATGTCATGCAGAGTAGTTATTCTCCGTTAAGTTATCGTATAGTATGGATATGTCTACTTAGCTCCACGAGTGTTATCAGTGATTCAAAGTGCAAAGCCGGTATGAATAATAATTATTAAATTAAAATACACAAGTGGCAAATAGTAAAGATAGATTTTTTATGGTGAATTATTTTGTTTTAGTTAAAAGGCCGAATTACCTAATTTGTACTATCAATGCACAGTCAAGAGAATTGTTACGTCAGTATGGTTGCAACCGAGGTAGGCGTTAGAAATTAAAAACCGTAATACGAAAATTTTTTTTATTATAAGTAATTATACTTTAAAGTTCTTTGTAGGAAGTGAAAAGGAAACATAGAACCAAACGCGGTCCTAAAAGAGCTGGTCGCAGGGTACAGGCGAAACGATTGAAGCGGTTATTAAAAGAGAATGCGTGTCTTTCCAACCCCGAAAACCAACCCTGCTCGTCACCAATAGAAACCGAACAGAATGCACAGACAAGTGTGATGAATAATACGCCGCCTCCTAGTGCGCCAAGTACAGAGAAATTGAGAGCCGAAAACAGCACTGATACCCATATTAATGAACCACAAATCGTAGAAGACCCTCTGGATTCCAGTGTTAAAGTTGTATGTGGACTGCGCGGCAGCAACGATGAGTACTTATAGACAGTTGATTTAAATTTCTGTAAGCGCGTTTATAATCACTGGGAAAAACTGAATTTTCATAGTATGTACAAAAAATATTACAAACGACATTAAAAATATTTGAAACGATTTACCGAAAATTTATTTGATTAATAATTTTCTTAGTGATTAATTATCAAACGTTTAAGCGCTCACTTTGTACAACAAGCAACGCTTAATGTTTTTGGAGCACAATGCAAAAAACTTCAAAAGACTGCGAATTTACTTGAAATGCTTTATTTTGTTGAAAAAAATACGAAGTCTTCAGTGATTATTTTCATTTCTTTTGAGACGTTCATTCACTAAAAATAAATAATATATATAAATTATTTTATGAATAATTCATATTTAAATAAATTGAAAACTTGTACCTATACATGAGTATGTATATGTATACGTACTTTTTATTCAATATCCTTTGCCTAAGAAAAATATTTTTAAATCTTGCATCATTAGAAATTCTTCGTTCTATCGAAAAGATTGCAAAGTATCCAATGATCATTGTTATCCTTTCTGAATTCTCCATTCACTAAACACAACTAATATACAATCCTTTTATATGTAATTTTATAAGTAATTCATGTTCAGGAACGGTGGACATTTTTACCCTTTTATAAGTATCTACTTACTTTTTGTTTAACATTCTTTACTCAGAAAATATATCTTTAATTCCTGCACCATACACTGTATACACATTTATACTTTGAAAGTGTAAAACGATAATCTTTCAAATAGATATTCTGATGAGTTTTTATGTTTTTGCTTGAATAGGAAATATACGGGGTGTTAGACTACAGGTGCGCATAATTGCAGGGGTTGGTATTTAGTGTGATATTGAACAATTTTTTTCTTTTCCACAATGTTCATTAAGACTTAATGTTTCAATTATTAATGAAAAACACTGACCAACCACAGCGCACGCTCAACCACGAAAGCGATGGGTTAACTCTTTAGGGTTAAAAAGTGTCTCTCCTTCAGCTTAGCTTTTGATGCATGGTGGGATATATTTTAACCCACCTCGAAAAGTCTAAATTATTCATAGTCATATAGTTTAATATTTTATTTAAAGTTTTTTATTATGTTGACAATGCCCTATGCACCAACGGCAAATGCTTAACGGTAAATGCCTGGTATTCGCATAAACATATTAGTTTTGTATATATTAATTAAAAACTTTCAGCAAAATACACAGAATTCTGCCTATACATATGTATATATAGAATATTAGAAAAAGGATTAAATATCTTAAGGGTTCATAATACTCGTCAAAAAGTTTTAATGAACAGGCATCAAGTTTAATGCTAAAAGGCTATAGCCGAATAAGGTAGTGAAATGTGCCCTTGAGTCAAATGAAAAACCCAATACGTCAGTTGGTAGCATATCCAAAAAGAACATCTCACACCAAGTTTCAACCCCCTATGTCATCCGTGGGGGTAGCAAAAGGGAAAAAACGAAATTCCAGTTTTTGGTCTATTTTGCCTATTTAATTTCGAACAAAAATTCTGAAAAAATTCTGAAACATTGAGGTCCACATAGCGCATATTATAGAATTTTTTCAGATTTTTTGATCGCAAATTGTAGTTGTGAAAAATCAAAAATCAAAAAAAAATCGGAAAAAATGCGATTTTTTATTGAAGATATCAGAGCACTACTTTTATATTAATGTGGTAGTTAGGTATTGGTACAACTATTATCCTCTAATTTTTTCAGATTTTTCGATGAGGTGCGCCGTAGTTAAAAAAAACAAAAACTGCTATAATGCTTTAAAAAAGTACTTTCCGCTTCGAATTTATATGCCTTCTTTTCTCAGTATATTTATTAAGTAATCTTAAATAGATTCAAATTCGTAATTGATACAAATGATATATTAGTTAAAGAAATAAAATTCATTTATTAATTAATTTTACGTCGTAATTGGTTATATTCCCGAACGTAAGATATTCCTCCAACGGAAGAATTGGCTAAGTGGTTAGGAGTCCTGCCTCGTAATCTATTCGAGCCCGCTGGACTTTGTTTTTTCCATGATACGTTTTTCACTTTTTTTTTTCGTTTTTAACTCGATTACGGCACGGCTTCTTGTTATCCAATCATGTTGAAACTGCATTTATCATTTTGTCACCAATTGTCAAAATTTTAGGGGGTGCGACTTAAAAACGTCAGAAGTCGAAAAATAAGAGCCACACTAATGCTCAGTCATATTTCCTTCTGTATATCTCTTGCATCATTAATTATTTCCCTTATTCATATATTTTTGTCCACCGTGTATATGACTGATCGACTAAAAATATAAGGTAAAGAGACAATTCTAGTTGAAAATGAGCTTATTGAAGAAAAACGCCGTCCCTTTAAATTGGTTGTACAAACGAGCGGGAAATTTAAATCAAGTAAATCTAGTTTCATGTCAATCGCTAATAATTTATAATATATTTGTAATAAATTTTCTGTATATTACTAATATTGTCTTTTGTGGTATTTGCATCAATTTTACAACGTTGAAAAGTTGAAAAAGAAAAGAATATACGAAAATGATTGCTCTATAATATATATTTGAAGAATATGCATTATGGAAATGATTATTAGAAGTAACTTATAAGAAAATGAAAAACTATATATCACAAGAAATTACAAATGAACGTGTTACAAAGATATGACAAAATATTTATTACAAATAAGCTACTGGTGATTGTGCAGGTTTAAACTATTCTTTTTCGACCGCCATACTAGTACAGTACGCACATGCGCACTCCCGATTCTTTTGACTTGGACATTTAAATTGGTTGTGTCCTGTGTCTCTCTCTAGGAGGTGAGGTTCCTTATCTAGTGTCGCCTCTTGTTATATCTACTCTTTGGTCAAAACTGTGGTCTCTCTATAGAAGGGCGGTTTCCTTGTCTAGTGTCGCCTCTCTTTGCCTCTGGTATACTCTGTGCTTCATACCACAGAGTCTTTGTCCCTAGGTTAGTCAGACGTGCAATCGTTATCTAGTTACTATATTCCCTCTTCCTCGAAAGATGGCGTTTGAGCCCCAATGGGGCTCATTTATTCACACTATATTCTCTAGTGGAACAGAATATATGTTTCTCCTCTTGGTAAACTATGTATATATTATACTAGATTGTTTTACTGACTTATGCACTATGGTAAACGCATATGAATACGTTATTTACAAAGTTGTGTATCAATGATTAGTTATTATTTTAGTTTTCTAAGAATCTAAAGGTACGTCATAATCTTTATAAAAATAATATAAAATATTTTGTGACTGGAAATAAAAACATTTTAAATTTAATGGATAAAGTAACAAGTTCTTTAATGTGATATAATTTCATAATTTATTTATGTTGTGTACATTCGAAGATATATATTTTCATGTATAGATATACTATTTTATTGTGCAATATTATTTTTAATTACTACATTTTGGAAGTAAATATATGTATTTTCATAGTTTTATGTGTAATATTAAAAGAATGGTTTCGAAGTTATACAATAATTTGTATCCATTTATCAAATGTAAAAACACTACTTTGGTACAGCATGGTGATTGTCTAATATATTAGTAATTTTGATAAATATCTACAAATTTATTCAATTTTTTTGAAACTGCAGAATGTGAAAATAATATGATCGTCTATCATGGGTTACTGGAAGTATAATCTTTAGTATGTGAAGGTTAGAAAAAGATGGTTAATTATTTGTTTTTCACTGTAATTAATTGTGTATAAATTTTCAGTGTTGCAACTTCTTTATTTGTGATTATACAGTATAAAAAATAAATTGCTTTACATTTCTTATATATCTTCTTTTCATTGTTCCATTTGTATTACATCTTTGTGCTATATAAATATAATAAAATATTCCTGAAAGCAATAATTGAATCATTTAATAGGTATTTTGTTTATTCAAGTAATTCTTGTTTCGTTGTCCAATGAAAATATGTTTAGGTTATTAAATATTACATTTAAGAAAGAATTAAGTCAATTTAAATGATATTGGAATATTCACATAATTATCGTAAAGCATATAGTTATTTGTGTATATTGTTATTTACAAATTAGAATTAAGAATTACTTGTAGTATGTGTCACACTTGTGTCCAGAATTAACCAATATAAATCTATTTGACTTTTATCTTAGTAATTTTGTTGACAGAAGTATTTTCTGTTTTATAAATTTAAAGTTAATGTAATGAAATAAATAATTTATTCATGCTGTTCACTTGCTATAAGATGAGTTCTGAAGATTTAGAGAAACAAGTATATTTTCTTTGTTTTTTGGTTTGATTGACGTGTATAATTGTTGTAAACAATTTTATGTACATCGAACTTTATATAGAAAGTATGTACAAAGCATATATTTTCCAATTTAATCATCTACCTGTATTCTGTTTATTTTCATTTAAAGTCCATCTTGTGACGATTAAAGAGTATTTATATATATATGCAATTTATTTTATACATGTACAATATGACAGTAATAAACTATTATTTAATTATTTTTTATTGTATATTAAAGGGGATTAAATATCCACAATCAACAGAAATAATGGAGCCTGACTATAGTGAGGACCATAGTGGTTGGACAGATGAAATAACAAGAACAGCTGAAGATGGCGGAGGGGAAGATAGTTTTGATAATCCGCAAGAAATATTAAATGAGTGCTTGAACAAATTTAAGACACCAGATTATATTATGGAACCTGGTATTTTTACACAACTCAAAAGGTAATCTTTATAAATACATTTCTTTTTATTGATTAAATTAATATAATACTTTTGTAATAGTACCTACATGATTTAAAAAAATAGGAAATTTTAACTTACTTTTTAACACTTAAATATATCAAACTATATTATATGTTCATTACAAAAGGTAATAAGTATAACTATAAAACCAATAATGAAGAATTATTAATTTGATTAATTTGTATCCCAAATGTAGTTGTTATACATGAACTTTTCAATCTTTTGGTATGTCACTTTAAAGGTTGTAAATAACAAAACATATACTTTTCTAAAAATAATATAATCTTTATCTAATCACAGAATACATCTGTGCAGCTGTTACGTCTATTGCTTTATCTGTATATAAACCAACAAACTTATCTTTTATTTTAACAGTTACAAATCTGAAATTTATAACTTATGATCATGCCATGAATTTAGAGTTATCTACAAACACTACCTTATTGGACTAGACCCTTTATGTTTCTATTCCATTTGATTAACTTTTGTTGACAAAAAGATCTCATACCTTTGTCACTGGATTTATGTTTGTAGTTTTCTGTCTACGTAATTATTGATAAAAAAATATCTTTCATGATACTGATAAGATTATTAATAAGTACAAAGTGAAACTAGTGTACATTGTATGTTTTATAGTTTCGCTATGATTGTTTAAAAAACACAACAGATTATAATAGCAGGAATAAGACAAATCTAGTCAACTCTAGAACATATTATATTTCAAATTTTTATTACTTAATGTAACATAAATATACCCTTGATAAACAGTAATTTGTGTGAAAATTTTGTATTTTTTTCGATACTTTATTTCCCAAAGTGATTAATGTATTGCTATAACATAAATGCTGTTTCATTTTAGGAAAAGTTCTAATAAAATATCACATTTAAACTTTTTTTGCTGTGTTATTAGCTGTAAAGGGGTATCCTTTAAATGGTAAACTTTTCAATTAATTTTATGGTTCATTTTTTAGGCACTAAAATGAGTTACAGCATCAGTATTTTATCTATCCATTTACTTATCCTGTGATTGGTTAAAATCATTCATGAAAATATAAAATAATAATTGTATTTTATGGCATGTGATGATATCTGGATATTATTGCTGACTTGTCCCAAGGTTAACAGTGTCTCAATTGGTTAAAGAAAATATGTAAAGTGAAATATTGGCATTTGTTAACTTTAAATGACCATATCATTGAAAGGAATATATGTAATGCAAAAATTCCAACACTATTTTATGATTAAAACTCATATTGTCTCTAAAAAGGATCTTTGAAAAATATTAATTTGCAATAATAGAAAGCAATAAATTAATTTGTTCTTCATTGTATTATGATTCATATGACAAAATAGAGCTAAATGTAAAATGTAATTATTATGTAAAATGTAACTGTTAGCAGCATGGCATCAAAGTGAAATACATATACATATCTCCAAACTTCTCAAAGACTATTTTAACAAAAAGTTATTATTAAAAGGAGGTGATGAAACAATAATAAATATTTTTGTTAAATAGGTTCTACTTTGATCTACCACTAGGTGATGTGGCTAATATTTGATATATCAATATAAAATTATTTCAATAATGTTTCAATATGTTAGTATAATCTTTTGTTATTATAATTCTAAACAATTTTTTCCTTACATGTAATTGACAGAAAGTCCTAAGTAGGTTCAAAGATATTCATAAAAAAATGTTGATATCGCTACTATGTATTTTGTTATAGATTGAATTTTATTATTATTCTCCCCTTTCCTCCCCAAGCTATTTACACATCATGCACATCATATTAGTTGTATTAATGTGCTGAATACGAATGTCACATTTGTTTTTGTCATAAATAATGGAATTAGTTGGACTCTCTTAATTTTCAAGATATTCATAAAAATTGTCACTGTTACCTCAAGTAAGGAAAAAGTTGTTTACAATCATATCTTTGACAACATTAAAAAATTATGGAAATCACTATATGGTGGTGTATGAAATATGCACCAGTGATAGTATTATTAGAATAATATTTCCTCTAAAAAATGTATAATATATTACCTTAAGTTTTTGGTCGTTATAATTGCTAATTAATAATTTTAACAATCTTCTTTTATGTAAAATATGAATATTAACGTCTGGTCACAAAATGACATTGGAATTTTTTGAAGTTATAGTCATTTACAGTCAACAATTGTGATTTCAATACTTTGCACTGCTATGCTTTACTTCATCTGTATTTTTTACAATTTTCTCATGATATGCCATGTGTATAATTGTACTCTTACAGCAGCTGTCTAAATTTTCTACTACTTTTCGCTGCAACCCATCCCTACTTTTTTCTACCACTTCTGTAATTATCTACCACGAACTACCAAACTCAGCGAAAACCTTAATTCAGTAGACGAAAAATGAGACTAACCTCGTTTAGAGTAAAGGAAGCAGGTACACTGGAAAATGATGTTGCAAACGTAAAAAATGCAATAAAGAAAATTTCATTTTCATTCATTTTTGAGCGTGGCTTTTAAACACGACATATAGGGTTTATCTTTACTACCTTAATATAAATAGTAAAATGACAATGTACATATAATTGATCCAACATAGTATTTGACACAATTAAATATTTAATTTTCACTGAGTTAAAATTTTATACGAAAATCATTCATTTTTAAGTAATTTTAACACTTGTTGAATGTCGCATGAACGCACGCGTAAATCTGCAATAGAAATTAGTACACAATGTTATATCAACAAGATATAACAAAAAAATCAATTAACAAAATGATTTTTTTTATTAAAGAAGAAGAAATCATATTAAAAATTTATGTGATGAATGTTTTGTGTAAAAAAATTAATAGTTATAACAAGTCGTAACAAAATTTTACTTTTTTGAAATAATTTAATAACCCGATTGTTCTGTTGTAATGTTTTAATGTGGAGAAATCATATGTACATTTTCAATTTATTGTTCACATTAGTCTAAAAGTAGAGCGACTTACTTACATTGTATTTGGACCAATTTTAATTGTGAGAATCTGAACAATCTACTGGTACTTCGTTTGAAAATATGAGATGAAAATTATTGATAACGATAGTTTCTTTATTGCATATTCATTTTTTAATGTTATTGTACACTATACTTTAGTGGCTATAGTTTTTTCTAAGAGAAATCAGATTTAGTCTTGATTATACATATACATACCAAGGAAATTTTTAAAGCCGATTTTCTCGAAAATGTTGTATTGATTGAAAAAATGTTATTCTGTATTTTCGATCTATTTTTTTCACGTAGAACCAACGCGCCCCTATTTATAACAACAATTACATGACACCCTTGTATATTCAAACTAAAGAAAGGGAAGAGGTAAGAAATGACCAACTTAAATGCATTATACTTTTGGTGACTAACAAGAAAAGTATTTCAGGTACTCGCTTTCGATTCATGTGATTTCTCGATGTATTTTAATAGACCGAAAAATAAAAGATGTGTTTATTATTTTGGTCCGTTTTAGTATTTCAAGTGCGTGTCATGACTCTCCAAAGTTTGAACTACAATAGGCAATTTCAAAAACTATTATAGATAGAAAGGTTTTAAGAAAAGGTTTCTAAGGTTTTTTTATGAACAAGTTTATAACAATTTTTTTCTGTGTGTACACTTTTATACCAAGCATACAAAGATAGTTTTTTATATTTTGGTGAAGATAGCTGATTATATACACAAGTAACTGTAATTTAATTACGTTATTTCTTAAATGAATATTAACGTCATCAGTAGAAGAAACATCTGATAATCCTTCCACACCTTAAGTCCATAAACATCTATAAGTTGGATTTGTTCAGTGGTACTGTTTTGTATTGTCTTAATTATAATTTCTTTGCTCGCAGATTTCGTATTATGTGCATCTTGTTCACAATATTCATTCCAAGAATCTACTAATAACACAGACATTGTTTTCGTATTTGAAAAAAAAGAGCTTTTTCAACCAGATTTTAAAGTGAGCTGAAACATTAAATTAAAATGTTTGGTAATTATGTATTGGTAACTTTCAATTGACAATAAAAGATAATTTCAAGATCACAAGTGTTATCTGTAAGTTTTACAGATTTTGATAGACACGCGTACACATTAATCGATATAAATAGTGTCTTTTGAACTATTGATCTAAATTGTCCATTGCTTCTTGCAAGATCATAAAAAAGGGCGAAAATAATTTTCCATTAGCAGTTATTATTGATTTTATGATATAACTATGAGTCATTGAACAAATCTATCTCGTTTAGCCTCTCCTATTTCAGTTTAATGAGCCCATTGTCGTAATTATTGTTCAGACGAAACAAATTTAAAATTATATTGAACGATAGTATGTTTACGTTTTTTTCCCCGTCCTCCCAAAACACAACTGCTTTCAATTTATAACATCAGAATAACTAACATCATTACTCTACGAGCAAACTCTATTATATCCATCCGGACCAACTTCCTTCTGTATCATCTTTATTAACAGCCAATTCAAATTGATCCAAAAATCTTGTGTAATCGAATTTTCCGAATTCAAGATAGCAGATCCAATGTGATTAATCATATTTAGAAAATGACGATAAAATCAGTTCGAAATACTTCTACAAGGATTTTTGAGATCTCTAAATATAAATCCGATGACACATTCATACTCAGCGACTCGAAAAACCCCTAACTAGAAACTTGTATGAAAATTCATTTAATATTATTGCAAATGGGTGTTCATAATAATTCAATACACAGTGATTTAATTTTTAAAACGTTTCTTTTTATTTCACTGCTCGAGGAAGGTCTGAATGTTAAGAAAACCGACAACGAACTGGCGTAATAGAAAAATTAAGCTCAAGGACCATACCCAAAATTAGTTGCTGGGTGAAGAAAAGTAAAAAAAGTCCCTGTCCCTTCGCTCGATCGTAATCTGTTTGTAGTACAGAACTTACTCTCATCTTACGTCGATTGGTATTTGTCGAACGTATAGTCCAACACATATTGTTCCAATCAAAATTATCAACAGTATAAAATATTTAGTTTTCAGTCGCCATATTGAGTGTCGCCATCTTAAATTTTGATAAATCTACTCCCCAGAGACATCCGCATCCAATTGTGATGCGAAAATATCGCTAGGAAAAACATATTTGGGTGAAAAAATTCGTTTTTTTTTTGTTTTTTTTAAATAAATAAACATAACTTTCTCAGACTGTATTTTTTTTTAAATTCTTATTACACATTCTGAAAGTTCAGTCAATTTTGCGTCGGAAATGATTGTTCAGGAATTTTTTTAGGATTGATTTTGTATAAAAGAAAGCTGTTGAAAAAAGCCACGAAAAATTGACCGTTTAGGACTTATGGGTTTATATCGTATATTATATGATAATAAACAAAGTATAGATACTTCGGTAGTCTAAATTTCTTTTTTAACTAAGATACATTGCATTTACATGTACAGAGTGTAAAAAAGTAGTAACCATGACTTTCAGGGGTAATGTTACACCTTTGGATCGATGAAGATTTGTTATCAAAATTCTGCGTAAAAGTAACCTTAACTCTTATTTTCACAACCAAATTGTCTTATTGTTGTATTGTGTAGTCTTCAGTCAGATAAAAAGTTTGAACATAATCAAATATCTTAAATCTAGTGTCTTCCAAACAGTGTTAAAACATCTTCATTGGTCATGTGCTGATGTTGAGTCATGTGGTATACATCGCTGATTTTAAATTGTAATAATATGCGAACATAATTGTTGTTAAATTATACTAAAGGGTGTTCCAAAATTAACGTAAGATTTGAATTAAATAAAAAACGCAGTTTATTTTCTTTAAATTGTTATTTTTTATTGAATCGTTGAATCAACGTATGAAGCGTTGAATTTCCTCCTTCAATGCACGCGTGCTTGTGGGCTTGTTGGCATAGACCTTTGACTTCAAATAATCCCATAAAAAGAAATCCAATGGTGTTAAATCACACGATCTAGGGGGTCAATTCTTATCACCGAAACGAGAGAGTACACGGTCATGGAAAATTTCGACAAAAGAGTGCGTTTGTGCCAGCAAAGCCGTGGAGGCCATTTGCTCTATGTGTTATTCCATACATATCTCTATCCTGTGTACTTTACGATTCAATAAAAAATTAACAATTTAAAGAAAAAAAACTGTTCTTTATTTAATTCAAATTTTGCGATAATTTTGGGACACCCTTTATATGTTTCCGTTTTCGTTTCTGAGATGTTGTTTTTTGTTTTTTTTTTTTTTTTTCTTATTACTCCTACTTTTATAAGCACATCGCGAAGATCCATCACTAATTGGACTTAAAAGTCAAATTTAACCGATTTGAGTGATTTTTAATATTAAGCAGTGTGACCGACCACTTACCAGACACCGAGATAATGCTCTAATCTGATTTAACTAATACGCCGCTTAAAATACACTAAAATGTTTCAATTAATTCAAGATAACATCAGTATAAAATATACTAGGTTAGATTTAGGTAATAAGTAGTAAGGGAAATGTAAATTTATAGTTTTGTGATAACTCCGAATAACTAAACTAGTCATAACAACGAACTAGTCGAGGTGTTCGGAAAAACAAAATATTTTCTAATATTATATGTAATATTACATATTTGCCAGTGAACAAATTTAAATAATTTCTGTGGTTTTGAATTTGTACTTATATGGCCAGTGGGTTGACGGCAACCCAAATGTTAATATATCTCAATCTTACCAAATTTAATCTAATTGATAGATTAGGTCAGGACAGCTTATACTAATATTCCGACCACCGTTGGGTTTTCTACGGCCAGACCACACTTACTGTGTGGTCGCATACAGTGGAGTGGAGTGGTTCGCGAAAAACGTGGGCAAAATCTATTTTTCTGATATTAGAAAAAGATGAAAATCTTGTTATTAACATTTTTGATAATTGAATGAGGTATTGTATCCTGTGCTTGTTTTTTCAAAATTTCATTGCTGTACCTCATTGCCAAGTAGTTAATTGGAGATAAATTTAATTGTTACTTAAGTCACATTATGTGTATAATATATTAAGTTATATTATGTGTATAATTAAAAATTCTGTGCATACCCTCTATATTGAAAGAACGTTTCAAGACGAAAAAACAAGTACCCACTTCTTTCTTTTTGTTATACAGAGCAGCTATAAGAACTAATTAAGTAAAGTGTAATTATCCTTTTTCTTGTTTTAGTTAAGTAGTGTCATAAATCGATTGCCATCGATTTACGCGTTCAATTAATATCCACATTAGAGCTGAATGTATGCATATGTATACAATTAAATAAATAAAATTCAGCTGCAGGTACGCGCAGCTCTTCATAGTACATTAAAACAAATGACGACGCGGTAGCGTACGAATAATGCGTTGTACGTCACTCGTCGCATCAATAACTAACAATTTCAAGTGCCAGGCCGATTCGGTTATCGTTGTTGAAAATCAGATCTTACTTCTTGGTCTGATTTAATTTATATTAAAAAGACTGAATGCGCTCGAATTTAAGGATGTTTAGTCTGTTACGGGATATAGTCCAAAGATCGTTAAAATCAAGTGCAGTAGCGGACAAAAGATTAAGCCGAAATGGAAAAATAAATAATTGATTTACTTTCCATAAAAAATATAAATACAGTATTCTACTTTTGGTATTAACTAATTAGACATTTATTTATACACGTACAAGAAAAATTTTATTTGAATATTTTATTCAGCAGCGAAGTTACAAAAAAGGGAACGAAGTTTGTATAATATTTCGTCGGTCAAAAGTTTAAGACTACAAAAAAATATTAATTTTTGGTAAAAAAATATCCACAATTTTTGTTTAAACTTAATATTTTGTCCAATATGCGTTATTTCTTATTACTTCGGTACATCTGCTTGGCATAGAATCTATTAATTTTTTACATTGATCTACCGTAATATTACTCCAAGTTGTTTCAACTGCAGAGTAAAGTTCAGTTAAATTTTTCGGTTTATAGCCTTGTACTGTCTTTTTTATGATGCTCCACAAGTTTTCGATTGGATTAATATCTGGTGATTGCGACGGCCACGGCAGAACGGTAATATTTTCTTCTTGAAAAAACTGTTTCACAACCCGAGCTGTGTGCTTCAGATCATTATCATTTTGAAAAATAAAATCATCACTCATATTGTTGCGTGCAAAAGGCAACATTATGTTCTTGAGTATGTCCATGTACTGAAAACGGTCCATAATTCCATTGATACGACATATCGGACCAGGGCCGCTTCGAAAAAAATATGCCCACACCATAACGTTTCCACCACCATGTTTAAGAGTTTTTAAAACGCACCCTGTTTTCAAACTTTCGCCAATTCGACGTCTAACGCACCGTATCCCGTCAGAACAGACGCGATTGAATTTTGATTCTTGTCCAATGCTTATGAGCTTTAGCAAATGCAAGCCGTCTTTTTCGATTCAAGCCGTGATTTGAATGAAAAAGTCATTAAAATTAATTAAATTTCATTTTTAAGTTCAGTCGTTATATCTACGAGATTTTAACTGTTTAACCATGATCTATGGATTTTTTATTTCGACTGTTTATGAAAAAAGGAAATAAGTGATGGTTCCATATTAATGATTAAATCAGTGATGCCGTATACTTTCTAAATAATTATCTAAAGCCAAATTAGAAATTGTAACGTTTCTGAAACTAGGCTCAGCAGATAACAGCGCTCACAATATTCTCATATTGCTTTGGGACCAGTGGTATAAAACAGCCGATCATAATACACTGCTCAAAAGAATTATGGCATAGAAAAATTTTAGATAAAAATTGGCAAAGTTTGACTGACGGTAACTCCGTGAAAAAAAATCGTAAAATTATGTCCTTTGTTTTAAATTAAAGCTTGAAATCACTACTTTAAGATACTATAGTTCGATTTTGATTTCGATGCATCCCTACCACTACAAACACCCGAAATGTGAGGGTACCTTTGCAATGTTGAAAATTACAAAGTTTGACAAAGTGCATGGACTTGCTACATTTTTTTTCGGAGATTCTGTTTGCAGGAGTATAAAGTACGAACCTTTATCTTCAATTTCCAGTAAGTGAAAAGTCGCTGCCATTTTTTTTCGCAAAGATACAGCACTTTAAAGTAACCCTTGCATTTATGGCATATACCTCTGGCATTGGCATTACCTGATGTGCACTACGAGAAGGTTGCCGAACGGATTTTGCACATCATATGGCTCTGAAAAAAGCCGTTTTTCTGTGTGTGGGTGTGCGTATGTGTGTTTGTGTATGTGTGTTTAAATTCTAATAACGCGTGTCTCCTCCGCGTTGTTGAATTACTGCTTGCAGCCGATTACTCATGTTTTGATTTGAACCCCATAGAACATGTATGGGACATAATCGGTCGTAGACTGAGAAATTTAGGGAGACAACCTGCCGATCTCCAAGACTTGTCACAAGTCTTAATTCAAATCTGGAATGAAATTCCACGGGAAGAAATTAGGGCTTGCATTAACATGAGTAATCGGCTGCAAGCAGTAATTCAACAACGCGGAAGAGATACGCGTTATTAGAATTTAAACACACACACAAAAAACACACACCCACACACAGAAAAACGACTTTTTTCAGAGCCATATGATGTGCAAAATCCGTTAGACAGTCTCCTCGTGGTGCACATCGGGTAATGACAATGCCGGCGGTATATGCCATAAATGCAAGGGTTCATTTAAAGTGCTGTATCTTTGCGAAAAAAAATGGCAGCGACTTTTCACTTACTGGAAATTGAAGATAAAGGTTCGTACTTTATACTCCTGCAAACAGAATCTCCGAAAAAAAATGTAGCAAGTCCATGCACTTTGTCAAACTTTGTAATTTTCAACATTGCAAAGGTACCCTCACATTTCGGGTGTTTGTAGTGGTAGGGATGCATCGAAATCGAAATCGAACTACAGTATCTTAAAGTAGAGATTTCAAGCTTTAATTTAAAACAAAGGACATAATTTTACGATTTTTTTTCACGGAGTTACCGTCAGTCAAACTTTGCCAATTTTTATCTAAAATTTTTCTATGCCATAATTCTTTTGAGCAGTGTAGTTGAGCGCGCGACTCGCTTACCTGAAACGGGGTACCCCGCGTCCTTTTCCAGCTTGTAGTGACGTCAATTTTCGCGGCTCCATCGTTCTGAAGGGCTCATTTTAAAGGGGAAGCTTCAAAGAATATGACCATATTTTTTTCAAATTTTAACCCTTTACGCCCCTCATTGAGAAAAATGCAAAAAAAGAATTTGTTTAAATTTTCCGACATTTTATAACAAATTGACAAAGTTAAAAAAAATATTTTTAAAAAGCTCAATCCTTCACGAATAAAACAAAAAAAAATTTAGCTAAATCGGTTGAGTAGTTTCTGAGAAAAAAATTCGTAAGTGAAGCCTATTTTCGCCAAAATGGGCAAAAATTGCAAATTTTGGAGGCTTGTTATTCCTTAACAAATTCGAAACCGGCAAAATGATGACTTAAACCCCTCTTAATTTAACATGGACTACAACATATTTCGATTAGAACAAAATCGCAGATGGTGACTTCCAAAAGTGATCGATTTGGCGTGGAATGACCCAATTATTATTGCAAAATATGAAAAGTATATGTATTTAATATTATAATTTCGTATAATGAACGACTTTATCAAAAGAACAAAATAGACTTTTATCGCATAATAAGCAAAGAACTCAATAAATCAAATAATATATAATCTATGAATGTTAAATGAATTTAACAGAAACGCAATTCGCTGGTTAATTATCGTGGAACCTAGCGTTACAATGAATCCTACCTAGGTTTCGATTACTTTTCTACGCTTTCACAAAATTAGCAAATTCCGAAATTTTACCTGGTTATCTAACGCGTTTGTAGTCGATTACTAGTACTCTACGCAAGATACATTTATGACATAACAATATTCTTTTATTAATTCAAGATTCTAAAATTTATGTGAAATTAATAAATTAATTTGGTACGGAACAGTTACTCA
The DNA here is from genome assembly GCA_945859555.1 of Megachile ligniseca. Lineage (NCBI taxonomy): Eukaryota > Metazoa > Arthropoda > Insecta > Hymenoptera > Megachilidae > Megachile > Megachile ligniseca. The sequence continues at coordinate 14,286,051 of OX243782.1, read as the reverse complement.
TCAATTTGACTCGACAACTAATATGTCCATGGCCCTTTTAGTTAGAGCATACATTGACACCCAAAACCAGATCGCTTAATTGGGGAGCCTGTTGTTCACTGGCTACTAGACGACCCAACAATCAAGTATCCATATGACGTATACACGCTGTCCAATCAAGAACTAAGAATCTCTTTGACTCTTACCAGCAAAAACTGCTGTGGGTTATACTTCTCCTGGAGATCCGACTTGCACTCCTTCGAAAACTGTTCTGCACCCTACGTGCGTTTCGCTCGCCCTTTTATACCCCGAAAATCCATCATTTGCCTTTCACTTACAATACTTTACAATTAATTATTCATTTAGGTCGACAAAATAATACATTAATTTGATTATTAATAATTCAACTTAACATATTATTAATTAATTTTGTGTATTTTTATTTATTTAATAATTATTTAATAACTCTAATAATTTAATAATAATAATAATAATAATAACTCATTTGTTTAACAAAGCGGTCGGTAAAATAAAAGAAAAATGCGGTCGATAATCAAAAATAAAAGGTGTACAATAAAAGAAATGAAATTTACATCAAGATTCTTTCGTGTTGAATTTTCAGGGATGTTACAATTGTATGTTTCGCAATTCTTCACAATTTCTTGCTTCGCAATTCAAAACAATTAGCATTAACGTTTGATTATAGTGGAAACTAGCATAGTTGCGTACTGTAGGTCCTTTTAATGTTAAGTTGTTTAAGATATGTACAATGGAAGTTCTTTCACGTAATGAGTTACTTTAATGTGAGTTAATAACTTTAATTGTAAATTCGTGGTTTTAGCTATGCCTTTCTCATAATAAATGTTTTGATACAAATCTGCATAAAAATCGAACTGCATTTAGGATAAAAAATTGAAAAAAAAAATCCAATTTCTTAATATATTATTTAAATAAATAATTTCTCCCAAAATTTTCGTAATCAACTAAATTCCTTACTTAAAAATACACAAGTTAAAAAAAAATACACCCTCCTACACTCTCTAGTTTCCGAGATATTAAAGAAAATGTGTTTTCAAACCCCAACGTTGAGGGATATTTTCACCCCCTCAACATGCATGTCAGCAGATATAAAAAAATACGTGTTAAATAATTTTCAAAAAGCTACGACATATGCAAATTTCATTAAAATCCGCGTGTACCGCCTTGGTGATGTCCCTTGTCAGTTTGGTTTTGGAACATACAAACGGGATCATTCGCCTTAAATTTTACACGGTTGATTATCCAATCACAAAATTCTTACTCTTTTATTTTGTGTTAATTAATCTTCTTTTATTATTCTGAAAAAAAAAAAAACGTTTAGTCTATTTTGTAGCGAACAAATATAATTATCGTAGGTATAATAAAATTCTAATTCTCTTAGAATAGATAATGGTAGATATCCTTTTCGCAGAAAATAGAAACCGCTAGGGAGTTAGGTCCACAGACTTGTGGGTAGAATTGTTGTAACCGAAGACTGCATATTCGTAAGTCAAATTAGTTAGCTTTAATATGCTTTAAATAATCCTTTAGGATTAAATGGTACCTTTGTAATTTACCGTTAATTTGAGAATTATAGAGATTGGTACAAGTTCCTTAACTTTTTCTTTATTAATTTTGACATAAAATCTGAATCCTGATCGGTAAGGAATATTTTCTGGATTTCAAATTGTGTAAATATTATCATCAGTGCATTGGTAATGGTTAACGATTCATGATTTGGAATAGCATTAACAAACGATATTTGATTAAATTATTCCGTACTACACCTGTATACGAATAAATGCAGGGTGTCCCGTAACAGGTGGTACAACCGGAAAGGGTATGATTCTACATAAAAAAATAAGTCGAAAATATAGTGTAAGAAAACGGGGAACTCAAGCCGGAAATCAAGCCAATGTGATCTGCTCGGGTGGCTGTCTTTTGTTGAGCAACAATTGAAAGGAGTTGAAAACTGATAGTTTACCAGAAGACAGCAAAAAGAGCAGTTCCAGTTAACATACATATATAAAGTTTTCATTAATTTTACATTAAAACTTTACATTACTGTAAAAACGTGTTTAAAAACCTTGTTAAATTGTGTTAACAGTTCCTGTGCAATATTTTTCATAAAATATTTAGTTAAATCTTACAATAGAATACAATTTTTTCATATGAAGCTTTGTTTTCGAAACAAATAGGTTTAAAAATTTGTCGAGTACGACAGGTCAAGGTCAAGGTCACGGCCGAGGTCGCAGTTGGATAGCCAGGGAAATTTCCTACAACTTTTGTCTCAACCATTTTTTTTTTAGCAACGTCTACGTTTCAAGTTATTCAACCGGTCCGGGACTTTTTAAAGATCCTGTATAATGTTTGTATACATAGAGTATATCGGGAGTCGAGGCCACAATATTCAGGAGTAATTGCTTGTAGTTATTTCCATGTTGTTGCACACATAATTGTACTCTTCTTAACAAATTCCTATGAATGTGTTCTAACATTCTATTATGCAACTTTAATTATTCAAACGCCATAATAACTTTTTATCATAATTGTTCAGGACTTATTAAGTCGTTACTATACACAATAGTCTTAACGTGATCCCATAAATAAAAATCCAGTGGTGAAAGGTCGAAAGATAGTGGCGGCTGAGCAATTCTGCCACCGCGGCCAATCCAGCACAGATAATTTTTATTTAACGAAGTCGGTTAAAAACTGCCTTAACTCGCGACTGTATTGTGATGGTGCTCCGTCTTGTTGAACAATCAAATTCATTCGAATATGAAAAGAACATTCGAAGATCATATCAGTATACTCTCGATTGCTACATGTTGCCATAAATTCGCTGAAATTAAACGTTCTGTTCGATAAGCATAAGAGAACAGAAAACGATAAAAGAAATATCATGTTGGGACCTGGACCTCCGATGTATTCCATGCATATAAACATCGGATATGCCTATGGAAGGGAATGTAGACCAACTCCACGCGTACTCGACAAATTTTCAAATCTATTATTCTCGAAAACAAAGCCTCGTATGAAAAAAATTTTATTCTGCATTTTCGACTTATTTTTTTTATGTGGAATCACCTCCTTTTCGGTTGTACCACCAGTTACGGGTCACCCTGTATATTTCTATTTCCAATCAGTGGTTGTAGTCCTATTATGTCTATGCTTAATTTTTCGAATTATTGATTGGCTATGGTAGTTATTTCCATCGGTAGCTTGGTAAGTTTAAAATTTGTTTCATTTGTGACTGGAGTAGCACGAATGTACGTATTCTTTTATATTTGAAATCATAAACAACCAACAATATCATCCCTCAATTTTCGTATGTGTTGTATGAAACCACAAGTACCAGATAGTTTACTGTCATGATTTTGCTATGTGTCTTCAGGCGATTATGGTGTGATATGTTCGGAATTATACACTGCTCAAATGAAATATGTCATAGAAAAATTGTAGGCAAAAATTGGCCAAATTTGACTGCCGCTAACTCCGTAAATAATCATCGTAAAATTATGTTCTTTTTTTTTTAAATTAAAGCTTGAAATCTCTACTTTAAGATACTGTAGTTCGATTTTAAGTTTGATGCATCCCTACGACTATAACACCATAAATGTGAGGTTATGTTTGTTGTATTGAAAATTACAAAGTTTGACGAAATGCACGGACTTGCTACATTTTTTTTTCGGAGATTCTGTTTGCAGGACCATAAAGTACGGACCTTCGTCTTCAATTACCAGTAAGTGAAAAGTCGCTGCCATTTTTTTTCGCAAACATACTGCACTTTAAAGTAACCCTTGCATTTATGGCATGTACCGCCGGCATTGGCATTACGCGATGTGCACCACGAGGAGGTTACCGAACGGATTTTGCACATCACATGGCTCAGATAAGAGCCGTTTTTACATACGGTATCATACCCGGATTCCTTTAAAGAAACTTATTAAAATCATAATTTGATTGATTTCGCGTCGTAACAATCTTAACTTAATTTTTTATGTTGGGTCTATTAAGTCCATAAGAAAATGTTCATAATCATATGCACTAGAGAGCCCGTGAGGCGACGGACACTATACCCAATTTCGATGGCACTCGATCATCAGTAATACCATTTTGCGAAGCATGCTACAGGGCAAGAGATCATTTAGTCACAGAAGATGAAACTCTTCTCATGTGAACTCTCGTAAATAAATTCAGAAGACCAGCTTATAGGACCATATGTAGATCGCACATAACTCGCTACAGTCGACGACTTGTGTAGGAAAATTAAAAAATTATTTTCCAAAGTGTCAATTACTATCGTGGCGAACTTAGTAGAGCATTACAGGACAAATATCAAAACGTTCTGGACTTTGTTATCCGAATCCGAGAATTGAGAACCCTCATTCTCAACGAGGAGGCAAAAAAATATGGAAATTTAAGCTCAAGAATGGAACACGAAATGCAAAGAAGGCATTAGATGCATTTGTACAAGGATTACTGCCCGATATTAATGTCTGCCTCCGTCTCAAAGCATTCAATGATTTAGTATTTAGAAGATGCCATAGAAAAGCCAGTTATGGTACACACATAAATGCAGGACGGTCGAGCAAGGCTTTTCCACAAAGAACTGTAAGTTACCCCGACTTTTATCAGAATCCCGAAATTACGCTAAGGATAGGGGATGCGATAACAGATACCAAAATCACTCACCTAGATCTCCTTTGAAACCAAGGGACTACATACAAGGACCAGCGAGGTTCAATAATAACAATTCTGCCAGAGCAAATGGTAACAATAATAATGGTAATAATTATCGAAATCAACGATCTTACACGAATGGCAATTACAACGAAGACTGCAACGGAGGCAAGCCTCCGCCTAAGATGTGTAGATATTGCAAAAATATTGGACATACCATGGAGGATTGTCATAAATTAATGGTTCGCAGAGAGTGGGAACGAAACTGTGATTATAGGATCGTTTGGGAAAGAGTCAGACTCCGCTACCGAACTGCGTGAAGCAGGATTAAGCGGAGCAAAACCGCGGAACATGCATACACCTTTTTCAAAAAGCCAGACAAGAAACCACAGAACTCGAAAAAACCATCGAAGAGGAAAGTAGAAAAGAAGAAAGCGGAGTCAGAAGAAGAGTTCCCAGAAAAGAAAAAAGTGCTGTTGAATCTCTTATTTGAAGAGTAAACTTACAAAATATTTAAATAAAAGATCCGATTAGACTTTTAAGTTGTTTTCTTTATTTTCTTATTCCTCATTCGCCGGAACTCTTCACCAGGGCACGATGCCAGTAGAATCATGTAAGCGACTAGCCTAGTCTCTCGCTGACTTGGTGAACCCAATCTAAACCTACAATTAGAAATAAAATATTCGATTGATTTGAACTATATATATCCTACTTACCTTCAATCCTTTTCATTTATTTACATCCTTCTTTCCTTCCTTCCCCGCTATGACACTTTGAGTAGTTCCGGGACGTCACACGATAAAATAAATTGATGCAATACACATAAGGATAAAAATGTGCTGTGAAATTAAAAATCTCTAACAAATTTTTTCCGTAGTTGAATAATTTTGTTCTGAATTGTTTAGGGTATGAGGGCAGTATGCATATCCTTCATTTCCGTTTTCCGGATTCATCCAATCCTTTAGGGATTTCCTATATCCGACTAGATCAGCTGGTTGATGACTTGATTGTACCGTGATTTATAATTTTCAGTATTTATCTTTTTATTTCGTTTTTATTTACTGAGGATAGTCATAGACTTTGCGTGTTCTAGTAACTTGTCAATTATTCAGAAGTTGCTGACGTAATACATATATTCTTGTGCAAATGAAATAAGTCTTTGGATTCGCTACAAATTTTTCTTATGGTCTGAGTTTTCTCGAAGTTGAAATGATTTAGTCGTCAATTTTTCTGTGACATACACAATTCAATCTTTTTAAATTTAACACTCTGACTTGCAGCAAGCCTACAATATATGGCAGCATTGGGAATTTGGCCAATTAGACATTAGATTTTTGGTAAAAGCAGTGATCACAACTGTAGAAGCTAATTTTTCTGAAGTATTTCGATGTAATTCTATAGTGAATGTTATAGATTCAAAAGCGATACTACATTTCGAATAATCTATTAAGGTTTTATGAACTTAGGAAAAATTATGATCTACAAGACTATTAAAAGGATTATTGCTGGGTGTATCAAGTACTTGAAAATTTTTACGGATTATTTTAATATAAATTTTTTATCAACGTTCAGTCTTTCAAAAGTTGGTATAAGTTCATTCGGCGCGATTCCATTTAACATAATACAATACATTTTTTATTGTGCTTATTCATAATGTTTGTATTGTTAGCTTTAATGAGGGAAGTAACAATACCAATATCAATAAGAAATTTCAATATTTTATCGTCCAATTTAGGATTGTGAGATTCGAAAAGTATACGTAACACTGTTCAACCGTAAAATGATGTTGTGATCCGCACTATGTAACTATTGTAGTGTTATACGCGCTGATTACAAATTTATAACCCATTTTCCTCTGCATGTGTAGTTTTTAAGAAATTTGGTTTAGAAAAAAAACATATTCATATATATTAAACATAATCTGTGACAAAACTATACGAGATATTAAACTGTTGTTTGCATCAAAACAATTCTTTAGATATTCCCGAATACAATGATACCAAAAATTAATGCATTATACCATATAAATGCGTTTAATCAACCATTAAACGTAGAAGGGCACCAATTTTGCATCCATTTTTTGATTTATTTTAAAAAGAAAGGATCCATTAAAAAATTAAATTATACCATGTAAGAGAGCGGACTTATTTCTTGAAGGAACACTGAGGAAAAGTGGTAACGTCAACTTTTGCTAAATCAAAAAGATAAATATCATCGCGGGAAGTGAGCCACTGACAACATTATTCACCAACAGCGCACCGCTATAAAACATTATGTATACCAATTACGTGCACTTGAAATAGACTTTAATAACTTATGTTCACTTCATCGCATCGAATTCCATCGTTCTAACGAAACCAATAAGTTTAGTAGAGGAGGATGTATGTGCAGAAAATTTAAAGAGTTGAAATCAACTCATGTAAAAAAAGTTGTGTATGACAATTATATTAGAGAGGCCAGAACGATTTTATTAATAATAATTGTTGGTTGAGTTATGTTTATAGGAGTAATTATGTACAGCATTCGTATTCTGTCCACAGGTATTTTCCACATGAATTAGATGAATACTAATTTATAGACCTATTATATCGTTTGGAATTATTTTATTGCAATTATCTGCATTTTGCTATATCATGATCATGATTTTTAAAGTACACTGAAAAGACACAGTTTCCTATTATGAGTACAATTATTTTGTTCCGGGTAATTAAAATTAGAATACCTTAAGTACGGAGTTTATTGGTCTATTATACATAGAATTGTGAAACACATTTATTACCCTCTTTATTTGTGCACCAGGAAATTTTAAACGAATAACGCAAGTGCACTGTGTAAAAGTACGTGTAATTTTAAAGTAAAAATGGAAACAAATGAGTTTAAATGACTGTTGGTTATTTGTACGAAAGTTCGCTCGCAAAAGTTCAAAAATCGCAGGAGTACGCCTGGAGAAATTATAATGTCGTAAGTTCGTACGACTTGTTTTACAAAATCTGATCTGAATCTCGATATAATCTGATCTTTTCCCGAAAAAACACTCGTTTTAAAACTTCTGCCTGAGGGCTGTCGATGGGAGTGACTTTCCTCATTGGCTTATTCTTGCGTGGTTGATCAGCAAGAAGGCGGTCATCTTTTCTGTCATTCGTTTGACAATTCACGCCTACAAAGTCCTGGTCACCCTTAGCTAGAGTACGAGTGACGCGGCTGGAAAGTTCCAAGACCTCTTAACCCTGAGACAAGCACCCCAGGACCCATCTTGACTAATTCCAGATGGTTAAATTTATGGCACCACTAAAGCGATTTAGCTTTTAACGCTGTTTTCGCTAAACTGTAATAAATTAACGTTACGAGTCCTATCTTTTGTGTTGCACGTTCAACATTTACAATGTAACGGTTTTCCTAAAATATACAAGTCCAAACACTCTTGTTTAACGGAGTGTAATACTTTCATTTCCTGTTTTAATCGAAATTTGTTAGGAGTTAGACACGAAGATACTTTAGGCTCTACATAACGAACAAAAGGAGACAGTGTAGAATCATTTCTAAAAGTCATTGTTAGAATATTATTTTATATTTTATACCTTTACATACAGAAGTTTTTGGACGCTGGATTCACTCTCCTCGCCTTCTTATAGTTCTCACGCACACTCCTTCCACTTCCCTTTCGCACGTCACTCATCCAATCATACATACCTTACCCATTTGCCCGTTGTCATTCGCTCTCATCTACTCGCGCGCAATTATTCTCGCATTCAAACATCTTTCACGCTACATCATGTTCATTACTTTTTTAGAATCATTACTTCTATAGAATAATTATTACATTAAACACTGCAAATCACATTAATATTTATCGAAATTTACTAAACAAACATCAATTAACTAGGTAGACATAACAAAATGTTTTAGAACGAAGAATAGGTCATAAAAAAATAAGTATAAAGAACTTATCTTAAATGCATAGTTAGTGACTTTTGTTATGGTGTATTTTAAAATTGTATTATAAAAATATTAAATAATCCTTTCTTGTAATAACATTCCTTTAATTTTCTCATTCAGTTAGTTTTCTCAAATCATATAATTGTGTATATATGAGTAATTCTTTAAGCAATGTAGTATGTTTGTAATAATCCGTACGTTAATACAATTTTCCCTTTGTTGTTTAGATATTTTCAAGCTGGTGGAAATCCTGAGCAAGTGATAGAATTATTATCAAAAAACTACACAGCTTGTGCTCAATTAGCAAACCTTCTTGCTGAATGGCTTATTCTTGCGGGAGTGAAAGTTTCAGATGTTCAAGCAATGGTGGAAAATAACTTAAAAGACATGATATTGAAAACATTTGATCCGAAAAAAGCAGATAAAATTTTCACAGAGGAGGGTGAAGTATGTATTTGAAGTTTCTGTAAATGCTAAGTACAACATTATAATTTAATTATTATTAAAATATAATACTATTTATATTAGACTCCCGCTTGGTTAACGGAAATGATTCAGCATCCTACTTGGAGATCTCTTATTTACAGACTTGCAGAAGAATATCCTGATTGTTTGATGTTGAACTTCACAATAAAGGTACAAACATGTTTTATACTTAAAATGCATGATATTCTTAAAATATTTAGTTACATTTATTATGGTGAGTTTTTAATGCTCTAATTTATTGGTTTAGCTATCACATAATTGTATATAATTTTAATATCTACATATGTAAAGATTAATTGATTTCATTTGCTATTATACTAAAATACCATCAATGACTAATAAAACTCTTCATAGTGCATTGCAACATTTTAGTTAAAATGTTATAAAAATCTGTATTGAAAAATACAGTTTTTATCACGAGAGAACAATTATTTAACTATTATACTTATAAATGTTACTGAGCTAGTACATTTAAATGATGATGAAATATTATTATATATATTTCGAACTTTCATTATGACTTTAATTGAAAGTTTTGAAAAATTCAAGGTAGCTTTGAAGGAATACTTACATTGCGTGTAGCGGCACATGGCTCGCTTATACTTTTTAGACGTGCGTAGTTCAATAGGCTACCCTACCGTAAACGCTGTCAGCCATGTTCCGTTACGCTCTGTTAGGCGTTATTGTGCGAATTCAATAGCCTACCTCGTGATATTGCGTATAAATTGTATTAGATCTTTACGAAACGTAGACCAAACAGTAAAAAGATCAATCCAGTGAGTATCTCAAAAGTTATAACGACTAATATGCAATATTGAAAAACAATATTCGATTCATATTTTTGTACTGACAATTATTTATATTAATAAGATAAACAAAAATTAAATTTGGAATACATATTTGGCTCCATGTTCGGAAATTCTTCATTGCACAGAACGAGTTTAAACATATGATATTTTCGAATATTAATCCCTTTCATCCTCCACTTGTATTCATATTGTAGGTGTTTAATGCATACTGCCTTCATATTGTAGCATTCATATGCAAAGGCGCGTATAAATACAATTTGCAGCAGTGTTTTTTGACTTCTACTATGGTTTCACGTATTGCTGAGAGAAGCTGGTAGCAGTTTCATAATCATATATGAATAATTAAAAGAAAAAGAATAATAAGTACATGTTTATTTCTTTGCAAAAGCATGTTACTCTGAATGCTAATATTTCCTATACATGTATCCAGCTGTAGTTACCCTGGTATAGAAATAACATGTCCATACCGGTGACTATTTTAACTATTTTATTTTTAAATATTTGACATTATGTCAGTATTATTTTTAATGACTTACATTTTCACAATTACTGTGAAGAGATTCAAATTTAGAAAATGTTTATTATCTTGTTGGTTAATATATTCACTTGAAATGCAGTTTTGTTTCTTCAATTGCAAGTAGTTATATTACGTATTTACAAACATGTTTATTATAAACATGCAAGTTATGTAAAAATGGGTACACATCATCGATTTCAATGACCTAAAAAACGTTGTGGAGGACAACATTTACGAAAATAACTTTTGCAACCCCAATTTTAAGGGTTATTTTCACCACTTCAAAGTGGATATTCACACGTATAAAAAATACGTGTCAAATATTTTTTCAAGTTCTATAACATATAAAAATTTCATCAAAATCGGCGTGTAACGTTTGGATGACATCTTTTGTAAGTAATAAGTAATAAGTAATTTTGTGCACAGCAGAAAAAAACATGCATGGTCAGATGTATATATTAAGGCATCGTGTTTAGTTACAAATAGTATAAATTTTATTTCCATAACTTGCAACATTTGGTAAATGTTATGTTTTAAATGAAATAAGGTATGATTTTATCATTACATTAATATTCGAGCGCAAAAATGCAGTAACATTCGTCATACTTTGTATCCGAAATTCTCAGACTATCTTTATTTATAAACATACTAGTGTTGTATTATAGTACCATATGATGCATAGTACCACGTCAAATTTACTTTGACACGACTGCCGTTCGCTAAAGCGAGTGGAGGACTGCGATCTTCCGTGGATGCAGCGTCGAGTCAGCTAACCTTTATGCCGCTTAACTTGGAATTCGCTTTGTCCGACATTTGGTCCCTAATACATATTATCAAGAAATAATAGGGAAGTGCCAAACAGCGATTTTCTTAAAACTTAGCATACAAGTAGTACATAGAAAATTATTGGACACGTACACAGTATGTCGGAAAAGTAACGGAACTTTTTAAATTTAAGGAAAACTACTAGCGCCATCTATTAAAACAATATGCTATCTGAAAACAGTATTCCTCCCCTACAAAACAAAATAATCATTATTGAAATCGCGCAACGAATTGTAAACTTATAGCATTTAAAGCGACAGAACTTTTCGTCTCCGTGTCACAAAATCACGATGGAGCAAAGAGCGAATATTAAATTCTGTTTCCAGCTCGGTAAAACTTTTACAGAAACATTTGAATTAATGAAAAAAGTTTATGGTGACGATTGTTTATCCCGTACACGTGTGATCGAACGGTATAAAGCCAGTGTGTGCCAGAGTGGACCCAAAACCAGGTTTTGGGTTATTTTAAATTCTAAACGATTCTAAAGGTATTATACTTCAAGAATTTGTTCCATAGGGATAAAATGTTAATGACGAATATTATCTGGGTGTTATGGAACGTTTGTGAAAGAGAATCGTTCGTGTAAGGCCCGAATATCGAGGACCGGGAAGTTGGTTTCTGTTACATGATAATGCACCATGTCACATAACTGTCGCTGTTCGTGAATTTTTGGCGAAAAGACAAGTCTGTGTGCTCCAACATCCTCCATATTCGCCCGACTTATCTCCATGCGATTACTTCCTTTTTCCAAAACTGAAATTAGCTATGATCTGGCAATTAGCTATGGCACTGGTACACAAGTCCAAGCAGCTGTGACAAAGGTGATCGAAACGATTCCGCAAAACGACATAAAAAAGTCCATGTTAACATTGCTTGAGCGTGCTCAACGGTGTATTGATGCGGAGTGGATGTATTTTGAATAAAAAAAAATTAATTTTGGCAAAATAACTAATTCTTTTCTTTTTATTTAAAAAGTTTCGTTATTTTTCTGACATACATACTGTGTATACAGGGTGCCCACGCCTAAGTGTGACAGCGCGATATTTCGTGAACTATTGATGACACGAAAAAGTGTTTATGTGGAAATTGCAGGGTACAAGGGGCTCTATGTTTTGGCGCAAACGAATTTTTTTTAAACCCAACGACTTTTTCGCGTCCACTCGTTTTACTCATTATAATATTCGCTTATCCCAACGTTTGAAGTAAATTATTAATCAAGAAGATTATTCTGGAAAATATTAAATAACTTGGTAAATATATTATAATTAAGAAGAACTTTACTTATATTTTAAACATTGTTTTATCTAGTACATATTATTTAACGAGTTTTAAACACTATGCAAGTAAAATGCAAACTATTGTTAACTAGACATAGTGCCTAAATATTATGCCTAATCATTCATGTTTTCTTCCCGTTATAAACAAAATTATAATGTACAAAAAATATAAATTTTGTGGTGCCCGAATATTAATATTACTTCCTGCAGGTGTCGCGATTCTAGAATATTTCCGAGATACGCAGATTGTAACGAAAATTGGATCTTTTCTCAACAATTTGTAATATTTTTATTACACTTTAATAACCTTTGTTGAAAATTATAGCGGCTAGATAGGCAGTATTTTTGACAATTTTTCTGCCACCGTATAAGTGCTTAAGGATAATTATTATGCTAAGGATTTTTATTTGTGAAACACACATATAGTTACCAATATACCTTTCTCCCCATGTAGTTTCCACAGTTTACATCGAACTTATTCTTGAATCTACAAAATATTTCTTTAACTGAGTCAAACTACATCTTTCCAAGTAGAACCTTCGGGATTGGAAGAGCATTCTTGTACCAATTATCATATGCTATAGAATCTAATCCTTTTTCATGGACATAGACCTTTGACAATATCTCGCATTTACCATAGGGTTAGTAGGGTGGCCCCTAGCTATAGAGCTCGATTTTTTTTTTTCGATTTTTTTTGGTCACCCCGTAAAATTTTTACACTTGGTGAAAAAATGATAATGTCAAAGTTTCAGCATGATTGGATAACAGGAACCCGTGCCGCAATCGAGTTGAAGTTTTGAAATTTGCACGATTTCAGGTTATCGTCGGATATGTTAGTAGACTTTTATTTTAAAAGTATCAGTGAATATTTTATAATGAAAATATAAGTTTTTACATACATAATTTTAGTGTTGGTGTATGATTTTCAAAAATATACTAAAAATTACTGAATCTTACCGCTAATATTAGTATGAGTCTTACTCTGTAGCTGCTGAAGCGGTCATCCCGAATACGAAAACTATACTCCTATTCAGTTAGCCTTTGGAGGTCTTATGTAAAATGAAACAAATATTCCGGTATTAAAGAAATGTATAGTAGGAGCTCTGCATGATAGATATACAAAAAGATTTCCGGCAGTGGTGAATATTACCGTGTTTTACCTGATCAAGGGATCAGCGGGGTCATAAGTTTCTTGGTTTTTCCCAGCAGAATATTTTTCTGTTCGAGGGTGTTTTATGATTTTACCTGGTAAAGTCTCTAATGACTAAATGTATCTACTGTTAGTCACAGTGGTCATTTTTCAATTTGTTTTGTGAGTTCGAAGTGTTTGTATCGTGAATATAGTTTGAGAATATAGTGAAATTGGAAAGATGGAAACCAGAAGCGCTGATAGAATATTTTTGTTAGGGCATGATGAAAGCCAAATTATTGGTTCGAAATTACCAAGCAATGGACAAGTTTTACGTGTTCTGTTTCATAATCTGCGTAAAGTTAAGCTGTAGCTCCGTCAAAGTGCAGCAATAGTAATAAAGGAAGCGGAAGTTTTCTGGGATAAAGCACGGATTCCTACCAGAACAACGTGCCACAGCATTGATAAGTTATTAAAATTACATAGTAATTGGCGTTTATTGCAAAAATCTCGAAAACGCCGGTATGAGGCGTTTATTAGAGGATTGGAACCTCACAGACAGAGTACAAGCTCTCTGTTGTGATACCACATCCTCAAATACAGGACGATTGCAAGGAGCTTGTGTTCTGTTGGAACAATTAATTGAACGGGATTTATTATACCTTCCTTGCCGTCATCATATTTACGAACTAATTTTAAAAAGTGTGTTTGAGGAGAAACTTCGAAAATCATCCGGTCCTGAAACAGCTCTTTTTAAAAAATTTCAAAAAGCTTGGCCTAAGCTCAATTTATTAATTTTTAAAACAAGTATAAAAGATACTTATGTTTATGGAAAGCTCCAGGATGTAGAAGAAAGAATGAATTTCTGCTTGTATCATTTACAACAATATGCAGCCGAGAGATGATTACAAAGAATTTTTGGAGTTGATGATAATTTTTCTTGGTGGATCTCTTCCGCGAGGAAATATTTTTCATATTCCAGAAGCTTTCCATCATGCTAGGTAGATGGGTAAAGCAATTTACGTGCTAAAAATTTATTTATTCCGCCAAGAATTTTTATTGGACAGTAGCGAAATAGTAGGGATAAGTGATGTAGGAGTAGGATGATTTTAAACCAACCGCGGCCGTTAGGAGCGATCGGCAGTTAGACCGAGTAAACATCGGCATGCGTTTTTCGTGCGCTTACCTTCGACCGATGACACATGTTTTTGCCACCGATTCAAAATAAAACCAAATCGTGGGTGAACGACCTCAAGGCTGAGTGAGAGAGAGAGTGCTAGAAAGTAAGTGCGATAGATTATAAGGGCGACAACCTTTGCGTGCGTGAACGAGTGTGTGTGTATTGACGAAACCTAGTTATAAGCAGCAAAACAGGCCGAAAACGGCAGTTGTTATCGCGGAGTAAAGGAAAGAGAAAGAGAGGACTACGAATAAAGTACAGTTTTATAAATCATCGCAGAAAAAACAACACCCGATTTTCTTTTTCCCACAATTTTTGGGGGCTCGTCCGGGATTTGAAATCAATAGTAGTGTTGCGACTGATTAATACAAAACGTACGGTAATCGTAAACGAGCAGAGTGAAAGAGTTACGAGATAAAAAGAATTACGAAGAGTTAAAGATGAGTTTTTCCGGAACGGAAGGTGTGAATTTGAACAGACTCACGACGACGGAGTTGAAGGAAAGATTGCGGCTCATGAATCTACCAACAGCGGGAACTAAAGCAGAGCTCATCAACCGCCTAACCGAAGCAGATCCTTCTGGATTTATGGTAGAAGAACTAACGAAGCAGTCGCAGGAGCCACAATTCGAAGTTTTCGCAGGGCCATCCGAAGAATTGAAAAGTGTGAGTGAAGTATCCCTGCTCCGAAGGCATCTAGAGTTGGTGGAAAAGGAGAAGGAGCTTGTCCAACGCGATTTGGCGCTGGCACGCCGCGAGATCGAGATGCTGAAGCGGATGCAGGAACTAAACGTTACGGAGGAAACAAGGGCAAGTTCACGAACGGATCCTGGTACGTCAAATATGGTGAGTGTACCTCATGGACAAAAGTTAAAACAAATTGCTGAGCTATTGAGTTCATACGACGGAGAACCTTCACGTTACGATATCTGGGAGAGACAACTAAATCTCTTGCGAGATACATATCGTCTGAGTGAAGATAATGCCAGAATCCTAATCGGGATGAAATTACGGGGTAAAGCTCTTGAATGGCTACATTCTAAGCCAGAACACATTACGATGCCTGTTCAGGGACTCCTGTCTGATTTGAGAGGCATGTTCAGACATGAGCCCAATATCCTTGCGCTGCGAAAGCGGTTCGAAGAAAGAACGTGGAGAAGAGGAGAGACGTTCCACAGTTACGTGCACGAAAAGATAATCATGGCGAATCGAGTACCAATTGCTGAAAGGGAAATCGTGGCGTACCTTATTCAAGGTATTCCGGATACACAGCTTCGCGACCAAGCGCGGTTGTTGCGATTTGGGTCCAAAGAAGCACTGCTCGAAGCGTTCGAAGACATAACGCTCCGAGAGGGAGGAAAACGAGACGGAGGAGCGACAGAGGCCAAGGTGAAAAGCCGAGACGATGCGTCCCACGAAAGAAGAACGGAGAGCAGAGGACACGTTCAACGGACGCGCGAGGGGAACATGCGGCGCTGCCACAATTGCGGAGAAGCAGGTCATCTGGGCTACGACTGTCCAACGAGAGGAAGCGGTCCCAAATGCTTCAAGTGCAATAAGCGTGGTCACGTTGCGTCAAGATGCACCGAGGAACCGGCACCACCAGCAGCGTCATGCGCTCTTGTGCAATCAGCGCCAAGGAAATATATTAAAGAGGTAATATTAAACGGAGTAAAATTCAAGGCGTTAATCGATACCGGGAGCGATATTTCGTTCATACGCGAGGATCAATATAGGAAGCTGGGTTCTCCGCGTTTAAGCACTGCGAAATTAGCGTTTCGCGGGTCAGGATCCGACGTTCACGAGACAAACGGTGCGTTCGAAGGGCAGCTGCAGATAGATAATAATGAGTATATCGCGCAAATTCACGTAGTACCGGGTAGAGTTATCAGAGTCGAGTTGCTGCTAGGTACGAATTTTCTAAACGAGGTAGAAATGTATATCGCGCAAGGGGAAATCTCCATTCGACCCCTGTCCGAAAAAAGAAACGACTGCATCCCGGAAGTATTTAAAATAGATATTTCTGATAATGGAGTTATGGCCACCGCAAATGTGCCAGATGTATTTCGGAAAGACATTCAGCTAATGATCTCAGAGTATAAACCGGAAAAAGTTAGGGAAACACCCGTTAAAATGAACATTATAACGAAGGATGACGAACCTGTTTATGAGCGAGCGAGGCGTTTGTCGCCATCAGAAAGAAATATCGTCAACGAGCAGATTCAAGAATGGTTAGAAAATGGCATCGTTAGGCCTTCGTTATCAGAGTATGCAAGTCCCATCGTTCTTGTTAAAAAAAGAAACGGTTCAACGCGAATCTGTGTAGACTATCGAAAATTAAATTCTAAAATTGTCAGAGATCGCTTTCCGTTACCGTTAATTGAGGATCAATTAGATTTGTTGCATGACGCGAGGTATTATAGCACTCTTGATTTAAAAAACGGATTTTTCCACGTGCCAGTAGACGAGAAGAGTTGCAAGTATACGGCTTTCATTGTCCCAGATGGACATTATGAATTTTTGCGAGTACCTTTTGGGCTGTGTAATTCACCCGCAGTTTTCCAAAAATATATTAACAGCGTGTTCAAAGACCTAATTCGAGAAAAATTGGTTTTAGCTTATCTTGACGATTTAATAATACCTTCCGTAGACTACGAGAGCGGAATCCAGAGTTTGAAGCGAGTGTTGTCCGTAGCAAGCGAAGCCGGGCTGCAGATAAACTGGGAGAAATGTCAATTTTTGCAAGACAAAGTAGAGTACCTTGGGCACGAAATCAGTAACGGTAAAATTTATCCTTCCGAGCGAAAAACTGAAGCAGTGCGTAAATTTCCACAGCCAACAACCATCCGACAGGTTCAGAGTTTCCTCGGTTTAACAGGCTACTTTAGGAAATTTATTCCCCAATATTCCCTAATAGCACGACCTCTGAGCGACATGTTAAAAGCGGATAAGGTTTTTGTATTCGGAGAATCCCAGAAAGACGCGTTCGAGATGTTAAAGAGACTTTTGTGTGATAGGCCGGTATTGAGTATCTATCGAGCGAACGCGGAAACAGAGCTACATACCGATGCTTCCATGTTTGGTTATGGGGCTGTTCTTTTGCAAAGAAATTCGAGCGACGGTAAACTGCATCCGGTATACTATGCGAGCGGCAAAACAACCCCAGCTGAACAAAATTATTCAAGTTACGAATTGGAAGTGCTAGCCATAGTTAGGGCACTAAAAAAATTCAGAGTGTATCTACTGGGAATCCCATTTAAAATTGTGACAGACTGCAGGGCATTCGCCCTTACCATGAAAAAACGCGATCTGTGTGTGAGAGTTGCGCGATGGGTCATGTTGTTAGAGGAATTCGCGTACGAGATTGAACATAGACCTGGAAAGAGGATGTTGCATGTAGATGCACTAAGCAGAAATCCCGTTTCAGCGTGTTTCATAGTAGAGGAGTGTATAGATAGTCTAACACGCCGTTTTTCAAAAGCACAGCGCGAGGACACCGACATAAGAAAAATAATAGATTTAGCCGAAAAAGATAAAATCAGCGGTTATCTTGTTAAGGGCGGAGTATTATTTAAGGAAGTCAAGGGCGAATTAAAACTAGTCGTGCCTAAGTCTATGATGTTGCAAATATTGCGCGAAGCACACGAACGAGGACATTTCTCAGCTGCGAAAACTGAGGTACTAGTAGATAAAGAGTACTGGATTCCTAATGCGCGATCAAGAATTGAGAAAATTATCCGGAATTGCATTCCTTGCATATTAGCAGAGCGGAAATCTGGGAAAGCGGAGGGATTCCTACAACCAATAGCGAAAGGAGAAGTTCCACTTGATACGTACCACGTGGACCATTTAGGGCCATTACCCTCGACGCGTAAGAGTTATCGCCACATATTTGTGGTGGTAGATTCATTTTCGAAATTTTCCTGGTTTTACGCAACGAAAACCACAAATGCGTCCGAGGCTATCGCGATACTCCGTAAGCAGGCAGCTATTTTCGGGAATCCACGTAGGATTATTTCAGATAGAGGTGCCGCATTCACCTCTAAAGAATTTCAAGAGTATTGTGCAGAGGAAAAAATAAAACATACGTTAACAACGGTCGGAGTACCTCGAGCAAACGGTCAAGTCGAGAGAGTAAATAGAACGTTGATCCCTGTAATAACTAAATTATCAGCGCCGAAACAGGATGAATGGTACAAATATTTAGAAATCGCGCAAAAATATATTAATACTGCAGTACACCGTAGCATTGGTACTTCTCCGTTTCGATTATTATTTGGGGTGGATGCGAATTTGAAAGAGAACGTAGAAATTAGGTTAATTATAGAAAATGAATGTATGCGAGAATTCCAAGAGAGACGCGACGCGATTCGTGAAGAGGCAGCGAAAAACATTGCGAGAATTCAAGCAGAGAATAAAAACACCTACAACAAGCGACGAAAAGAAGCCATTGTATACAAACCACCTGATCTAGTTGCTATCAAACGAACGCAGACGGGACCGGGTTTAAAATTTGCGAACAAATTCTTAGGGCCGTACGAGGTTGTAAAAGCGCTGCGGAATCATAGATATCTCGTGCGAAAAGTAGGTGAACATGAGGGTCCCAACCAAACTTCAACAGCAGCAGACTTTATGAAACCATGGGTCGAGCACGATCTTTCGGATGAGGAAGACGTTTGAGGGCAAACGTTCTCGCCGGATGGCCGAGTGTAGGAGTAGGATGATTTTAAACCAACCGCGGCCGTTAGGAGCGATCGGCAGTTAGACCGAGTAAACATCGGCATGCGTTTTTCGTGCGCTTACCTTCGACCGATGACACATGTTTTTGCCACCGATTCAAAATAAAACCAAATCGTGGGTGAACGACCTCAAGGCTGAGTGAGAGAGAGAGTGCTAGAAAGTAAGTGCGATAGATTATAAGGGCGACAACCTTTGCGTGCGTGAACGAGTGTGTGTGTATTGACGAAACCTAGTTATAAGCAGCAAAACAGGCCGAAAACGGCAGTTGTTATCGCGGAGTAAAGGAAAGAGAAAGAGAGGACTACGAATAAAGTACAGTTTTATAAATCATCGCAGAAAAAACAACACCCGATTTTCTTTTTCCCACAGTGATATATGTATTTTTTTATCTAATTTATACATTCCTACAAAATTTATACTTGTATTCTACAGTTGATAATAATATTGCTAGAATAGCAATACGCAAATTTTCCAACCATTTATGGTACCTTGCACCTGAGAACGTGGCATTATCCTTTTTCAATGAAATAATACCATTGGATACAAAAAGGAAAATGATTGAGACTCTAAAAAATGATAATACGGAACATATTGGGTCATATAAAAAGTCTCCGCGGTTTTTTGTCACTAGATGGTGTTAATACCTGTATATCGGGCAACGCTCACTCAATTGTTTTAAATGAACACGTGCTTAAAAGGTGGCATTTCAGCCTTTATTTTTGTACAGACAGGTTTCTAATTCGTTGCTCGTGTAAAAAGTTATATTGATTTGAAAATGAGTAAAATATCTGAAGAAATACGCTATGTGATGCTTTTTTACTATAAAAAAGTTAAAAGCGCTGCAAAAACATGCCGAAAGATTTGTGAAGTATACGGTGAGAATGTTGTGAGCGATTCCGTTCTGGAAATTTCGATATCAAAAATGCGCCTCGTTCTGGTCGGCCAGCTACTGAAAAAGTCGATGAAATTTTGCAACTAGTGGAGCAAGACCGGCACGCAAGCTGTCAGGAAATAGCGGAAGCCCTAAACATTAACCACATGACAGTTTGGAATCATTTGATAAGAGCAAGCTACAAAAAGAAGCTCGATGTTTGGGTGCCGCATGAATTAACGCAAAAAAACTTGATTGATCGAATTACCGCCTGTGAAATGCTGCTGAAATGCAACGAATTGGAACCATTTTTGAAGTGAATCATTTCAGGCGATGAAAAATGGGTGAAATACGAAAATATCAACCGCAAGCGATCATGGTCAAAGGCCGGAGACCCTCCACAAACGATTTCAAAGCCTGGATTGTCGGCAAAGAAAGTTATGTTGAGTGTTTGGTGGGATTGGAAGGGGGTTGTCCATTATGAGTTGCTGCAACCTGGTGAAACCATCAATTCGGTCATGTACTGTTCGCAACTGGACCGTTTGAACGAAGCAATCCAGAAAAAGCGACCAGAATTAGCCAATAGAAAGGGAGTTGTGTTCCACCATGATAATGCGCGGCCACACACATCTCTGATGACTCGGAACAAATTAACAGAACTTGGTTGGGAAGTTTTAATCCATCCACCATATAGCCGAGATCTTGCACCATCTGACTACCATTTGTTTCGGGCCCTGCAAAATTCGCTAAATGGAAAAAAATTGGCCGACCGAAGAGCTGCTGAAAATCACTTGGCCGAATTTTTCAGTGATAAACCACAAAAATTCTACACTGATGGAATTATGAAATTACCCGAAAAATGGCAAAAGGTTGTAGATAATAATGGCCAATATGTACTTGAATAAAATTGTTTTTCAACAAACAAAATTTTTGTTCATAAATGTACCAATAAACCGCGGGGACTTTTTATATGACTCAATACAATAAAGAAACTTATAATACTTCCGGAAAACGTACAAAATTATGTAAATATGAATATTGATAGCTTCATTTCTATTGAATCCAAAAAATGGTTTAACAGGTACAATACACCTACAGATTTCTTAGAAAAAGACCCTTCCTTTTGGAAAAATGATATTTCATATCAAAAAGGTTTAGAAATTGCAAGACATTTAAAAGTAGTAAACGATACCGCTGAACATGGTGTTAAACTTACATCTGAATATAATAATCTGTTGACCCAAAATGAAGAAGAAACACAATACATTTTACAAGTAATTGAAAATTATAAAAGTCTTTATCCTGATGTAAGCAAATCTACATTAACACAGAATATTATATTAAACACTACGTACAATTTAATAATAGGCTAATTTATAAGACATAACTGAAATTCCAATAAAGAATATTTTGCTTATAAGTATTTAAAAAAAATTCGTTTATTAATGCTAATACAATCGAGATTATTTGAAAATTTATCAACTTTTGTACAAATTATATACAGCTCCCAATTGCTCAACAGTCACATACTCCGGTAGCTTAAAAGCCACGTTACATTTGTGTGTAAATGTATTGTATGTAAATATATATGTATTGTAATTGTATGTAAATGCTAGTATTACACGTGTAAAAACTTATATTTTCATTATAAAATATTCACTGATACTTTTAAAATAAAGGGCCACTAACATATCCGACGATAACCTGAAATCGTGCAAATTTCAAAACTTCAACTCGATTGCGGCACGGGTTCCTGTTATCCAATCATGCTGAAACTTTGATATTATCATTTTTTTATCAAGTGTAAAAATTTTAGGGGGTGAGACCAAAAAAAAAATCGGAAGTCGAAAAATAAGGGCCACCCTAAGGGTTAGTCATTTTTCTGCTTTAACATATCGTACAGTAACGAAAAACTTCGTTTATTCCAGAATACGTCTCTTAATACCTCTCAATTTATTTCAGGCCTTCCACAGTTTTTATTTTCTTCTTGTTCTTCCCGCACAGCTTTATAGGATAAAATGACGAACACTACAGTCACTACATCGTGGATATGTGGCCACAAAATGCATTGATTCTTTCGCTAATATCCAATAATATTCAATAACCTCCATAACTTTATTACTTTCATATCCATTACCTATAAACGGTTAGGTTATGAATTTATTTCTTCCAACTACACGTACACGAAACAATCTTTTTGAACTGGAGATCACGAGTACCACTTTTTTAAAAGTTAATATCTTCACATTTTCCACAAATCAGAATTTAACGCACCGAAGATTGTTAAAAATTCCATAATTCGATAATAATGGTTCGAATATATTCTTACTTTCTTCTTTTACAGCGTGCAACGCTTTTTATGCAACAGTTTGTCTCATTTGACCGTGTTTTTAATCGACATAATCATTTCCTTGAAATTTATGTTCACGTAGTTTCGCTGCACATGAAGTAGATGCTTTGTTTCCTTTTGGATACGACAACATCATAGAGTTCGAAGGTGTGTACAGATAAAAAATCAGGAGAAGTACAAGTGGATTGTTACTTCTAAAATCAAAATTATAAAGATGCGGACTATGCTCTGTACTTGCAGACGTATACCGTATTACAATTTATTTTTTACTTCTCCGTGTCGGAAGTCGCACACAAACTTACAATGTTCACAGCGAGCTTATCTTCAAATTTACTTGTACTCTATGCAGCGCACCAGTACACCAATATTCAAAAAATGCTCCGTATAGGTTTTTAAGCAAACAGATATCCATATGGATCTCGTTCACAATCCTCCCCCGTAGTTGTAGTGTTTATTCACATTAAAAAATCATATATTCATGCTTCATCATTACTTCTTAAATGATAAGCATATATATATAGAATTAATATATTATAATTTCCTTCGTGTACTTATTTAAATTTCTGTTATTTTATTGGAAAATATTCTGATTATGCTATATGAGCCTTTAAAATTTTTGCATATCTTCAACAATTTGGTTTTTGTTTGTTTATTATAAATATACATAAAATCATAGTTCTCTTTACTGTTATAATCCAGACAAAAAAAAATGGCATATTTTTTATTCCTTGTGTAGCCATGATTTTCGCAAAATAGCAGGTTAAGGATTTTGGAGTTTGAAGGATAAAGGAGATCTGGAAAACAGGATTTATTGCACAGGTTAGGATGAGGTACAGGAATCTTGTACAAAGGACAATTCTTTTCTCTCTCTCTCTCTCTCTCTCTCTTTCTCTCTCTTTCTAAATCGCAAGACTATATGTTCTACTTGATTCTAATCAATCAGGCGTCCAGGAGTAACTCTGTTCTCTCCCGTTCGAATGGCGTCCAGGCGTTTTCTCCGAACTCTCCATAACGAACGGGCGACCAGGAGTATTCTCCCGTACTCTCCTGTACTTTACTCGGGGCGTCCAGGAGATGCTCTGTCCTCTCTCGACCGACAGGCGTCCAGGAATATTCACCGAACTCTCCATGTCGGACGAGTGTCCAGGAACAAACTCCCGTACTCTTCCCCTATTCTCCAGGCAGGCGTCCAGGAAGGTTTCGCCGTACTCTCCTGCCGGAGTCTTAGACCTTTTAACCATCTCCAGGCGGGCGTCCAGGAATTGTCGCCGTACTCTCCCGCCGGAGGTTCTATTTTACTCCAAGCAGGCGTCCAGGTATTATCGCCGAACTCTCCTGCTGGAGTTTCCCTTCTAACTATTCTCCGAGCAGGCGTCCAGGTATTATCGCCGAACTCTCCTGCCGGAGTCCCTAACCAACTAAAGCTTTCTCCAGGCAGGCGTCCAGGTATTATCGCCGAACTCTCCTGCCGGAGTCCCTAGGCTAGTCTAAGAGCGGCCGATGGTCCTTACCTCGTCCTCTCTCTCAGACTGCCAAATAGGCCGGTTCCTGTCGCGAGCCTCTAATTTATATTCGCCGGTTGCTATCGCGCGGCCGCGCTATCAACATTTCGTCGCTAAGTTCGCCGGTTCGCGGCTCGCGGCTCGCGGCTTCGCGTAACGCGCCTTGCCTCCCGCTCCGCTGAGCAGCCTACAATCTTTCGCGTCTCGATGCAATTCGATTATTCTAGATCTTTCGCTTCTCTAGAATTTTCGCGACGCTATATAATATTTCGCTCGCTCTCTCTACTTTTCTAAGGGTCTGCTAATAGATTTTATGTCAGATTTTCCACGAATCATTCTATTTTATTTGATCGCGTCTTTTACATTATTTTCGTACGCTACACTTGTATTTTGTACCATGTAGTTATGCAATTACGAATTTGAATACGTCAGTAGTTAGGAGTGTGGTTGTAACATGTCAAATATCATTGCTAATTTTCATTTCAAGGATGTTATACAGATGAAAACATAAATATTATGTTTCGCGAGACAGATAAAAAGATAGCACAATTCATAAATTTACGGGTCTTAATCGCAGTAGAGTTACTAAATGAACAATACTAATTGTAAAGGAATGTTATTTAAGGTCATATAAGATGACAGGATAACATAAATTTAATCAGAAAGTGATATAAATTATTTATAATAAGTCGCAAAGAAATTAAATACAATTGAATTACGTACTATATGCAAATTACGGGAAGAACAATGCTCAATTACAAAAATCGATAAAACTAATAGGAGTTGAAAAGTGATCATGAAATTCTTGAAAAATCTTGAAAAGCATGAAAAAGAGAAGAGTTCTCGACAACTACAAAGTTCAACACCTCGACAAAAATGTACAATCGAATTGCAAAAAATGTTGAATTAATAACTAATGTTACGAATAATTCCTGTCGAGCTTTAAAAAAGTGTGTACACGGAAATCCAAAGAAATTATATTTTTTCCTCAGATTTGCTGTTGTAAGGTCCCCAAAATCAATTCGGAGTTTATCTGTTATTTCACTAGATCCTTAAAAACAATTTGAATAATTCACCTATTTAAATTTTGTATACATTTATGGTTTTAATATACGTAGATGAAACAAATAAAAAATATATAATACAGTGTTTAGATATTCCTTTAGTGGAAATATATTTAGTTTTTATAATTATTCAATTATTCCTTATTAAAAATAAAAAACAAATGTTCTATCGAGCATTGAACAATCAGCGCATAAAAATTGGAATATATTATATAAAAGAAAACAGACAAATTGATCTTGTTTTTTGGGAGAATATAGTATCTGTAAAACTCATATTAATATAACCCTTAAATAACAAATCAGAATAATTAAAGATGGTTATTTTAAATGATAAACTACTATGAATCATTATTTACTGTTTTTACAGCTACATTTTAAATGAAATACTACCTTATATTAATATTGCATTATTGTATATTTAATATGTAGATTTAGTATATTATTCATTTCTTATATTAACTTAACTTATAGAATACTTTTTCATACAAATAACAACTTCATCTGATAATGAAAATGAAGATATTAAATTATCATTTTTATATTTAGTTTATTTTATAATATTATACAATACTTTGACATTTTATGATTATCTTGCTTATATCTTTAATCAGTTTCTGTTTTACAATGTTTTTCTACTTTTTTGCAGCTTATATCTGATGCTGGTTTCCAAGGTGAAATTACAAGTATTTCAACAGCTGCGCAACAAATTGAAGTATTTTCACGTGTTTTGAAAACTGCTATTGCTGGTTTTCTACAGAATACCGAAGATTGGCAGTCGAGTATACAAGAATGTGCGGTTAGTGATATTAATTGCAAAAATATTCATTGTTGGAACAATATATATTGTTGCGCTGAGGGATTTCTTCAGTAGTGGCCATGTATTTCTTGTATAACACAAACTAATATTCAAGAACAATAATTTATTTAACAAAGCAAACAAAATTCTTTGACACGTTTTCAAAACGTCTTTGCTCTTCGAGCTCTCGGGCTATTCTAATTTAAAACATCACGGTTGCTCTCAGCTACCGGAAGTCTGACCACTCGATCGCTCTCGGCCCGCTTGACGAGTTCCGCAAACAGCTTCAATTCGTGGTCGAGACCAGATTTACATTACAACATCGTGTCGCTTGCTTCACGTCGCAACAATATATATATCAGTGGTATTTAATTCTAAAATTTAAATATGGTTTATATATTAATATCTATAAGAGATATCACATAATCTACACGTAGTTACATATTGAATGTCATTTCTATTTACCATTTTTAGTTCCAATATTCACTGTTTAATTAGTAGTCCAATTAACTTAATTTTTAGGACTATCCCAAAATAGCAATTATACACTGGAGACGGTTTGTCGGGTTCCAAGTTTGGCATATCTACAAATAACGAATAATCCGTTATTCACGAATAACAAATAATTCTTTATTTGCGTGATTGACTTATTTGAAGTAACATGGTAAATCTATGTATCGATCGTACACAATGCCGGAATAAGATCTTTAATGCCTTTAAGTATTTATAATATATTGAGTTTCCTTACACATATACAGATTGTCCATTCTAACACAACAAACGATTTTTTTATGCAGATCCGATTAGCTTATAAAAAGGTGTTTTAAAAAAATGTTAGTTTTCAGTTAGCTATAAAATTGCAATGTATAGAATTGTAAAAAAATATCTTTCTGCAGTAAAAGGACATAATGTATTTCTAATTTATAATATTGCAGAAGATGTCAAGATGAGTTTAACAATAATTCGTACCTAAAGCATAAAACATAAAATAAAATTTGTAAAAATATTTAAAGATCAAAAAGTTTTACTTATGCCCTAACTAAATATCGCGTGCCATTGAGACATATGAATATTTATATAAATGTGTGAGTTCAATGAAAATGAGGCAAAAATCTGCTGTGATAAAGTTAGACAGTTTTAGGTATTCAGTTGATTATTTAACGTGTTAAGAACTATGTCAGTCCCTAGGAACTGCCAATAAATTTTTCGTTTAGATGACGCCCGAACCGGCAATATTAAGGTTCATAAATAAATTTTATAATTATAATAGAGTTTGTTCAAATATTCTAAGCAAAGACGTGGTATTAACTTTACATGTATTACGAAAAGTGACGATCTGTTTAGTTAACATTCTGGCGGTAATGCAGTCAAATATTTTTATATTTATAACGTTTCTGAAACTAGGTTCAGAAGTTAACAGCGCTTATGTTTTAATTATGTTTTACCTATTGAACGACTCTCTCTAGATGAATGTAGGATTCATGTGGTGTGCGGTTAAAGAGTGAAGTCCACAGGTCAATACCTTTCAATATGTAATTAGGTTTATTCAATTAACTAATGAGGATGATGAATATTACAATTAACAATTAGTATTGCAAAAGTATAAAAAGTATACATATGTATCTGATATTATAATTTCCTGTAATGAATTAATTTAGCAAAAGAACTCGAAGAAGTCGAAACTTTAGGGGGTCGTTTCACCCCTTAAACCCGCGTCTCAGCCGATAAAAGAAAATACGTGTCTCTTATTTTTGCCTGCTTAACAAACGTACTGTTATGCCGCAACACACAGGAAGAGGTTCTTTTGGGGAAGAACTACACTTTTACAATGAACTAGTTTTTATTTATAAGATTCGAAAACAGCACAGAGGTTCACTGATGTACGCGTAAAGGTTCGAAGGTTCGCGTGACAAGCGTCTTGATCAGAAAACTAAGTGAATCCTTTATATCAGTGGCTTTCGTTTATATACATTGATTGGTGACGTACAATTTGGTATTTGGAACGCTGACTGAGTGTTTCCGGGTTTTGCAATTATAAAGTAAGCATTCCATAGTCGAGTTGTATGAACTGTGGGCAGCTGACTTGGCGAATTAATGTCGGCTGCTTAACACCCCCTTCCTTGAAAGAGATTTTTCTAGCAGAAAAATCTTAGATGGGCAGCTTAGGTGGAAGTTCCAAAAACGATGTTGATTTGTCCCAGATGACCTCCTTGATTGGGGATGATACTGCGATCGGTGTTGGTTTTGGCTTATATGGTTGTTGGTCGTGTTCTTTGGTGACGGTCATTGATACGGTTACAGGATTTTTTGTTTTTCGATTTTTACATAAAGTTCTTACAATGGTAAAGACGCCAATTTTGTTACAAACATAGATAATTGCGAAAATAACTAAAAGTGTGGTTATTGATCCTATAGTTGTCCATATGCTTTCATTTCGTGCAGCTGATCTAGTACACTTGCTTATTTCTTCAGACTCTTTTCTTATTTCGCTCAAGCTACGTGAATATTGGTATAATTCTTCGGTATGTATTAAAGATTTCGGTATAGTTGGTAGATGTGTAAATAGTGTTTTAGTATTATTTATTATTGGTAGGTCTTTTAATCCTAATGTGAGCTGTATTTGGTGTTTTGCTATGTCGTTATTTGCCGCGTGTAACGTGGTAGTTCGTGTTTGACCTATGCAACCTGGTTTTAATTTTATAACATTGATATTTTTTAATGCTTTTGTATATGTGTTGGAGTCATTTGGACAAGTTACATGGATACTTTCGGTATCGTGTGAAATTGTTATCCACTCTGTGTTAGATTGTAATTGTATGAATATGGTTTCTGTGAATTTTGTGATTCTTAAAGGACAATCTGATTCTGATGCTGGTAGTACATGTAAGGCTTTTGTTAAGCAAGGATCTTGAACAATTGAATTTTGCTGTGGTGTGTTTCTTTCGCAGATATTAATGTTGTAATGTGTTTTACAATTTTGTTTTTGCGAGATAGCAGGAAATGTGTAAGATCGAGTTTGTGCATCTAGGTATATAAATTTTTCAGGTATCGAAATAAAGATCAAATTGTCGTTTTCAATTTTTGGTATCGGAATTATCTGGAAATAGCTGTAAATACTGTCTTCTAAGATCGGAATTCTGATTTCAAAACAAAGTCGCGAAGTTTTTAAAGTGAATATGTTAATATCTGCAAATTGAAGAATTTTGTAGGCATTCGCAAAATTTACAGGATACAAAAGTTTGTGTGATCCGTATTTCGATTCGATATCCTTTAAATGTTTCATGAAATGCGTAATAGGAAGTATCATCGGGTCGATTTGTCCTAATTTAGCATTATTGAGCGTTATTCGAATAGTTTCTAAAATGCTTTCGTATTCCGAAAGATACGTGCTGATTGTTAATTCTAATTCTAATTCCCGTTCTTTGTCCGCTAATTTATTTACTTCCGCATTTGTTGTCGCTATCATATCTTCTGTATTTTTTGCTAATTGTTTTATATTTGTTATCATGCCTTCAACTATCGTAGTTTCATTATTAATTAAGTTAGTAATTCTGTGGTTATCTTTATACAATTTGTCGATTTCATTATTATAATATTCGGCATCTTTTTGACTAAGGGTTCCGAATAGAAGGCTAGCAAGATCGCCTATTGGGTTGAGCCATCCACGTTTGACTCTAGTATATTGGGTTATACCTATACTGGCTAGAATTATATAACGTTTCTTTTGTATTTTACTAAGTCTATCTTTAATAAGTTCGTTGCATTTGGAATTTCTCACGAGATTGGAAATGATTGTCTCTGTATCATAAAGTGTGTTCAGATCATACCAAACTAGGGTAGTCCATGTTTTGTGGTATAGACGTGTAGTTCCAAGCGCATCGAAGTACAGATTTGGTTGCGTATCCATAGCCGTAACAGTTATTGGTTCGTTGTCGGTGGCATGTCCCCAGGAGGAGAACCTAAAATAGACGACATGTTTGCGTATTTTAGACGATTCAAATGTACAAGCTGTTCTCTTTTATTAACGTTTAAAATGGCGTTGACATCTCCTACGAGTTTTATGACTTGGTATGGACCTAAAAAGGGTTTCGTTAAACCTTGTAAGCGATCTTTTCCTTGGTTGCGCATCCAGACCCAGTCTCCTGGTTCTAAGGTCAGTGGTTTAATACTCTTATCATATTTCAATTTGACTTTTGTCTTACTATTTACTAGGGCGTTGTGTGCTTGTTTACTAGTCCTGTTTACGAGTGCTTTGATGTTTTCCACGAGGTCGGAATATGTTGCTTGATCGTCATTACCATCTAATTGACTCAATTCGGGTGGTTCTCTACCGAAAGTAAGACAGAAGGGTTTGATCCCAATTGCTGAATGAATGGTGGTGTTGTACGAGTATACGGCGGCTTGAAGCTGAAGGCTCCAGGGGGTTGGTTCTTCTGTTATGTTCATTTGAGCTCTAAGGAAATCCTTTAAGACTGCATGTGTTCTTTCGAGGCTACCATTTGATTCAGGATGGAATGCTGTAGTATGTTTTAAATCAAAACCCAACAGATTACTGAGTTCCTTCAATATATTGCTTGTAAAATTTGTTCCCTGATCAGTCATAATAATTTTGGGGGTTCCGTAGCGTAATATCCAATGGTTTAAGAGTGCTCTGACTATTGTTTTAGCCTGTTGGTCCTTTAATGGGATTGCTTCTAAATATTTCGAAAGTTGATCTTGGACTGTAAGAATATATTTATAACCTTCGACGTCTTCGGTTAAGGGGCCTACAATGTCCATTGCAATTTTGTCATTGAAAGCTATTGGTGTATCAGTAATCTGGACTGGCATGCGCGTTGGTTTTCTATTAATTTTAACCTCTTGACAAGTTAGACATTCATTAATGTAGTTACTGATATCGCGGTGTAATCCTATCCAGGTATATGAATCTCTTACTCTGGCAATAGTTTTCCTAATTCCTGCATGCCCTTCTATTAAGGTGTCGTGGGCACGTCTGATTATTTCAAACTTCTCGTAATCAGTTTCAGGTGTTTTTAGATCCTTTGTCAATAAAACTATATTAATGGAGGGGTCATAAAGAACTTCTAAGAGTAGATCTTTGATTTGTTTTTCTGAAATTACTGCCAGTTGTGTCAAATGTTTAAAATTTAAGGTAAAATCGTTGACATCATTACCAATAATAAGGTTCCGCGTGATTTCAAAGGTTTCTCTAATCGTTTGGTCGTTATATTCGTTGGATTCGAAAATTAAATAATTATCTTCGTATTTGTAACCAAACTGTTTTTCAAGTCGAAAGTCTACAAATAATTTATCTTCACGGATGTCTTCGCTGAAGGTGATGTTTTTTCGAAGTGCTGGTCTTGATTTTCGCGCAATGCGTACTGGATTACGACTTAACGCGTCCGCATTTCCATTGTGTAAACCTTTCTTATAAATGATTTCGTAATCATATTCCATGAGTGTAACTCGCCATCGTTCTTGCATCGCTGTTGGATTTCTGCTTTTGTCTATGTATGGGATGGGTTGGTGATCTGTATAAATTTTAAAATGTCTTCCAAATAAGTAAGGTCGGAAATACTTTACGCTCCAAACGATAGCTAAAGTTTCTTTATCTTTAGTGCTGTATTTGCATTCGGCTTCATTGAGGTTCCTACTCGCGTAACTTATTGGTCTTTCTTTTCCGTCTTTGTCTTTTTGCGCTAATATTGCACCTATTCCGGTACCACTGGCGTCTACATTTAATATGAATTCTTTTTCGAAATTTGGACACGCTAACACATTATCGCTGACTAATTCCTTTTTCAGTTGCTGGAATGCGTGCTCGCAAGCATTGTCCCACTTAAATGTTACATTTTTTTTCAATAGCTTATTCAGCGGTTTTGCCTTTTGTGAGAAATCGGGTATGAATCGTTTATAATAATTTGCAAGTCCTAGAAATTCTCGAATGTTTTTTTATGCTTTTTGGTACTGGAAATTCTACGACGTCGCGTATTTTATCCGGATTCGGCTTCACTCCTTCGGGTGTAATGAGATGTCCTAAATATTTTAGTTTAGTGCTTAAATATTCGCATTTATCTGGTTGTAAACGAAGTCCAACTTCCCGCAGGCGTTGGAACAATAACTGGAGTCTGTCTCTGTGTTCCTCCGGCGTTTTTCCCCAGACAATGATATCGTCCAAGTATACTAAACATATTTTTCCTAATAGTCCGCGCAAGGCTTTGTTCATCATCCGTTGGAATGTAGCTGGTGCATTTTTGAGACCAAAAGGCATTCGTAAAAATTCGTAATGTCCGTCTTCGGTCGAAAATGCAGTTTTTTGCACGCTATTCTGATGCATCGGAATTTGGTGAAAACCACTAGCAAGATCGAATGCGCTAAAATAACGGGCTTCGCCTAGTTGGTCGAATATATCGGATGAGTTAGGTAGCGGGTACGCATCGTGTATTGTTTTGTCGTTTAATTTCCTGTAATCTATGACGATCCTCCATTTCCTTTTTCCACTGGCATCTATTTTCTTTGGGACAATCCAGAGTGGACTATTATAAGGTGAATCTGAATCTCGCAAGATTCCTTTGTTCACCATTTCATCTACTTGTTTGCGAATTTCTTCTTTATGAACATGTGGGTATCTATATTGTTTTACATTTACTGGGACTTCGTCCTTCGTGTAAATTTCGTGGCTCGCGAGCCTTGTTTCAGGCAACTCATCACCCGGAAGTGCAAATATATCATGATAATTTTCTATTAAATCAACTAATTTCTTCTTTTCTTCTTGATCGCTAATATGGCCTAACCTTATATTCTCGCGTATCTTGGTGATTCTATCCCGCGGGATCTGAATCTTCATAAGTCGATGAACGGTTTCGGTTAATTCTAATGTCTTTTTCTTGATATTGATTTTTGCGCCTTCACTCTCGAGGAAGGGCATTCCTAATATTCCATCTTCTTCTAGAGGGAAATCATCAGGTACAATAGCTAATAAGTGTGTTTTGTCTCCTATGTCAATGCGTGCTTCGCGTTCCGAAATTATCTTTTCGTTCGTTATTCCATGAAAACTAGTTCGTCGTTTCCGCGTTAGTAGTCCAGATTCAATTACCGGGGTGGTTTTTATGATATTTATTCCTGCTCCGGTGTCGATAAGGAATTGTCTATGTTGGAAGTTACGTTGGTCATGGTTTCCCACTCGGAGCGATATCCTGATTCCTCTATCGATGTTTCCGTTTTTTCGGGCTGTGAATAACGTATGTTGGGTCCGCGGTCGGCTGTGTTTTTGCGAAAATTTTTACAATCACGCGAGTAATGCCCTTCTTGATTGCATTTAAAGCAGACAGTTGGTGATGGCATAATGGCGGGACGTACAGGAGGTGGTAATGTTCGTTGTGGGTCGGAATATCGTGGTTGTTGGCGTGGTGCAATATTGTTGAAGTTACGCGGATTCTGTCGGGAATTTTCGTACGCGAATTTTTTGAAATCTGGTCGTGCTATTTGCCTACTGTAATTCGGAACGGTCATTCTGTTGGCTAGTTCTTCTTCTCTACAAACTTCGTATGCAAGATCTTGTGCCTGTTTTAACGTTGAGGGTCGAGATTGCCATACTATTGATCTAAGCGGTTGATTTAAATTCCTAATGAACGTTGCTAATGAGTTATCTTCTTCTATACGGTAGACTACTTTTTGTTCTGTTGTATTAAATCGTTTGTCGTTGCTTACGGCTCTAATTATATCCTGATGTAAAAGGTTGAATTTTTGAATATATGTTTTAATGTCATCGCGACCTTGTCTAAGGTGTGTCCTTTCATGTGTTAGTAGATCTCTACTTTTCGAAAGTCCGAACTCTTGTTCTACGGCATCTTCTAGCTCTTTTATTTCGGTAATAAATTTGTTATTTAGTATACGTTGCGCGTCTCCCGATGTTTTGTTTACTAGAATTAATGCAATAAACATTCTATGGTCTATTACGGTATGTAATCCTAATTTAATTTGGAATATCCATTTTTCAGTGCAAATGTTGTATCCGTCAAAAATGCTTACGAAGTCGAGTGCGTCCTTGCATTGTTTAAGATTTTTTTCTCGATCGCTAAAACTTTGTTGTATTTCAGGTTCGTTAATTCGTGGTATTGTGAGACTCGGCATATCGGGGACCGGAATTTGATTTATTGCTGATTCGTTGTGGTCCATTGTAATGAAACTTATATCTTGATTTGGGTTTACACCGGAATCTACTTCGACCAATGTTGCCCGAACAGTTTCGTTTTTTCGTGTTTTGGATCTAGTTGCTTTAGACATTTACTCACAGTAATAGGACGATGATTAGCATTCCTTGTGCTCCTTTGATCTTCGCTTCAGTTGACCGCTTGACGCTAGTGTTCCGCAGAACACTATAATCTTCAGGTTGTTACACGTTCTTCTTCAATGAACTTGTGTGAATCCAGGTAGGATCGCCAATTTTGTTGGTCCTGTTATGCCGCAACACACAGGAAGAGGTTCTTTTGGGGAAGAACTACACTTTTACAATGAACTAGTTTTTATTTATAAGATTCGAAAACAGCACAGAGGTTCACTGATGTACGCGTAAAGGTTCGAAGGTTCGCGTGACAAGCGTCTTGATCAGAAAACTAAGTGAATCCTTTATATCAGTGGCTTTCGTTTATATACATTGATTGGTGACGTACAATTTGGTATTTGGAACGCTGACTGAGTGTTTCCGGGTTTTGCAATTATAAAGTAAGCATTCCATAGTCGAGTTGTATGAACTGTGGGCAGCTGACTTGGCGAATTAATGTCGGCTGCTTAACAGTACGAAGTTTCATCAAAATCGGAGGGGGACACTTCCGTGCCTTCCCTTGTCAGTTGTTTCCGAAATGTCATGATTAACATTTTTTTTTTGCTAATTACATCCTGGAACATAAACAAGGTATTCGCAACTACGACACTTAATAAAAACTCGAAAACTAACTTCTCGTACCATTTTACTGTCTTTTTTAATGAATTGCTACACGCATTCATTTAACCAGAAAGGTTAATAGTGGTTTGGTCTGTATTGCGTTCAATGACCATTTTTGGTTTACAACAAAACCCTTCTTTGTTTTTATATTTATCAATTCGCAGAGAATTTTTCTTAGAAAAGACCAAATCGTCTTTTTTATCTTTCCATTTCAAAACTGTAACTTCATTATCATTTACTTTGGCAATAATTTCTTTTCGTTTCAATTTAATTGATATCACTTTATTTGAAATTCTTTTTCGATCTATTCAAAGTGTAGCAATCAAATGCATATTTTTATTTATTAGCTGATTCTCCAAATTCACACTGATAAACCATTTATCAGTACATAATATATATGTAGTTTTTATGAAACGTATCTTTACATTGATCATTGCAATATTTGATGGTGTTATATTTTCTTTGTCCAGAGTGTTTCGCTTGTAAACATGAAAACTGTAAGTGTACCGATAATCCCAGCACCAATTAAATATTTTTATGTCTTATGTAAGTCTATCAGGAATATTTCGATAAGGGAAGGATTAATTGAATAAACTGGTGGGCGCGTTTTATAAATTATTCAAGGTTTTTAATATGATCTATTCTTAGCAAAAGCCAATACACGAGAGCGTACTCCGTTTTGCGAGAGCGTAGTCACCACAAGAAGCGGGGAGGAGGGGAGAGACAAAACACAATACATTAATTATAAATATTGTCCGCAGATGGCATAATTTAAAACGGAGTACTTCAGCCCCATCACTCCACGCGCGTCATTCAAAAACACAATATCAGACTATACATCGCACAATAAGGTGACCACACCTCGCTTTACAACACCATTTTCTAACACTTACTTATTCTTTTGCTTCAAATATTGCCTGAACGAGGCTTTTAGGATGGGGAATTAACAACTCGTCATTGATGACTTGAACTTTTAACAGTTCTGCGAAAATATTCCAGCAAATAATGAATTCTGGAACCAATGTATTTGTATGGATGGAAGTGTCAGCGATCGCATCCACAAAATCACTCCTGTTATATCCCGACGTTTAGTTTAACGTCGGTGGTGAGACAAAAAAAACTAAATTGTTTGCTTCTCAACCAAAATGCGTATATGTTTTAATACGGTAACGGATTGTAAGGAAAATCGACCGAGTGATAGCGTAGGTATAATTAAATAATGAAAAACTATTTGTGGGCGTAAAATAATGCCTTGCTCACGCCAAGACGTCTACAACAAGAATGCCCCGAAAAGGACACTTCTAGCCTTAGAACCCCCTTCGTCAGTCTAGCCTGCAAACTGTTTATAGCTTTAACGGTCCTCCTCAAGGGCCATTGACAAAACATCGATGGTCTACGTTCAACTTTCTAATATACGAAATGCAAGCTTTCGAATTTTCTTACATTCGGCCATACTGACTTGGGTCTGTCCTCAGACTTCACATTTAGATTATTATTTTGATTTTTCAACTATTTTGTTGTCGTAACGCAATACCGTCGTACCGCTCACGATCAACTAGTGATACCGTTGTATCACTTTACAGTCCTGGGTATACTAACAATAAGTACCTCTTACAGACCACCATCCCTCTACCTGAGACACACTTTGTGTCCGTCTGAGGCGATGTTGACCTGACATGCGTAATGCACCGTTTTCGATCAATGCCTAGGATACCCTCGATCCATGCTCAGCATTTCTTTTGACACACTTTGTGTCCCTCATCCTGAACTTGCCAGGGTTGTTGCACGGTGGCACCTGCTGCCTCCCTCAATTCGTCAAGTGTTTTGGCCCTATAGCCGCTCGTCACTGGTAACCCTTGCTACCTTGCCTGATCGTCGAGCAACGTGGATAACCTCGTCCTCGTTAACGTGGTTTCTGTCATCCTGCAAAACGTTCCTACGCCTTGGGCTCGTCTGCTCTTTTCTCTTTCTGTTACATATTAGAAAAAAGAATGTGAGATATTATACAATTTCTAATGATGGTTATACACCACCACCGGACTACATCTACGATACAAATACATGAACAAAAGGATATATAATCTGCTTCCTCAAGCATCGTCATGCTCGTCTCCTTGTATCGTTACCCACGGCTTGACTTTGTCAGCGGCGACGACTGTTCGTAGTCGTTTCACCCCTTCTCATAGGTCTTCTACTTCATACCTGTCGTTCGGAAAGACAGTTCGTATCCGGAACGGTCCTTTGTATTTTGCCAACAATTTTCGGCTGCTTCCTGTAGATGGTTCACTGGTAATTTTGAACCAGGACCAACTCTCCTTCCGTATATTTACGAGCGTCTCTTCGGTTACGATCGTAACGTTCTTTCTGAGCTGTCTGATCTTTTGTAATATGCCTGCTGATTTCTTCCCTTAATTCCGTTAAATCCAGCCGGTCTATTTCTGCTTGCAGAGCGCTCAGTATTGGTCCTTCAGCAATCGTCTTCGTATCACACCCAATCAATGCTTTCATCGGTGTGGTATTAATACTTTTATTATGCATCGTATTTAATGCACTCTGTATTTTCTTTACCTGCCCGTCCCACTCAGACGGGTCTTGTGCTGCTGCAGTCGTAGCTAACGCGTCAACAATAGTTTTATTGTATCGCTCGCATTGGCCATTAGCCCTTGGTGTAGCTACTGCATTGCGTACATGTTTGATTCCGTAGGTGCTACAAAAAGTAATAAATCTTCGCGACGTAAAACTTGTTCCTTGGTCGCTTATTATTCTTGTTGGAACACCAAACAAGTGCATCAAATCCAATAACACTCTTTCAGTATATCGTGTCTTCACACTTTTTACCGGTTCTACAATAGTAAATTTCGTAAATGCATCTACTATCACCAGTAAATACTTATTCTTTTTTCGACTCATCACGAACGGTCCCACGTGGTCAATGTGAATGGTATGAAATGGTACAGGTACCTTTTCTATCACGTTGAGTTTGCACTGCTTCTTGCCTGCAGTGTGCTTATAATACGCACAACTCAAACATGTCTTTACATATTTATCGACGAAACGTCTCATTCCGGCGAACCAATAATTCCGTTGGATCCGTTCAATTGTTTTCTCCGTTCCTAAGTGTCCAGCATCATCGTGACACAATCTGCATATCTGCATCCTTGCATTCTTCGGGACTACCCAAGCTTCCTTCTTGTTTGGTAATCGTCGATACAATTTATTTTTCTTCAGCAAGTATTCCTTGAAATAGTGCTTTGTTTCAGGTGACTGATCGTTATTTTCTATGACCGTTCTTATCCGCGACAATTGTTAGGCTATTCGACGCCCATGGGTTGAGGGTTTCGACTCAATGCATCCGCATGTGCCATTCTCGTTCCGGGTCTGTATACAATTTCGAAAGTATACTCCTGGGCTTCCAACCACCATCGGCCTATACGGGGTAATAAATCTTTCTTCGAGAAAGTCGTCCTCAACGCGTTACAATCAGTTACTACTTTAAAATCTATGCCTAATAAATAGACACGAAAATATCGCAACGCTAAGACAACAGCCATCGTTTCCAATTTGTACGAATGATAGCATCTCTGATCAGCTGTCGTTTGTTTGCTGAAATATGCTACGGCCGCCATCTTATTATCGTCCAATCGTTGCAAAAGTACTGCTCCAACGCCGAGCGAGCTTGCATCTGTATGCAATTCTGTTGGACGGGTTGGATCAAAAATACATAATACCGGTCGTGATATTAATTTTTCCTTTATCAGCTGGAACGCATTTTCCTGGGATTCTTTCCATTGCCATCTTGTATCCTTACGTGTCAAACGTGTTAACGGTTCAGCAATCGATGCAAAGTTTTTAATAAACTTTCTAAAATAACTTGCTAACCCTAGAAATTGCCGTACCTGCTTTACTGTCCCGGGTCGCGGCATGTCCCTAACAGCATCTGCTTTTCGTTGACCTGGCCTAACTCCGTCTTCGCTTATTTCTCGTCCCAAGTACTCAATAGTTTCTTTGAAAAACGAGCACTTTTCTAACTTCAACGTTAGCCCATGTGCACGAAACGCTTCCAGGACACGTCGTAACCGTTCGATCCCTTCTTCAACCGTTTTCGATGGTATAATCACGTCGTCCAAGTACGGAAATGCTATTGTGTTTTTCAAGGGTCCAAGAACTTTGTCCATCAAACGTTGAAAAACTGCAGGCGCATTCGTTAAGCCAAAAGGCATTCGAAGGAATTCATAATGACCTTCCGGGGTTACAAATGCTGTCTTCGCAATGGAATTTTCCCCAACTGGTACTTGATAATATCCTGACGCCAAATCGAGACCCGTAAAATATTTATTACCTCCTAACCTATCTATTTGATCATCAATCAACGGCAAGGGGTATTTATCTTTAACTGTGATTGCGTTAAGCTTTCGATAGTCAATGCACATCCTATAATCTCCCGTTTTCTTCTTCACCAATGTAATCGGGCTTGCATATGGTGAGTCAGACTCTCTTATTATTCCGTTATTCAATAGATCATCAACTATTTCGCGAACTACTTTCTTTTCAGCTTCTGCAAGTCGATAAGGATGATAAACAACCGGTTCGTCTGTCAAGCATTTGATTTCAATCGACGCGGTGTTTGTCCTTCCAAGATCACGCATTGACGTTGCTATACAGTCGCGAAATTCCTCAATTAACGTAATAATAAATCTTCGTTCTCGTTTTCCAACATTCTCTAGATGCAACTCTGGGTTTATTTCGACGATATAGATATCCATCCCTGACGTAATTTGAGGTATCTTCGAATCTCTAATATCGTTAAAAATCAATTGTTTTCCTCGCTTTAACATTACAACGTGGTCCTGTTGCAGGAAATCTCTTCCAAGAATTACATCATATGCGGTGTATTCATCCGGAATAATAAATGAATTTACATCTGCGATTACATTCTGTATCTTTACGGTAATCGTTGCTACTTGATTCATTGTTACCGATCGTCCCGCAAATCCTCTAAATATTAAATCTTCTACCGTCTGCGTTTTGATCAGGAATCTTTTAACTACAGAGGAATTTACTAGTGTGCATGCACTTCATGTGTCTACTAGACTATCTACTTTATGCCCATTAACCCGCATCTGCATCTGATATATATTATCGCTACTTTTAATAGATTGGATAATATTTACCTCGTTCTGGAAACAGTTTTCGCGGGTATGGCCAAGTTTTTTGCATTTGCTGCATGGCATTTTTGGTTTTCGGCATTCCGCCGCCTTATGTCCTAATTTGCCGCAATTGAAGCATGTCAACACCCATCGCACACATCGATGCATATAGTTCGTTACAATCTGTATATTTCGCCGACCGCATTGTTCGAACGATAGATTCGTCTGGTATTCCGTATATTACCATGTCGATAATCTGACTATCTGTCAAAGTAATATTCAATTTCCGGATTAAATTTAATTTTTGGAAACAATAATCTCCCAAAGATTGCCCAGATTTGGCTTCATATAAGTCTGCTTCTCGCAACAGTCGAGAAAATGGCATCGACTTCTTGAACTGTGCCACGAGGAGCACCTTCGTCTCTCCCCATGTGGTTATCGCACGCATACGCGTATCATACCACTAACGCGCGTGTCCACGTAATCGTGTCGCGATCAGTCTCATAACGCAACGGTCATCCCATGCGAATCGAGATGCTAACTCGTCGATCCGACTGACCCAGTTTTCGACCGAAATTTCTTCTTTTGCGGGATCATAAATTGGAATTAGTTGTTCGTCTCCCGGCCGCGCGTAATTCGGCGATCTTGCACGCGAAGTTGTGCTATGTGCACTCATTGACTCCAGAATTCGCTCCACGCGTTCTAGACGATCATCACGCGGGCTGTGCGAACGATCCCGACGCGATCGTGATGGCGTACGCGATCCCGATGCACGTCGATGCGGGGTACGCGATCTTGATTCGCGCCGACGGTCCGCTACACGCGACGTTGCTCGCGACGGTGCTCGCGATCTCCGCAACAACTCTTCCATCAACAATTTCAAGCGTTGGAACCGCGTTTCCGAAGAAGCACGTTGTCCTCTCTCTTCGTTGTTGCATTCACGATCCATGGATACACGATTGGCCATTTCAATCACGTATCACAATTAAAACTTTTAAAAAAGTCACAAAAGTATCTAATTGAATGTCACTGTCTTTAACTAAAAGTTCTATAACACTAAAATTACACTATAGCTTATACACTAACTATACTTAACAATAAAACGTCTATAACACTCGCGTATTCCAAGAAGTCTTTAACGCACAGATAAACCGTACTGGGTGTATCCCGCTTCTGATTTGTAAGGAAAATCGACCGAGTGATAGCGTAGGTATAATTAAATAATGAAAAACTATTTGTGGGCGTAAAATAACGTTAATATATATTCTTGTAAAACTGCAATTGCCTTGCTCACGCCAAGACGTCTACAACAAGAATGCCCCGAAAAGGACACTTCTAGCCTTAGGACCCCCTTCGTCAGTCTAGCCTGCAAACTGTTTATAGCTTTAACGGTCCTCCTCAAGGGCCATTGACAAAACATCGATGGTCTACGTTCAACTTTCTAATATACGAAATGCAAGCTTTCGAATTTTCTTACAATTCTTTGTAAATATTACCATCGCTAATGTATTGATTAGGTCAAGTCATATTTTTATCAGCCACTCTCTTGTCAGATGACCGACAATGTTCACCCACTCTTTCTGTTAAATCTGTCCGGATTTATATATATAATTATTTAGTCCTGTTACGAAACTAAGAATTATAGTCGAATGTAGCCAATACACCATTTATTTTGAGTTG
Source organism: Megachile ligniseca (assembly GCA_945859555.1). Taxonomy (NCBI): domain Eukaryota; kingdom Metazoa; phylum Arthropoda; class Insecta; order Hymenoptera; family Megachilidae; genus Megachile; species Megachile ligniseca. The sequence goes on along the minus strand of OX243782.1, from coordinate 14,244,119 downwards.
CAAATTGAATATACAGTTATGTGCACCGCCTTTATGGACCATTGTTCGGTTATCAACACTGACGCATACAATGCTACAAAATGCACACTCACTCACCGTACAATCAGTTCCAAGAATTCACAGAGGATCGTTTACCTTTCTTTTTTTTTCGACGCAATTGACATATAAGACCGTTGTAAAAATTATTTGCTTATGCTGAAAATGTGTGGAAAGCAAAGAATATGTTTGCCGATTTTATCAGTATCGGCTACATTTTTTTTATAGCCAGGGCTCTGCAGAGATTACTTTCCTTGAAGTAACGCCTTACGTTCCGAGATATAACCAATTACGACGTAAAATTAATTAATAAATAAATTTTATTTCTTTAACTAATATATCATTTATATCAATTATGAATGTGAATCTATTTAACATTACTTAACAAATATTCTGAGAAAAGAAGGCATGCAAATTCGAAGCGGAAAGTACTTTTTTAAAGGAATATATCGGTTTTTGATTTCTTTAACTACGGCGCACCTCATCGAAAAATCTGAAAAAATTAGGGGATAATAGTTATGCCAATATTTAACTACCACATCAATATAAAAGTAGTGTTCCGACATCTTCAATAAAAAAATCGCATTTTTTCGATTTTCTTTCGGTTTTTGATTTTTTACCACTACAATTTGCGATCAAAAAATCTGAAAAAATTCTATAATATGCGCTATGTGGACCTGAATGTGTCAGAATTTTTGTACGAAATTAAATGGGAAAAATAGGCCAAAAACCGGAATTTCGTTTTTTCCCTTTTTTTAGGTTTCTTTCTAATTATTTGCTAATTTTACCAATAATGAAAGTTATAAATGATTTTTAACAGTGCCTCTTTTAGAGTTAGTTTCAGTGCTTTAAATAATGTTTGTTTACATTTGGCTACAACATTCGAATACTTCTGTGAGGCACTTAATGGTCCTTGTTTATAATAGGTCTATTATAGAAACTTATTGTAACTCATTGTAGGTAACTGTATAAGTCATTAAATAATTTTTAAATCTTGTGTCATCTTAACAAAAGACCATACCATACATTTAACAAACCGACCACATAAATTTACGTTTTTCCATTGTGACTTCTTAAGTATAACCACTTAGATTTACTCTCTGAGAGTTTTACTCTCGTTACCATTAATTGTAATACTACTTGTCTGTTGAATCTACTGCGCAATTTTTGGTTTTTAAGCAGTTTTTTTAATTACTTTGTAATCGTAAAAATGCCAAGCACGAAAAAATTTAAAAAATATACATACTTATCAATTCTATTAGGTTTCACTTCTCAAAAATGAATGTTTTACAAAACCTTACGCTTTCAAGAAATACTGAATATATAAATAAATAATTTCCTAAAATTTTAGCTAATATAATGTTAACTTAATAAAACTAATACAAGCATACAAACAAACAAAACACATGCATCCCTCCACTTTCGATTCGGCGGCGGGAGTGTAGCTGGGCGGATGGGTGAGGCTTGGAGAGGCCGTGGTGGCCTCTCGTAACGAATGGCCTGCCTCGTTACAAACCATACTTAAAATGTATGAAACCGTGAAAAACCATGAAAAAATAATCTGCCCGATAAGTGTTAAGACTTGTCCGATATTATATACGCTAAATTATTTATAATATTTTAGTTTAATGTCTCATTCACTAAATGTTAAAAATATAAGCGTTCGAACACTTTCACGTACATATGTATGTATATAGGCAGAATTCAATTTTCTAGTAGTAATAGTTTTTTACAAATATCTGGGAAACTATGCGAGACCGTTGCTTGCCTGTACAAAAAAGGTCTTGCATATTATACATTTATCGAAAAGTTTCTATATGTTCACTCCATATTTTAATATCGATCTTTTTTAATGTTTATTAAATTTAATTTATATAAGATAATTAAAATTTGTTGTAAAACAATTTGTTTATTCAAATAGCTATACTTTTGTTTAGATTATTCAAAATCTAATGAGACACAATAGTTATGTCACGTAATTGTTTTTAAAAAATATATGTAGAATAGGACTGAGGAAGGTATGACCACAACTCGTGGCACTTTTTTAAGCTCAGTAATAAATATAAAAATAACAATAATATAGGTTTAATATATTTAATAAGATCAAATAATGATATTAATATTATGGGTTTTTTACGTAATTGATCACTGCGTCGCAAGCGTCTTTTCGTCTCTGCATCTCAAACGTTTCTCTCCCGAGAGAACGCGTGCAAATAACAAATTTCTGATGATCCCTCAAACATTCGACGTCTCGAATCGTCGAAAAATTGTAAAATACATTGTACATCATTATAACATACGTCATACATTATTATAAAACATATTCTCTACATTCGACCATCCTGCAATTCATCCGTCTCGGATGAATCTTTATAGTTACGCCATGATTTAATACAGGGGTCGGCAACCTTTTTTGGCCGCGGGTCAAAATCAACCAAAATTGAGTATTAAAGAGACGTTTGGGTCAGAGATATTTTTGTATTAAAACAGTCTTTTAGTAAATAATAAGATATATTTTATTAAGAAAATAATTGTAAACATAGTTGAATGAACTTTATTTATAAACGTTTCTCTTCGATATCAATGACTCTCCTAATGTTGAACTTGTGACGTCAATTTAGTCAAGTTTATAGTTAGTCGTTTTAAGACGAATACAAGCATCTGAATTTTCAGTAGTTAACCTGTTCCTGTTCTTGCTTAATATAAATTTCATTTGTGAAAATATTTGCTCACATTTATAATGTATTTTTATATATTATACTTTATTTTCGGAACTGAAGTGGGTCACTTGAAATTATCAAATGGGTCACTCAGTGACCCGCGGGTCATAGGTTGCCGACTCCTGATTTAATATATTCAGTACAAGTCGATGTTATCTTTGGACCTTCTCCTAATCTTATTTTTTTTACATCGTAGGTGTTATTTGATTTAACTCTTATGATACGGTACGGTCCTAAAAATTTCGCACATAATTTACGATCTAGCCCCATTTGGATGCACTTTATCGCAATAATATCGTCTACTTCATATTGATGTGCCTTTTTGGTCTTCGGTTATACGCTTTCCAATTTTCTTCTTGAATGTTACATATTTGTGGTTTAGATTTCTCGCGGAGTTCGTCACGATTTCCTTCGAATTGGATTAATAATTCTTTATCGCCCATTTTTACGCCAAACAGCAGTTCAAACGGGGTTATTCCGATATTACCTTGGACTGTTGAATTTAAAACTCTCTACAACTTTTTTTTTTTTTTTTATTTAAGCTTAAGTTGAACTCTCATAAGAGAATTATAAAGCTGTACATGACGCTTACAGTTAGTTGTACAAAGGGTTATACAGACTTATGAGCTTACAGTAGAGTATAAGTAATTTTATGTTAACTGACATTTTACACTTTTATGTTATTTTTTTTTCAAAAAGCTGTAAATTGCGACACATGCTTCGATGTTCGGTTTATGGAGTAAGGATTTAACATCAAGCGGTGGAAGTAGACCGAGTTTGTTTAATTTTTCCATCAGATTGATTCTTTGGAAATCTAATAAGGGACATTGCCAAAGTATATGGTTCAGGTCTTGTGTTTCAAAGCCGCAGTTGCATTTAGCATCTTCTACAATGTGAACATGCGCCAGGGATGCAGCAAGGTTATACTGGTCTGATCTGCAACGATTAATCATAACTATAACTTCGCGTGGGAGATTTTTGTTTGAAAACCATGGTTTAACACTGTCTTCAAAATAATATCGAAAGAATTCTTTTCCTTCTTTTTGTCCTTGTTGCTGAATGAAATCCCTTGTATTAGTGTTGCATTTTCTTTTAAAGAATTCTCGGAAGTCGGTAAAAGGGATGTGTATTCGGTTTTCATTTTGTTCTGTGGTAGCCAATTTTGCTAGATGGTCAGCTTCGTCATTGCCCTTAATGCCTGTGTGTGAGGGGATCCAAATAAACTCTATAGAGCTGTCGTTAGAGGTATTTTGTTTAAATTTAAAGTATTTTTTTCTGATTTCCAGAATGTAAGGGTTTACTTTTATATCTATCTTTGAACTTTGAAGACAGCGAAGGGCACTGAGAGAATCGGTGAGAATTTTAAAATTATGATCGACATTAAGGAGAGCAATGTCGAGAGCATCGTTTAAAGCAATGCACTCCGCAGTAAAAATAGAAGCTTCAGGAGGTATACTTCTTTTGATCGAAATACTAAGGTCTTTGCATATACAGGCGGATCCTACAGATTTTGAACTCGGTATTTTGCTGCCGTCAGTATAAATCACGCACGACTTGCAGTTTGATAACCAGTTATTTAAGGTAGAATTAGGGTGTCTACTATGTTTTAGCGTGTTTCCAAGTTCGGTATTAATTAGAACCGTGCCCATATGGTGTTGTAATCCGAACGATAGATATTGTAATGATTATTATTAGTCCATAAGTTCTTCTTAATGTCAAGGATATTATCAATACATTGTTTTAAGAGACATTTTCTTTTACGCTTTATCGTTATGGTACTTAAATAAAATTGGGTAATTGCTTTATTAACTTGCAGACCGGTGTTTGAAAGGACCTTTGCTAGATATTTATAGCATAAAAGCTTTGTTCGTTCATAAATAGGCGGTAGCTTCGATTCCGCTAACAAAATGTTAGTGGGTGTGCTTGTTCGATAACCCAACGCAGATCTAATCGCGGCATACTGTATTTTTTCTAGTTTGTCTCTTAAGTTTTTACGAGATGGAAAATAGATAAAGCACCCATAATCTATATGCGAACGAACAAAGCTTTTGTACATGATTAAAAGCGTTGTTGGATCAGAACCCCATCTTATTCCAGAGAGAAATTTTACAATATTGAGAGCTTTAATGCATTTTCATTGGACATGGTTTAGATGCGATTAGAAGGTCATACTGTAGTCAAAAATTATACCTAGAAACCGTATGGAGTCGGAAGATTTAACCGCATATTCATCTATTTTAATTTCAGTTTGACCAGGACGGATATTTTTTTTGTTAAAATGAAGTACTGCCGTTTTCTGCGGGTATAATTCTAATCCTAAGGAAAGAAAGTTGTCTTTGATGATAGATATAGATTTTTCAATAAGACGTTTACATTTATTTAATGGAGAAACTTTCGAATAGATTGCAAAATCATCCGCAAATTGAGAAACCGAGACATTTCTAGGCAAATTATTGGTGATGTCTGAGACGTATAATATATACAAAAATGGGCTAAGAACACCTCCCTGAGGAATACCTTTGTAAACGTATCTGACTGCATTGCTCGTTAATTCTGTAAAAATTTCTCTTTGGTATGTAAGAAATTTAACGAATCTTATTAAGCGGTATGAACAGCCGTTAATGGCTAATATGTTTAGCAAAATTTCGCTATTAACGTTATCAAAGGCACCTTCGATATCCAGAAATACTGCTAGTGTATCCTCCTTGTAGAGAAATCCTTCTTCCACCGACAAAGTAAGGCTGGTAAGGTTGTCAGAGCACGATTGACCTTTGCGAAATCCTGTTTGACTTATTGGCACCAGATTATTATGTTCTAACCACCACTGTACTCTATTTTTAATAAGAGTTTCGAATAGTTTGCAGAAACAAGACGAAAGGGCTATTGGTCGAACGGTTTTCTTGTCGGATTTCTCAATAAAGTGGATGTACGATTGTTTCCATTCCAACGGATAATCATTTGTAGTATAAATTTGGTTATAGATGTCTAAAAGAATAAGTTTATATTTTATAGGCAATTTCTTAATAACTTCGTAATTAATTCCATCTAACCCTGGAGAGAGTTCCTGAATTAGAGTTCCGAGAGCTTAGGGCTATGTTAAATTCTGTTAAATTAAAATATATGTCTAAAAAATCGTTAGAATTATAATCGGGAAAGTAAGAAGGATCAGTAGGAACCCATGGGGGGCTTATTTTATTGAGTGCAATTTGCATTTGATTTTGAAGTTGTAAATTTTCTGTCACGTTCGTTTCATTCGTTTTAATCCATTTATTTTTTAGAATCTTAATTTTCTTCCAAGTAAATGTTATGTCAGTATGGAGGTTAATGCTATTGGCGAAACTTCGGAAGCTATTTTTTTTTTTTCTTTTTGAATAGTCGTTTGGTTTGGGCAGCTATTTTTTTTATATTTGATTAAGTCAGTAAGGTTGTTTGTATGTTCCCATTTTTTATAGGAAGCTTTTCTTAATCTTTTAAACTTATCACATTCGGAGTCCCACCAAGAAACTGGGTTTTGATCTTAATGCTATTTGTTATTATATTAACTAAAATTTTGTATTTTTCACTTGCTGAAAGGGTGTCATAAAGCGGATCGAAGAACTCGATATATGAATTTTCTAAATCTATCAATACTTTTTCCCAGTCGGTTCGGGTGGAATTAATTTTAAAAGATTTTTTATGATAAACGTTCTTTTCGACATCTATGTTTATAAAGATTGGATAATGATCAGAACCCAAAGTTTCGTCGTGTGTTTCTACCCTGATTTTATCAGCAATATTCATGGAAGATAGAATGAGATCGATGTTTAACTTTTTGTTCCGATAGAAATCTATATGGGTGAGTGAATTTGGATTGTGGAGAAAAAAGTTATTATTAACGATAGCTTGTAAGAATCTTTCACCGTTGAGATCGGTATCGGAACAATTCCACGTCGTATGGTGTGCGTTAAAATCCCCCATGATAACGCAGTTGTCACGTGCTCCAAAATTGTCCGTAATTTGGTTCCACTGATCTTGAGAAAGAATAAAACCTGGAACTCTATAACAAGCTATTATTTCTAAAGGAGGATTAGTATTGGTAATTTTAATTCCACCAACTTCTACAGGACAATCGGTAAGGGTGGGGAGATTTACTTCGAAAAAGGCGATATTCTTACGTACTATTATAATTATACCTCCCCCGGCTGACTCTATCCTATCTTTTCTGAAAATATTAAATCCGGAAAATTGTATATCTTTTTCAGGCGATAACCATGATTCTACACACACAAGTATGTCCAGGTTCTTCAGGAGTAGTTCTATTTCTTCTTTGCGTTGAAGGATGCTCCTTGTGTTCCAAAAAAGTAAGCGAAGGTTTGAGATTCTGCTATTTGTCCGTGTCCTTGGGTCCATAGAATTCGACGGATGAAGCAAATTTGTGTTAGGCATAAATAATCTTCCGAGGAGCTGGGATCTTCACTTGTGACACCGTGTTTGTATGGAGACGTTAGCTTTTTAATGGTTCTGCTTATTCGATTTTTCAGTTTTCTATGTTTAATGTGGTCATGCGTGCCCACTAGCATATTTATGAGAGCTGACACATCATCGGTATATTTTGAAGTTACACTGCCTATATCTTGATTGGTGAAACTTTCTTCAAGGAAGTTACACAAATTTTCGGAGTTGAGGGGGAAGTCGTGCATTTGGTTCGAGATGTATGATTTTGCTGGCTCTAATTGTTCTCTAATATCAAATGAGAAATCAACTTTTTTCGTTTTCTTTTTTTCTGGCTTCTTACTGTCTGATTTTTCTATTTCTGTAATTTTCTTAATTATCTTCGCGGAATTATCTGTAATGTTGATTTCTGATGCACCATCGATGGAAGAACTGGTACTCGAAAGGGCGCGTTTTATACCTCCGACACTAGGAATTTTGAATGCTATTTTTTCTTGATTAACTGGTGAAATGTTTTGGATTTTCACTGAATTTTCTGAAGGAGTAACCTCTGGGGTGGAAGCAGAAACGACCTGTTGGGGGACAATCTGTGGTCCTTTGTCGTGGACACCTTCGTTTTTGCAGTATTTGGCAAGATGTCCTTCTTCCTTACAAAGGAAGCAGGTTAATTTTTCCGTGGAGATAAACATATATCCAATACAATGTATTTTCAAAGTTTATCTCGATTACATTTGGCAATTTATTTATATCTTCCGGCTCAATATACACTTGGGTCATTCCACGCCAAATCGATCACTTTTGGAAGTCACCATTTGCGATTTTGCTCTAATCAAAATATGTTGTAGTATATGTGAAATTAGGGGGGGTTTAACTCATCATTATGCCGGTTTTGAATTTGTTAAGGAATAACAAGCCTTCAAAGTTTGCAATTTTTGCCCATTTTTGCAAAAATAGGCTTCACTTACGAATTTTTTTCTCAGGAACTACTCAACCGATTTAGCTAAATTTGTTTTTGTTTTATTCATGAAGGATTGAGCTTTTTAAAAATATTTTTTTTAACTTTGTCAATTTGTTATAAAATGTCGGAAAATTTAAACAAATTCTTTCTTTGCATTTTTCTCAATGAGGGGCGTAAAGGGTTTAAATTTGAAAAAAATATGGTCATATTCTTTGAAGTTTCGACATTATAATGAGCCATTCAGAACGATGGAGCCTCGAAAATTGACGTCACTACAAGCTGGAAAAGGACGCGGGGTACCGCCGTTTCAGGTAGGCGAGTCGCGCGCTCAGCTATTATGATCGGTTGTATTATGCCACTGGTCCCAAAACAATACGAGAAGACTTCGTACACGACTTAATAACTCTGTTTATACCTCAGAAAGTATATTCACTCTGAAGTGATATGAGTGTGATCCGTTTGTTCGGTCATGGGTTTAACAATATTAAAATCGTAAAAATTGTTAGATTCTAGAAAACATAACTAACAGGGCAGCTGGACAATAAAAACAAAAGAATTTATATTAATTCAACTCATTGTTTTAATGATTCCGATGTTTCTGCAGAATGGCAATCTTTTGCAACAACTCATGGTAAGGGATAGTATTGGAGGGAGCATTGAAAGACTTACAAAAACTGTTAGAAAATCAAATTCTTACTCCTAAAGATATATTTGTATGAGCAGAATTATCTTTTTCAAACGTAGCATTTAATTATGTAACACAAAATGAATACATTATACATGCTGATTGTTTTCATTATACACGCACTAGAACACTGTTATTACAGGCACTAGAAGTTCTCACAGCTTTGCTCTATTATCAAATAAAAAAATTTTATGTAAGACTTGCCAGTACGATAATGATAATTCTGTGTTCAGTGTAATGAAATAGCTTCCATTAAACTTTTTCCATAATTTTTAAGTCCACCCCACACAACAATACTCTCCATACTTTTGATCATAACCCCCCTTATCCCATCCCAATAAGAGGAAAGAACCCCTTTCTCGCAGTTTTCGTCGAACAATCACACCTTTTTTGTAGACCATAAACAATGAACGTAGAAACTCATATCTATAAATTAATTTATGATTAAAAAATGTGTCATTGGCTAAGAGTTGTTACTAATATACTTTCTGAGGTATAAACAGAGTTATTAAGTCGTGTACGAAGTCTTCTCGTATTGTTTTGGGACCAGTGGCATAATACAACCGATCATAATAGCTGAGCGCGCGACTCGCCTACCTGAAACGGCGGTACCCCGCGTCCTTTTCCAGCTTGTAGTGACGTCAATTTTCGAGGCTCCATCGTTCTGAATGGCTCATTATAATGTCGAAACTTCAAAGAATATGACCATATTTTTTTCAAATTTAAACCCTTTACGCCCCTCATTGAGAAAAATGCAAAGAAAGAATTTGTTTAAATTTTCCGACATTTTATAACAAATTGACAAAGTTAAAAAAAATATTTTTAAAAAGCTCAATCCTTCATGAATAAAACAAAAACAAATTTAGCTAAATCGGTTGAGTAGTTCCTGAGAAAAAAATTCGTAAGTGAAGCCTATTTTTGCAAAAATGAGCAAAAATTGCAAACTTTGAAGGCTTGTTATTCCTTAACAAATTCGGAACCAGCAAAATGATGACTTAAACCCCCCCTAATTTCACATATACTACAACATATTTCGATTAGAGCAAAATCGCAGATGGTGACTTCCAAAAGTGATCGATTTGGCGTGGAATGACCCACTTGCCTCCTGAAGCTGAGTATGTCAGTATACCCAGGGTCGTTCATTCCTGCTTTAATAAAAGATATTTGAGACTTTTTCGTGACGTTTAATTCCAGCAATTTTGCTTCAATGACACTGTGTGGAATTATTGGACATACGTTAGAAAGTATTACACGTTTAGCTTTGGAAACGAGTGGCCGTAATTCGAGTATATGATTGTTTACGTTGATGCTGTTATTAGTGGTAAGCAAATTGTCTACCGTTGTCTCACTGCTTAGATAAAGACAGACTCTACCATGAGATATTCTAGAAACGAAACGAATATTACTGGGACCTACTAACTTGCCAATAGCTATCGCATAATCCTTAATGGTTAATCCTTCAACTGCATCTGTAACGATGGCTTGTTCTTTCTTTGGGAAACTAACATTTTGAGTTACTTGAGCGTATGATCCTTTTGAAGAAGACATTATGGTGTTGTGTACTGTGTTATTTAACAAATGTTGAGGTTGAATATCTCCATTAATGGAGACACTCATTTATCCCAATGGGCCTTTTGCACTGATGCAACCCAGTTCCAAATCTGTATCTGAATTTGAGAAGATCTATAACTATAGAAGCACTTCCACTCAGAGAACAGTTAATAGAATTTTGAACACGTAAACACGAGCGACACCGAAACACGTCTTATCCGTTACAATGTTCGATGAGAACTCTCTCTACAACTTATCGGTATATTTGTACCACTTATTCGGATTTTCTAAAGCTAATTTTGAAAATGTAGGCATAATGGTTCTATTTCATCACTCTACCTGCCCATTTGCTCTTGGAAGACCAGTTGTAATTACTGGTCCATTATGGTCTAAGGTTTCCATATCAAGGATGGACAATTCTTTCCACGGTTCTTATTCTTCGAACTTGCCGTTCGGACCGTAGACCCCCGGCTATCGGTTTCGGCCTTACCACAACAATAAGACCGTTTTTATGACTTACTACTCAAATCGTGACGTTTCTGTTGAAAATCAGTAAATTTCTAAGCGTTATATCTCGAAAACTAATAAAAATCGGGTAAATACATGAAAGCTTAATAATTTCGTCTTGAAAAGCACTATCGCGTGATCGAAACAAAAATATATGGTTCCATTTAAAAATCGAAACTTCACCATCATATCTTTTACATTAATAACATTAACCAATTTTCGTTTGCGCCAAAACATAGAGCCCCTTGTACCCTGTAATTTCCATATAAACAATTTTTCGTGTCACCAATAGTTTATGAAATATCGCGTTGTCACACTTAGGCGTGGACACCCTGTAGTATTTACAGTGTGTGTTACCTGAGGATTTGCAGACGGCTTACCCCCTTCTTTCGTACACTCCGCGGCAGTATGCCCAAAACGATTATATTCAAAGCATTTCTTTCGTAGCAATTTGCGAACACAGTCTCTAGAAAGGTATACTTTCTCACTGCAATTGTAATATCGTGGTTCGAACCTCAGTGTCGGTATATTCTTCAGGAAATTAGGGGTTTTCATTGAATATTCGCCTCTTCCTCCGAAATCCGTTCTTCTCGTACTTTTACAGGAACCTCACAATTTTTCTTCCAGTGTTTTGTACACTTTCAATCATTCTTTGAAATCACTAAGTTTTTTGGTACCAAATAGAATTAGTTTATTACTTGTTTCGTCAGCTATGCCATCAATGGTATATTAAATAAAAGCGTCGCTTTCGATTGTTCCTCGTGGTGCAATCTCCTTCATAATAAGGTAGTATTAAGTTCTGCACTGGTCATTTTCGTCGAAAATTCTTCGCGCAACAGTGCTTTTAATTTTGCCCATGTTTTAACAGCACCTTCGCTTTGAATATATAACTTAGCCAATCCTTTTTTGCAAACCCTAATTTTTCCAATTCTGTCTACTCAAACAGGATTGTATCGAGTCTTCTACGTCGCAGTAATTCATTGCGAATTCGGCAGGTTTTCTGTGTCTCTCTTCGTTATTACGTCTTATACTTCGATTTGATGCAACGGACATACCATCGACATCTTGGATGTCTTCGTTTCAGTTTTGATTTTACGTTTCACCGTCGCGATTTGTTCAAGATTTTCTATCTTTCTTTTTTTTTTCAAATTAACGTCTAAGGGAATAAGAAATTACTTCGTCCGAACACGTTCCAACTTACAGTAATCACACGTCGTTTTTATGCGAACGGGATTCGTCAACTTCACTGTTTCGCACAATTCGTTTTTTACACCGTCACTCACGATAGTAATATGCCTCTTTAATAGGACGAGCCCCCAAATTTATTGGTTTAATATATTTAATAAGACCAAATAATGAAATTAATATTATGGGTTTTTTAGGTAATTGATCACCGCGTCGCAAACGTTTCTCACCCAAGGGAACGCGTGCTAACGGTACGCGTACAATAAACAAAATCCGCACGACACTTCGAACATTTGACGTCTCAAATGTTCGACGCCTCGAATCACCGAAACATTAAAAAATACAGGGTGTTACCTGTAACGCTACTCACGATTTTTCGCCCACTTGCAGCCATCTTACAAAAAAAAGTTTGATACAATATTTGCAGAGTATTAAGTGCACGATAGATATTAGTAAAGCAAATTTCGAAAACAGTTTGTTTTCTTGACAAAGTCAAGGTCACCTTGGGTTTTTTAAATAGAAACATATATTTTTTTTCATTCATAGCTTTAGAGGACATCGAGACGAATTCAAAACATATTACATGATATTTTTATTGTCGTCACCGCTTCTCGGTACGCGTAATCCCTGCACTGTGATTGGTCCGTGTTTTTGCTTAATAATTCGAAAACGAAGCTTCAAACCCCATTTTTGCAAAGAGAAATCTTGTTCAGAATGACGTCCTCTACCACCCCTTTGAGGGAGTAAAACCTATTGCGGGACACCCTGTATATGTATATATTTTTTCTCTAGCACTTTAGAACAAAACTTGTTTTGTTATATCAAAGAATATACTTTAAAATCGTTTAAAAATATGCGTAAGTTTATTTTATAAATGTCATTCAGAATATAAGTAATACCGTAACGTTCTTAAATAATTTTTTATTAACAGAAAATGGTATGTCACGGACAGCATACGTACGTCTATAGTCAAGTGTTGTTACAAATACTTGCTCAAGAATCTCGGGGTGGATTTATGATGAAGAGACTTTCTCAAGAAATTACCAAATGTGCTCAACAAAAGTAAGGAAAAATACTTACACATTATGACCAATTTCGTGCGATAATTTTTTATCACTTGTATTTTCACTTATAGTCACCACGATGTTACACCAATAACAATGGCGCTTAATGGAGCTTCAAATAGTCCTACTGCATGTCAGGCATTGGCATCTATGTTATCACGAAACACTTTAAATCCCGCTGATATTAGTGTATTATTTAGAAATTATTCTACTGCAGAACCGCCACCTATTGAATTGCTACGGAATCCTCAATTTTTGGGTAATCATATATTCATTTCATTTATTATTTTTGAGTATGTATTCCATTATAAGATTACACTTTATAATTAATTACAGAACTGCTTGTTGATGCTCTTTTTAAGCCAGGCGTAAAAATAAATCCTGAACATAAATCCAAATATATATATTTATTAGCTTATGCAGCTAGTGTATGTGATATTCCGGCAAAAAAAGGACATTCACGAAAACTAAATAAAGATGAATTAAAAACAACTATTCAAGCTATAGAAAAGGTTCATAACATTTGTAACATTAATAAAGGTTCTACTGAATTGATAGCTGAATTACATACTTTGTATCAATGTATAAGGTATGATATGTTTTAATTGATACTATTATTACTTTATTATTTATAATGAATCAATTGCCTTATAATCTTGTTTAGGTTTCCTGTTGTAAGTGTAGGTGTAATTAGATGGGTAGAGTGTACTGTAACAGAGCCATCATACTTCAAATTATGTACAGAACATTGCCCTGTACATCTTGCACTCCTTGATGAGGTTGTTGTTTGCCATTCCTTATTACATCCGAAAATATTACAACTTCTTGTGCAGTTATTTGAAAGTAAACAAGATGAACTGGAGATACTTGTGCAGGTAGGAAATCTTAACAATTTTATTAGAAAAGAAAGCATGTTCAGATATTTAATTATAATAGTGCTCATTGTTTAATAATTTTAACATATAAGATTATAAAATTTCATGTCTACGTACACTTTGCATTAAATTATGTTTTATTTTTCTATCGTAAAAGTCAATAACTAATAAATAAATTTCATGATAATAAACGAAGAGCACAAGAGAAAACGATCAAAGTCCACCTTAAATTGAAACTGAGATTTTAATACTAAAACTGTATTAGAGCTTAGGCATTTTATTAAAGTTAGAGCTTAAAAAATAAACTATCAGCGAAAAGATAGACTTAGTTTTGAAAAATAGAGGATCCAAAAATTCTAGCGTCAGGGGGAAAAAGTTTTTCTTTCACTCACTATTGTCCTTTATCGTTTTATCTTTCTATCTCCAATCTGAGAGCGAATTAGGAAAAGACAAATCATAATTACTTCAATTGAACTGAAAAGAAAAAAATATTATATCTTTACAAAAAATATTAAATTTTTATTTTTATAAGGCAGCAATTCGATATGCTAGCCTAATAAAAGCCTTGTTGGAATTTAGAATATTATACTTTAATTTTCTAAAAAGAAATTTAGAATACATATTTAGAAAAAAGAATTAACTGCAACTGTCCTTCTAGTTCCGTGGAGTATTCGATTCACATGGATTTCTTTTACGCGAATGAAAATCGCGTTAATAAAGTTTTAGAAGTACATATTTATTTTAAATAGCTTAACAAAAAAAAAGTAATGACGTTTTAAAAAACAAAAGCAAATTTTACTCGATGTCACAATCGCTATTGTAATTTTAAATAATCAACCTTTTGTTTTTAATTAGCAGTAAGGTATCATCTTTACTGCTTGTCATATTTGGAAGTTCGACATCATTTAAAAAAAAATTAATGTTAATTGTTTTGGATCATTTATTCTCAATCTTTTCATTTACTAAGTTTTCATACATTCGCTATAACACTACCGTGTTTTAACATCGCGTCGTCAATTACTGTATACACTTGTTACTTTTAAAACTTCTAGGAAAATGTATATCATAGCCTTATAAATTACGATTGCGCGTAAAAACTACCACAGACATACTGCAATAATTTACCGTATCAGAAAAAGGTTCATGCAGAAAAAAGTACTGTGTAAATTGATGGACGGGTATACATCTTATAATAGATTAAACTTATTTTTCACCGGCATCAAGCAATAAAATAGTATTAGTAATTAGTATTAATTTTATAAATGTTTGAAGAAAATAATAAATTATGGTATTGACAAAAAATGAGAATTTGAAAATAATCAGAAAATAACTTGGACGCGGAATTTTACAATCGAACAGGCGCTTATATGTGGAATTTATGACTGAACAAATAGATATTGTATAACACTTTTAAAAAGGGAAACGGATATCGTTTAATAGACAATAATATAATTGTTTAAACATTTTTTCAGTTTTGTATTCGTACAATATGTCACTGCTAATCGCTGATAATCTATAGTTGCTTGTTGATAATCTGTCAAATCATGCATATTGCTTAGTATAGAATAACATATTGAATACACATGCAAAAGGAAGAGGCAAAAGAAATAAGATTCACAAATGAAAGTTTCATTACAAAAGAAAGGGAGTTTTAATATTTTGAACTTTTCTTTGTTAAACGGTATAATCTTGACGGTTTTCAAACAGTGTGGTCATGGAACTGTTTCATTAGATTGGATTAATCAAATTTTCAAATTTCAAAGTTAGAATTTCAAGTATTTGTAAAGTTATCACACATCAATGATTTGTATGTACCAAAAGATTTTAAAAATACAACAAACGATGAAAAGCAAAAAGTAAATATAGTAGATTCCGGTTATTTGGGATACATTGGTTCCAATCATTAAGCCTACCTCTCAATTATACAAAGTATCACATAAATATTGTTGTTAATGATAAAATACAGTTAAAATAATGGGAAATGCAGAAATTAAAGCTTAAATGAGTATTCAATTATATTGAGCACAATTTATATTGTTATGCGATAAGTCAGAAGCTAATATGTACATATGTATGTATACAGATATTCTTTATACGGGACGTTCCTTTTTATTTTTTGTTGATAACCATTGACATTATTAATTGTCCACGGATACGTACGTTGCCTTTAATATCCACTTAGAACATCCAATTACACTGATGATTTCATTCATGTGAGTACCATGTTTGTACTTGCTATCAAACTTTTAATTAGTCGTTGACGATGAATTTATCCAATTTACTTTATCGCATTCGTTTGTGCATGAACGAAATCAACACATATGTCCACTGGTTATAACGGACTTTTGTTGCCTTTCTGCACGAAGAATCATCATAATCTAGCAATGAATTTCGTGGCATCTTTTACAATTGCTTGTTCAGGTTCAGCTGTGTCATCTTCATCACTTTCTTTGCATTTTAGAATTTTATACAAAAAGCTAAACAATTTCACAGTATTGTAACATTCAATCGCACTATCGATACTTTCAAAATCTTCATAATTCATAATTTGTTGCAGTTATGAAATAGTTTCATGTTTATTTTTTGTCATTTCTGACATTTTGTAACAGTTCTGAAGCGATTTACTACTTATTTGTCGCTAAGTATATACAAACTGTGTCGCCTGAAGAATGTTAATTTTGACAGTTACTTTCTTCGCTGTGGCAGACGATTTTAACAGATTATATGTATACAATTGATTGTAGTATATGGTTTACCAAGTTCCCGTGGTATAACATTTGTCAAGAATTAGGAGAATATTTCGATTTTCTCGATATTCTTGATTTTCACTGTAATTCGTAATCCCACTTGGTTAATCAGGGGTCATCCGCGCATATCTATTAGCGTAGTATTCGATAGATATTAATATGATGTTTAATCATTTAAAGTATCGAGCCGTTGCGCTTCTTTCTATAACTAGCATACTGTTTAACAATTCCTGTTATATTTACACAACGTAATATAATAATGCTATCCATCGCTTTTTTCGAACCCGAAAGTGTAACATGACTATAATAAAACGAGCTATTCGGCATGGTACAATAAAAAAGACCTGTTTCGTCAGTATTCAGGATATCATCCACATTAAACTCTTGAAGCAAGACAAGTTTATTAAATTACGATTCTGTTGCACTCACAGTATTGCTACTATTTTTTTCACCATGTTTTCTTTTAAACTTAATATTATTCTTGCATTTCTATCAGAGCATCTAACTATCAGTTGCTTTAAAATTATAGTGGTCCAACTTCTTAGTTAGTTCTTCAGCCTTGTTTTTTAACATTGAATCACTGATGTATATTGCTCGTTCAGGTGCAATGAAAAACCATCGATTTAAGGCATCTTCAACATCAGAATTCTTACCTTGACGGTTACGTTCCGGAAATGCTCCATGTTTTCCGTTGCATGCCTACATTTCACGCACTTCATTTTTGTAGATTTATCAAATATGCAACTGTAGATTTTTCCGACAAACAATGACGATTTTTGTGAGGAGCCTGGCTATTTATTTTATTATAATATGGAAATCACGTCAGTTAACAATAAGTCTTTACATGGTATTTTATTGATAGGAAAATAACTTTAAAAACTTATTAATATTAAAACGAATCTTATTTGAAATGTGTGAAACTGAAGACTAACGAAAAATCACGTGAACGTCAGGAAGTATTAATACCCATTGTATCAAATTCTTTTCAATTACATCTAACACATACGCATCGGACACAAGTAGGAAATTTCATATTTTTACAGATACAATACAACTACGTGTCTTTCAAATTAAGTGTACGTCATCTCGGTTTTCGACAAATTTGCGACGTTAACATATATGTATACACACCTAATAGTAGATGAAACTGTTCTAAAAACGTGAAGTACATACCACGAAACATACTCAAAGGACAAATACAAAATATAAGATGCAAACACCTGTCTCTAATAAGCAAAATGATGTCCCAATTAAGCGAAAAAAAACTAAGATCATTTATTCGATCCTGTTCTTTAAACTTTGTCACAAATAAACGCCTGTCCCGATTTTAACCGGTGGCCTAAATAAACGGAATCAACTGTATGGAAGGACAATCAAAAATACATATGAGGGGACAAGGGTGTGTTCATCGATGTTTCTAAGAACAGAAAAATATATAATTCATTACACATATAATAAAATATAAAAATAAAAATATATTGGACACATAAAAAACTCTTCGTCATAGATAAAAGGTAACTCTAAGATGCTAGGCATTTCGGTTATACAGTTAGGTCGACGAAAATAAAAGTATGAAAATTTAAACAAATTTTTAAAGTTGCAACATAACACCTTTCGCAATTGATAAATAAAATACCGATAAATCAAAGGTTAAACAAAAAAACAAATTATGTTAACATGAAATTTATGAATGAACACTGAATATACTATAAAAAAGGACATTACTAAATTTCAAATTGTGTAATGGGGAAGAATTTATGTAGTTTGTTCTTCAAATGCTGGAAATATCATTTTTTCCACCTGCAATGCTTCTTCCTTTGTTTTCAAATATTTAATGTTTTCAGTTTATTTTAGTATATAGTATAGTGATGAGGTATGACACAGATAGAAACGATGCCGAGTACATCTTTGCTCTAGTTATTTTGCCGATGCAGCGAATTCGCTTTCATACAAACTTTTATCGTCAGTCTCTGTTCTAAAGCAATGCTGTAATTCGTTACTTTACAATATTACATTACATATATTGATACAGTTTTATTTATTTAACAGAATTATTACACAGTTTGCGTCATTTATATTATTGTCTTAACATAAATTCAAAATACGTATTTTGAATATTCCAATGTTTACTAAAGTATTTAATAATTATTGGGGAATAAATAAGAACTAATTATAAGTTTGTTTTTATGTGCAGCTGGAAATGAAAAAAATGTTAATTGACAGAATGGTTAATTTATTAAGTAAAGGTTGTGTGGTCCCCGTAGTGTGTTATATTAAACAATGTTGGCAACGCGGAGATACCGATGTGTCTTTGATCAGATATTTCGTTACAGAGGTACTGTAAATTTTTTCTTTTGATAACAATGAAATTTTTACCGTATTTATATACTAATGATATATTTATATTGCTAGGTTTTGGAAGCAATTGCTCCACCATATACTGCAGAGTTTGTACATTTATTCCTACCTATGGTAGAAGATGAGGAAATTACAGGGTCAATGCGTGGTGATAGCGATAATGATCTTGTTTCGGAATTTATAAGTAAGTTTATTAAAATTTTTTATAGAAGAATTATATTTAATATTTAAATTGTGTAATTTTTAGTACACTGTAAAGCACACTGTTCTACGATAAGATGATGTACAATTGTGAAAAATGGATTGAAACGAAGGAAAATACAAGGTCTGCAAGAAATGTATTCATTTTCTATTTCCATAAATTACTAATTTATTTAGCTTCCTTTCTTCTTGTTACATACAATGTAAATGCATATGTATGTTTAAAAAATAACAACTCCATTGCTCATCTGTGATACCATAACTTATGGATTTTCTGTAACAAAAGCGGTTATTATCAACATTATGTAACTATTGTAAATTGCATAGTTTTTCGAATCTTTTAATAAAAATGATTCCTTGATAGTATGTCAAAACTGTTAAATTTCATCATGCATTATAATTGTTAGTACATGTTGTATTATGCACATCTTTAGAAGTTTGCTGGTTTAAAAATCTGTTAAATGAAAACGGATGCAATGTATTTTAACATGTCCTACGCATGAAACAAAATATATGTATAAATAAATAGTACTATCTTTTATCTATTACCATGTTGTGCCAAAATAAATATATAGCATTGTTTAAAAAATGTAAGTACAGCTTAATATTTTGGAACATAATAAAAAAAATGTTGTCATTACATATGCCCTTTAAAGGCTACAAAATTTCGTAGAACATATTTTCCGTATAAAATTAAATTAATGTTGACAATAATTCTACACACAATATACAGTATTGCCTCGAAACAAGCAACAGCTTCGAGCTTTGTAATTATCAAATTTCTATCCCCACTTCTTTGATTGAAGTCGGCCGCCGAGTGAGAGATCCGAGACGGAGTGAGAGGTTCGCGAAACCGAAGAACTAACCATTTTAACGATTGACCGAACAGTTTAGTGAAAAGAGGACAGAACATCTATATTGTTTTCTCACTCTAACACATAACGATTCAAAAAATAAAAGCAAGCCGAATAGCATACCACCTTCGAAATAAGCAACTGACCGGTCCCAAGCGTGTTGCTTATTTCGAGGCAATACTATATTATGTACCGATGTCAACCCATGAGTTGGCGTGTGAAGAGGTCGACCCAGATGTTTAGAAGAGTTACGGCTCCAATTGGTCAAAATAGAAAAAAGAACGCCTAGATTTACACGTATTTTCGGCGGTACGAACAATTGGCTCAAACGGTCAGTTAGGCCAAAAACAATAACAGTCTCAAACTTCTCGAGAGCAAGTGAGATAACGCGAATTGCGTGATACAATTTTTATTGTCATTATTATTATTATTCCACAGTGGATAGGCGTAGCTTCTTTTACTTTTTAGATTGACCTCCTCACGCGCCAACTCATAGGTTGACGTTGTGTTACATAGATGTTTTTATTGTATAATAATACAAACAAAATTATATACAGAAAAATTCAAGCGCCAACGCGTGTAATTTTCTATCCTTCCTTTCCAAATTTCCATTAATATTAAATAAAATGTTAACATCAATATGAATAATAATAGCAACAACGACAATAAAAGTAATAATAATAACTGTAATAAACTGATACAGTTTATTAAAGCACTTGCATCGCGTTAATATAGACGGGACACCGAACAACCGCTTTGTCACGGAGCACCACTTGCAACTTTTTTTTGGGTGTTTCTTAAAGGTGAAAGTCTGCTCTATCCCGTGGTATAGTTCGATTTTTTACTAGATCCTTACATTTTATGATAAATTGAAAAATATACTTAAAAATTGATGCAAAAATGGGCCCCCTCCGCGTTCAATGATCGTTTACATAAGTTTAAATATTCAGAATATCCATTCCACGGAAATCGAAACGCCAATTGACTATTGGTCAGTGTTACCAATATCTTTAAAAATATTAAATGTTCATTTCAATGTTTTAAATAATTAAGGAGATGCATCAATTACAAAAAAAAAAATAGCAAATATCTGTTTTCATTCATTGAAAAATACACTTTTACCAAATTATTATTTTTAATCATAGTATTTTGTCAATAAAATGCATAAACAATATATCTGTGTTAATTAGACTTGCTAGAATTACTTTCGCCGAGCAATAACTCAACCGTAACACAGCAAACAATTATCGAATTTTTATTTCTATTTCTTCTGAAGTGAATTAAAGGGAGGTATAGTCAGACAATTCACAAAACACCCATCTCCTACGTTAAAAGACGCGGCGCAGCACCGAGCATACGTCTATCAACAAGATGACATTACTTTTTACTGATAAAATACACTGAGAGATCTTAAGGTCATGTTATTGTTTTTTAAACAAAATGCTGTAGTTTTATAGTCATAAATGTATAGCCTTATTTTTGTTATATGATGATATTATATTTTATGAAAAATAGTAAAACAATACAGAACTGCGAGGTTTGACAGCAAAATGTTTCACAAGGAAAAAGTACAAAAGCATGTAATATAGTGATCAAAAACCACAACTGCTTTTAAAGTTAAATTAATACAGCAACTGCAAAACAAAGAACATACTGAAGGACTATCTAGAATAAAACAACAAATCATTGCAAATTAAACACATTAGTAAATGTAATTCCAAATAATTTAATTTATAATATCACGGGTCTTTGCCTATCTAATAAATATTTATTGATGTCTATCAATTATTAGTAACTACTTCATAGGAGGAAAATTTTTCTAATAATTAAGGAATCTAGTTTGTATCAGTGACTGAGCCAAGTACAGTATTGATTCGTAATAAGCAACTCGCTTGGATCTGGCCAGTTGCTTGTTACCCCTCTCGCTGCCAGCAGTAGTTGGGGCAATGCTGGCAAGCGAGAGGTCGTGGAAGGCCGTGGCTTCCTTCTGCGAGGAGGTCATGCAGCAGAAGGAAGCCGCGGAGCGCGTCCGAGAAGAGACGGACCCGCAACGACGAGCTAGGAGGCGCAGCCGGCTGTGAAGTGGCGGCTCGCCTCCGAAGAGGTGTCGCAGCTCCCCGTGGCACCGCAGCCGCGGGGGCTGCTCCTATTAGAGGAAGGGGGAGCAGCCGGGGCCAGCGCGGGCTCCGGCATGCTTCCCCTAGCTGAGGGCGGCGGGCCGGTGGCACCTCGCAACATTAGCGAGGGCCGCCGGCCTTTCCGGGTCCTTTTCGGGTTCGGGGGGAAAGCGGCGGCTCCGGGGTGGCCTTACGCCTGGGTGGGGGCCCAGGACGCCTTGCACACTGCCCCGCGGGGGACGGCGGCGCCTCGGTGGTCCGGGCGCCGCCGTAAAGGATAGGAGCAGGGGGAGGTCCTTCTGACCTCCCCCGGGAAGGGCTCTCAAGAGCCAAGGCGCGGGTGTCCCGGTTGTGTTCTTCAAGAGTTCCCGGGGCCCCCTTCAATGCGTCGAGGTAGCACCACCGTGGGGGTTTTAGTCGGTAAGAATCCGACATAACCCCGCGCCCTCCCCCAGGGGCGCGGGGTATCTATGAAGATTTCCCACACGTAAAAAAAAAAAAAAAAAGTTGCTTGTTACGAATCAGGTACGCTATTCGGCTTGCTTTTGTTTTTGTAATCTCTATGTGTTCGAGTGAGAAAGTATTATACATTCTGTCCTCTTTTCACTAAACTGTTCGATCAACCGTGAAAATTTATGACCTCCGATTTCATGGACCTCTCACTCAGCGGCCGACTTCAAACAAAGAAGGAAGGATACAAATTTGCTAGTTACGAATCATCACTGTATTCGTTAATTCATCAGAAGCAAACAATTATTCAGTCAGGTTGTCTAGTTTCTTCTTTGGTTCTTCATTGTTTTATAACTTGACACATTTTGGACTACCTTGTTGAATTTATGTCAAAAGTTATAAGGTTATAACCAAAGAAATATTCCATTAAAGAAAGTACCTTCAGCTTCAAATATCTACCAGTACTTCAACAACAACAAATTATGTATATCATGTTACATCCTTGTACATATTATATAACTTTTATAAAAACATGTAAATAAAAACAGTTCCCCCAGAATATTTCAGCCAGTCTAATTAAAATAGATACACTGTATATAAATATAAATATTATTTCAATTTTTTATGATGAGTTTATGGTATCTAAGGTTTAGTTTTAACTTCAAATGAAGCCTCAAATCCACACATGTTGTATTAGGGTGGCCCTTATTTTTCGTCTTGCAATTCTTTTTGGTCTCAACCCCTAAAATTTTGACATTTGGTGAAAAAATTATAATGTCAGTTTCAGCATGATTGGATGACAGGAACCCGTGCCGCAATCGAGTTGAAGTTTTCAAATTTGCACGATTTCAGGTTAACGTCGAATATGTTTGTGGCTTTTTATTTTGAAAGTATCAATGAATATTTTGTAATATAAATATAATTTTTTACACGTGTAATATTAGCATTTGCATTCGGCTTTCAACAATATACACAAAATTATTCAATTTTAATGTTAAACTGGATATGTAACATAGCATTTGAGCTACCAGAGAATTGTACAAAATGTACAAAATTATGTAAGTATGAATATTGATAGCCTCATTTCTATTGAATCCAAAAAATGGTTTTACAGGTACAATATACCTACATATTTCTTAGAAAAAGACCCTTCACTGTGGAAAAATGATATTTCATATCAAAAAGGTTTACAAATTGCAACAAATTTAAAAGTGGTAAACGATACCGCGGAACATAGTGTTAAATTTATATTTGAATGTAATAATCTGTTGACCAAAACTGAGGAAGAAACACAATACATTTTACAAATAATGGAGAATTATAACAGCCTTTATCCTGATGTAAACAAATCTACATTAACACAGAGTATACATTAAAAAAGAATATTTTGTTTATAACTATTTAAACTGAAATTCATTTATGATACAATGAAGATTTTTAGAAAATTTATCAACTTTTGAACAAATTGTATACAGCTCTCAGTTGCCCCGTAGTTCTCCGGTAGCTCAAATGCTACATTACATATAAAATTTAATGTCAAAATTTAATAATTTTGTGTATACTATCGAAAGCTGAATGCAGATGCTAGTATTACATGTGTAAAAAATTATATTTTTATTACAAAATAAGCACTGATACTTTCATGTTGAAACTTTGACATTATTATTTTTTCACCAAGTGTCAGAATTTTAGAGGGTGAGATCATGAAGAAGACGAAAAAAAATCGAGCTCTATAGCTAATAAAATATTATCATGCAATCTTACAAAGATAATTAATTCCACATAAACTTCAAATATAATTTCACACATCATTGTAAACTTACAAAGTGTCAACATTACTAGTTTTCAGCTGCAAAACAAATACTTTTATATAATACTTGTTTGTAATTTATAATACAATAACTAAAATTACATATTACATAAGATTTTGTTAAAATTTACTACAATAAATAAAAAATTTAGCTTATTATATAATATTAGTATGTCTAATTTTATATAAAAATGTGAAGTAGGAATATAAAAATAAAATAAAACTGAACAGAGACAATTACATTAACCCTTCCAAATTAACTTCTTTCATCATGTTGATGTAATTCTGCAGAGGTTTTCTTGAAATAGTTATCTTTCAATAGATTAATTTATATTTTATTAAACCACATGACTTTAGCAAACAAAATACTGTAATCTTTAAATGAGAATTATTTAACTGACATATAAAATATATAAGAGAAAGGATTGTACAGTGGAGTCATACTATTTAACCCTTGAAAAGACTACAGGAGCAGAGAAAGTAATAAGGGTCTTATCTCAATTTGTAAGTGTAAATCTATCTAAATATTGTGATAAAGAAGGAAAATCACTAATATGCATGACAGTCTATATAAAAAGGAATTAATATAATGGACATGTAGTAAGCAATTACATACTAACAGATAATATTTATATAATTATTACTATTTAAATATACTTACTAGCAGGTTTACCATCTTTCCACTGTGTGAATTTTACATTTGCATCATCACGCTTCAGAGCTTCTGTTTTAAATTCAGGTTTTAATGCTTGCCTTACAAGCCTGGCAGCTATCTGCGAGTAATTTATATAACTGAAATGTAAAATATTTTTTTTAAATACAGAAATATTATTAATACAGTAATTAGAAGTTACATAATGTTCTTCTGCTACTATTAAAATATAATATTAATAGAAATATTTTAGATAATATTAATAGAAATATTTACTTTAATCCAGCTTGTCTCCACGCAGACATTTTTACTGTTTTCTTTAAAACAAATAATTTCTATGTAATTACAGTGTAATAAAATTATCAAATTACGTCCGACCACCTCGAATCCACCTATAAAATCTAAAGCCAATGTTACATACTTCACATAGATGTTCCAACTGTGAGATAAATACTCCCCTGAAGTGAGCTTCAATTACAACCTTAAAATAATCAAATTCGTTGTTTCCAAATCATACGAAAATAGCAAAACATAACTCATATTAAATTTATAGAAAAATTAAATGCTTTTTTGATATATTTACTTTCGAAAAATATTTCTTAATTATTCAAAATCTATGCGTATGACATTAATTATATGAATATAAATTTATTATTTTGAGTAGAAATTTAAAAATTGTGCTAGGAACATTTTTTCGTGTAATTATTATAGTATTTTTAAAATAATTAGGTAACTTATTCAAAAATTTTGTAAATTTTAACTTTGGAGTCAATAAATTATTATTAAAAGTTATAAAGATATTACATATGTACATATTTCGTACACGTATGATCATTAAATAGAAGTGTTGAGAACTAGGAAAATTTTATGTATGAATTAAACTATACATATATAAATATAATAATGAAATATCCGTAGCAGCTGATCATTGTCTTCTAGGAAGTTTCTCGCAAGATGTCGGGGGGTATTTTACGTGACAAGCCGCTAGTATGCTTTTGGACGATATGACTTGCTCTCTGCGATGCATGTCTACAAAATTCCGGCCTATATTAAATCCCAAAGGGCTGTAATATTGTTGAAATAAAAATTGTTAATTTTAACTATTCTTACAACATTGAAAAATAGAAAAACTAGGACTATTTGTAAGAACTGTGTCAGTGCGTGTATCACTGCCAAGACCAATTATTTGGAATATTAATTTTTGATGTGATTACGAAATAGAATTTTTATATTGGACAAAACTACTTTTACTACAGTTAAGAACAACATTACCATTATTTAAAATTGGGATGGGAGCTAAAGCAAGTACGGTGGCACAATCTGCTGGAGGCAATGGACAATCCTCTACTGGAGCAAATGAGGCTGCAATGCAAGGATTTTCTATGCTTCGCTCTCTTCCTGGAGGTGTTAGCATGTTACAACATCAACATCAGCAAGGAAATCAATCACAAACCTCTCGAGTATCTGGAGACAGCAGACAGCGTGCTCGTTCCTTAAGTTCAGTGCCAGACCTCTCTTCTGGCGAACAAAGCAGTCTTGCTTCTTCAGTTGGAGTTGGAGTTGGTCAGACATTGGGTCTACCCCAACTTGACTCGGATGAACCTGATGAAGATAGTGGTCGAGTATATGCAGCCCATAGCTTACCTTCTCATATTTGGTCTCTTAATGGTATGTTTATGAATTTAAAGTATTTACATTATAGAATTCAATATAAAATAATTGCACTTTTTATTGTCTTTTACATACACACACACACTCGCGCATATGCAAACTCTTATATATATCTATAAAAAAACTTTGTAGACGCATTAACTTATAGCCAACCAAATATTTTTATAATAAAATTGGCAATTATAATATTTTATAAAAAACCTATTATCAATGTTACACAATGTGGACTAAGAATTCTCCAGTTCCTAACAATAAAAATCAGTTGTATTATTTCTTTTTACATTTGTGAAATTATACTGCATACCAGATTTGATTGGTGGGTTAAACAGTTTTTAAAATTTGTAATGAAATGTTGACTATTTTTTAAATCAAATACTCCATTTTCTCATAAATTATAAAAAGTAAATGAATTTTGATCAGTACATTAAATCTTAAATGATTTTTAGTATGAAAACATGCACTCTTACATTAATTGTAAGATTATCAATATAAATTAAAAGCATATAACTCATTCAAGGTACCATAATAGCATTCGTTAGTTATTTAGTTTCAGAATGATAAAATATTATTAAAAGTAAAAAATTTATAGGTCTTTATAATACTGTTATAATATTAAAATGACTAAAAAATAATGGGCAGTTACTTCATTTATATAGTATTATTTATCATAAAAAGAATAAATGCTTTTAAAATTATGTATTTGAATTTGTAATTTCATAATTGATTTTGAAAATTGAATTATCATATTATAAATCATTGAATGTGGTTCGAATAATCTCATACAATTAAAAAATATATAGTATTTCATTACAACACAATGAAAATCTTTTTTGTGTTACACACTTTATTACAAATTTTGAATTAATTTATATTTCTTTATTCTTAGTAAAAATACTGAAACATTTTCTGATTAGTTAGTAGAACAATGTTAGAACGGATACAGATATTTTGGGAATGTAAAACTCATGTGTTTGTATGTTTTTTATATTTGGACATAAATATAAAATGTTGCAAAAGTAAATATCACAATTATTGAAAATATACAGATGACTATATTTCAGATCTTCAATATTTTTGATCAAAGATTACCGTCTGTAGTTAAGTCTAGTTCTAGCTTGCCCACATTCTGTGTTCATTTTCTTTATGTACATTGTGCTTTATGTATGATGTTAAAAACATTGATAATAATCAGTAAGTACAATTTTTCAAGCACCCCTTATATAATAAGAATAATTATTATATTGATATTAGTTTTATTTAGACACGTAAATTCAGCAGATGTCATATATTAAGTTTAACTTTAAAAGTCTTTCCATATCTTTTGACAAATTTTATTTTGTAAATAAATATATAACAAATCAATTTAATTCTTATTTTAATTTCTTTCTATTTTTTTTTTTCTTTTACTTGGTTTTAAGCGAAAAAACGTAAAACATTCTTCTCTTTCAGAACTAAAATTTTCACTAGAGAATTTTGAAAATTAATGCTAATAGATTTTTGCTTTCACTACATGTTTATACAGTTTATTAATACCTTTAACGATTTAACTTGCATTTATGCCTTTGTTGTATTCATTTATCTGCATTCCTTATTGTGGACTAAATATTTGAGCTACTAATTCTAGTTACTATTTGATAACTGAATTCTTATAAAATATCAATATAGGAATCAGGTAATAATGCATTAGAAGGGTTTAAATGAAAACAAAAACACTGAAAGTGTATTTGAAGAAACTTCTAAAGTATGAGAAAACATTTAAAATAACCTGACTGATTCACTTATTAGGATACAATAATATTTGATTAGTGATAGAGGACTACAAACTTAGGTAGGTAGGTATTTTAGGAATTACTTGATTTTATTCTCTCTAGTTTGTTCATCTGTGATATATTCAGAACATATATTATATATTTAGATAGAATGAAATACTATTTAAAATTCTTATGTCTAAAAATTGATTATTTATAATTATGCTTTACATCACTTGTAGTAATACAATTAGAGTAATCTCATAATTACAAAGTAAAAAAACATAAAACTTAATTGTATTTTTCTTTGGTGGATCATTATCATTTGTTATTGTTGTAATTTTTGGAATTGATGTGGATAACTCTATGATTATTAGACAGACAAAATTTATGACTACTAACTGTATATTACCATATATAAAAAGGAATTATTCTTATTATATGATTCTAACTCGAGAAATAGTACTTACCAATGATTACTGATATTTTTGATGTTCATAGCATGATGCACAGATCATAATATGTATAAACTCAATGAACATGGCTGGGGTTAATCAAATCTACAGTTAAATTTTGATAGTGGAAAAATAGGGTTCCCATTTATTTTAATATTCTGAATTTTATTTGTATGACCCGCCACAGAAATGCTTCTACTGAAAACTATTTCTAGGCAATTAATTCCATTCTGTTCTGTAAAATAACTCATTAACAATCCAGGTGGCTAATGCATGTTGGTAATATATGATTTTTTCAATCTTCAGTTATATATGTGTTTGTATCTGTGAAAGAAATTCATTTTAAAGATTTTTGTAGTGCTAAATTCTGTGTATATTCAAACATTAAAAGGAAGAAAACTTCTTGGAAAATCTCATAAATTTGTTGTGATACAAATCTAATCTATAAACTTGATTACATTGAAAACGCAGTTCTTTTAATAAGTATATTTATGTTAATTAAGATGCTTGTATTTATACTATTGTTTTATTTAAAT
Source organism: Megachile ligniseca (assembly GCA_945859555.1). Lineage (NCBI taxonomy): Eukaryota > Metazoa > Arthropoda > Insecta > Hymenoptera > Megachilidae > Megachile > Megachile ligniseca. Next base: position 14,214,508 of record OX243782.1, on the reverse strand, counting down.
TGCAACATGTTATATATGATACACTTATTTGTCATTTTTCAAATATTCAACAGAATGATCCAGGTAGTTGAAGTAAAAATTTGCAAGTGTTTTGGTTTTAAAAAAAAATATTACGACAACTCTACTGTAAAAAGTTTATAAAGCTTGGGTTACATTGAGACAGGCAGTAGAATATTGTGTATTATATTGCACTAATACATTTAAATAGTGAAAGAAGGCTGCTAATACTTATTTGTACTATACTATAGTACTGATATAGTTTATACTATAGTTTATACTATAGTACTGATATAAATATTACTCTTCAAATATCAAGCACATGCATATCATATACGTGCGTATATGCACATAATTATTTATTCACTTAATTATTACAATAACGCAGTTTTCGATTTGTGTGCATCCAATATATTAATAAAAAATTGAAATTTGATAGTTTTTGATATTTTACTAAAAAGATATTCAAAATGTTACAACGTTTAGAACAATAAAAAAAAAACTGAATATCTGAAAACCTTTTAAAATATATTACATGACACTATCGTAATTGTCATTTTAAAGATTTAAACTTTTGCTGTTTCAGTAAATGTACTTTGTAAACATTATTTTACAATCATATTTCTATTTGATTTTAAAAATACAAAACAAAAGGTTATGTAACGGTATTTTATGATAATATTGTGGGTGAAATAAAGGGCGTTTGTGTAGCGCATGTTGTCAAAGTAGTTGGCCCGGTAACCACATATAAATCAATTGTGATCTAATGTAGTTCAATAAATTTTAAATTACGACAGTAAAAAGTAGTCAATTTAAAAAAATGGTCTTTTAGTTAATTATATGTGATGGGTAAATTAAGGTTATGTAGGATTTATTATGGGAATTATAATAAGTTCATGTCTAAATGAGGCTGAGGCTGAGGTTGTTCCAGTAAATCAAGTGAGAAGAATTTTATATGGTATAGTTCTTCCTAGTTTAACAGCAATTCATTTTTGCTCCTAAAACTATAAATAATATATTTACTTTATATTTAAGGTCTAAAATGTCCCGTTTGTTCCAAATTTATTCTACCAGATGATATAGAATGTCACCTGGTCATGTGTTTAACCAAGCCACGTCTTAGTTATAATGGTAAGTTTCTTATTTATGTTTTAGTTATATAACTAATGTACATATTTCGTTATAAATGTATGAAAAGAACTATTTATTTACATTTATTTACTGTTTATTTTAACCTCTCATTATCTGCATTATAAATATATAATAGTGACAAATTATCTAATTCTTTTTTCTTTTTGTCCATTTAACTAATTTAGAATCAAAGAATACAACTGTATTTTTTTTTTCTTTTCATTTTAAACATATAAACAAAATTAGCTCGAAATTAAAAGATAGAAAATAAAGTTATTATAGTATAATGTATGTAATTATGTTTTTAAATAAAATATGGGGAATGGAAAATTAATTATATAATTTAATAAGAAAAAATTTATAGACAGTTGGATAGTTGTTAACTTATAATTTTGTATAATTTTTTACCATAGAAGACATACTATCTGATGAGAAAGGTGAATGTGTTATTTGCCTTGAAGAATTACAACCTGGTGATGTTATAGCCCGCTTACCTTGCCTTTGTATATATCACAAAAAGTAAGTTTGTATGTTGAAATTAAGATTAAAATATTTCTATTACATGTATTAAAAATAGATGAAATTTGATAATAATATAACATATAATTATTATTTTTCAGTTGTATTGATAGATGGTTTCAAGTGAATCGTAGTTGCCCTGAACATCCTGGGGATTGATTTATACCCTTCGAACTTAGAAAAGCACAATGTAACTTGTTAATTCTGAAGACTCTCATCTTATTGGGAACGAAGTCGGAAGAAATGGAAAAAAAATAAAAAGCTAGTCAAGATGACTGCTAGTCATCATGGTGGTTGGTGTATGCGACTGACTGAATGAGACATACTCAATTTGAACATGAAAGCAAACATTTAATTAAATCCTTGATTATATTATCTGTAAGCAGGGGACTTAAAAAATCGCCATAAGATTCAACGACACACAGTGCTAATATGTATGTGTATCTATAATTAACCTATTACTGCTTTATAGCTTACTATCAATTGTACCATATTTATAAATTTTACTTAGTTTTATATCTTGGAATAGTATTAAGCAAGATGGTATATTTGTTATTATTACATATTTTTTTGGAAAAGGGAGTATAAAATGAATATTATAATTCCAGAATAATGATTAGGAAAGTTCAGTGTTAAAAAGTGTTATTTGTATTTTTATGATTTCATAATGATGTTTCATTTTTGTTGTTTGTTGGGGAATGTATATCAGAAAGGATATTTTTGATACTTTCATAAAGGGAAGAGTTGGTATATATCAAAGTTTTAAGAAACAGATTTTTATTAGTAATGATGTTAATGTAGTAATAACGGTAAAAATTTAGATTTAAATTTATCTTTACGAAAATTACAACTATGTGATAAATTTCATTTACGTTTTTAGAAGCTAGAAGGTCTCTAAGGATGGAATGTAATTTAGTATCAATTACAAGTTAGTTATTTCATAATTAATATCTTTTTTATATGATAAGTGTTAATATAACTCATAGTAGTTTTTATAACAGAAATAAATATGGTCTGTCAATTTTCCAGTAATATACGCATTGTATATATCTGGATTAAACTTGTATCATACAAGATAAAAAGTCTAATAAAGTGAAAATTCCAAACCAAATTAATATGTAAATTTAAGAATTCAGTATAATAATTATGATAATGTGAAAAGAAAAATATTATGTCAATGGGAAAGTAAAATTCACTATTCTTTTCAAAGTCACAAATGGTGAATAATATTGTTATGTTCTTGTTTACAAATTTCTTTATCTAAACAGTTCATACAATCAGGTGTTGCAATATATTTTGTAGCTTCTATTTTTAAATGGTACAAATAGAATAAATTAATTCTTTTATGAAACAATGCTACATGAAATATTTTATTGTTCGAACTAATTTGTGTATAAACAATTTTATTCATTTCTTATATTTGCTTATAGAATACGTTTGAATGATATAATATACTTCATATGTTTTGAAACTATACAAAAAATATGTAATTTGTACATATATTTTAAAACTAAATGAAAATTTCGTATTTTGTGGAACATTTCTTTTGTATTATAACATATCCCAAATATAAACATCTGTGAACTCATTTTGTCAATTAGAATATTATAATTACTTTAATGTTTCTCAGGTTTTATTGCAGTCTGATATTATTGTATAATATTGTTTAACATTTATGGATATTATTTTATGTTTGCAAGAAGAAATTATGATTTGAATAAGTGTATTTTAGACTATTTTGAGAGTAAAATATAAGCGATGACAGATATAAACTAATCTAGAAACGGTTTATGTTTTAATTAAAGTATGAAACACTGGTTTTAAGGGTTGTTTATTTAGTATAGAAGAAATAAGAGAAAATTGAAATATCGTTTTATACATGTATTAATAGTGTTATGCAACAGAGACTAGTAAGTATATAAGAAGAAACCTATCATTTCTAGTTGTTTATTAAGGACGCGTGTTTGCAGTCTTTACATAAACTTTTTTAATTCTTTATGAAAAACTAATTTTTAAAGTCACTTAGGAAATATTTTGTTTATGTAGATCATTGATGGTGCAGTGCACCGATGTGGTACAAGCGTACACTTCGCGAGTATTCTTCATCTAAAAAGGTGGAAAATTCTGAATCTGAAAATTTGGAAAGGGTCTACACGAATAAGATAGTCAAAAATGCCCTTGAGCCAAATGAAACATTTCAAAAAAATGTTACACCAAGTTTCAACCCCTTATCTGCTATGTGGGTGTAGTAAGAGGAAAAATCGAAATTCCGACTTTTGGTCTATTTATCCTATTTAATTTCGTACAAAAATTCTGGAAAAATTCTGAAACATTCAGGTCCATATAGCGCATATTATAGAATTTTTTCAGATTTTTTCATCGTAAACTGTAGTTGTACAAAATAAAAAACTGCAAAAAATCGAAAGAAATGCGATTTTTTATTGAAGATATCGGAACAGTACTTTTATATTATTGTGGTAATAATATATCACCATGGCAAATATTCCCTAAAATAAAACGATATTGCAACGACATCAGTGGCGAAGAGGTTAGGAGTCCTTTCCCATAATTGTTATGTGTCTTTTGGGCGCAGGTGCGCGTCCTGCTTAGTTTTTTTAATGTCCTGTTTTCATTTTTTTGTTTTGTTTGTTTTTAATAATTTTAATGTAGGTTCAAAATGTTTGAATTATCGTTATACATTTCTGCATCTACAGTGTAAAAAGAAATTGTGTTACATATATTATTATATTAAACACTATTATATATACTATTATAGACTATTTCTTTTTACCCTGTGAATATAGAAATGTGTAACGGTAATTCAAAAACATGTCGAATCTGTATTAAAATTAATACAAAAAAAAAACTTAAGGTTGAATAGTGGTGCGAGATGTTTTTTGGATATGCTATCGACTAACGTATTGGGTGTTCCATTTGGTTCAGGGGCATTTTTGAGTACTTTATTTGGCTAGACCCTTTGCAAGTTTAAAATTTTTATATTTTTAAATTTTGTCAGTTATCTATATATTTGTCATGACATTTTGCCATGTAAAAGTGCGATTTCGTTATTCCAAGAATTTGAAATGAAGAAATACATAATCTGTATAATGATAGAGGGTGCTACAGTGTTCAATTTTGCAAGTTCGCTTTTAAAACTTTGTAAAGAACGAAAGCATATAAAAATGTACTTTTAATAAAATTTTAAAAACAAGCTTCCAAAATCTGATTCTATAGTATTCTTTATAATTACATCAAGAATAACATAAAAAAGAAAGAATAACAAAATGTTGCTTTTCCATCTGAAAAAGAAAGAAAGCAGTAGTGATATCAGATGGTGACAAAATTCGAATGTGTATGGGAATTATCATTTCATATTTAAAAATAAACCAGTGCATACAACAAATAAAATTTAATTATTTAAAATATATCCATGTACAGCGATAATCAACAAGAAAATTTATTAAAATATTTTGTAAGGAAATAAAATTGAACAGATACAAAAGCAAACATTAAATTAATATCTGCACTGCAATGTAAAAATAATTTATAAATATAAAAACGGAATCTTCTCTATCAACGAAGCATTGATAAAGTAGTTAAAATTTTATATGAACCATTTTGTTAGGCACAAGAATACTCTCTCGTCCCTCCATTCTACCCTATACCCTTTCTGAATGACGAAGTCGTCACGAAACTGACTTGTTACTCTTTTGGCAGAAGCATAAATCCTTGGTTCATTGGAACTTAATTTAGGAATAGATTCCAGTGAACTCTGATTGTTCTGCTTAGGATGTTGTGACAACTCAGCTAACGAAGAATCTGGGGCAGTAAATAAAGGTGCATTAAGATTAGAGGTTATGTATGTTGGTTTTAACCTGTCAATCGAATCATTAACAACCCAATCATCTGTATACATAGAGAAATACTTAATGCCATACGGTCGAGCTGTAACCAAAAAGGGACTTTAGTAGAGTGGTTTTAACGGACGTTTCATAGTATTTTCACGTACCAAGGCATGTGGACAGTTCTGTAAGCTTAATGAATGGAAAAACGAGGTTTAATGTGGTGTTAAGTGGGACTGGGATGTTATTTCTGTGTATGTTCACGGAATCTCTTAGGAAAAACATCTAAGTCTGTGTGATGGAATTCTACTGTTTAGAAAGGTATACCTGTTTAGAAAGGTATATATTAAATTATTTGAAAGATGCCAATATTAAAACGTCCCATTTGTTTACTGATGGAGAGTGTTAACCTGTTTTTTGCATCATGTCAAATTGATCAAGGTTTTGAAAAAATGCTGCCTTTATTTGTAGTGAGTATTCTAGGACTGTCTGACTGACAGATACAATTTCTATAGAAAGTAGTAGCAACTAAATGTGCAGTGATTTCTTTTAATAAAATTATTTCTCATCAGCAGGAATATTTGTCAATCATAATGAGAATATATATAAAATTTCTTGATGAAGGAAGAAGAGGAACCAGATCTATGTGTACATGGAAAAATCATTTATGAAGAATATGAAGCTGATGTGACAAACAGATCCTGATATGACTAATAATATCTTTCTTCATATATAGACGAACAAACTTTTTGATGATCAGCTGAGAAGTTGCTTTAGCATCAGAATGAGATAAGCAGTCTTCATATTGAAGATTGTTGAACAAAATTTAGCAGAAATATAAGGTCTAGCAATGCTTATGGTATTTTATACTAGCATAACACAGAATATAGTAATATAATATAATAATGATAGTAAATGAAAATGCAAAAAACTGCTCTACCAAATCCAATTGACACTATTGACAAGGTGAAACTTTCTTAGAATGTTTGGTGAAAGTATGCATTAGTGATTTATGGTGGCTGAACATTATGAAATAACGATTTTCTAAATAATTCCAAAAATGCCTGATTGCATAAAAAATTACCAATAATTTGTGATTGTAGGTGTTATAGTGAAGTTCTGACTTGTGGAGTTTACAGGAATAAAACTCTAAAGGATGCCAGTAATAATCATTGAATCGCTTAAAAACTGCTATAGTGGACTATTGGAGGTATCAGTATGTAACTAAAGAGAAACTTTAGTTAGGTTAGATTAGGAGAAACTTTAGTTACATACTAGAAGAAGAACTAAAGAGAAAAGATGAACAACTATTGACAGGAATCTTGGAACTATTGAATGAGAATCTTGTTACTTCTACTTTTTGCTAAGAATGTGAGCAGCATCTTTAATAAAATGATGATAAAATATAGACTGCAAGAAAACAATACAGTTCCGCTACTATGGATGGTTTTTACCTTGTCACATAATGGTGTTGTTCTAGAGGCGTTTACTTAGTAACCACAGTAGGTGACTTCTGTCTTATCGAAATGACTTTCTGCAACAATAATGGTTTTTCCAAAATCTTTCCAATCTTGAAGTAAATTGCAAAGATATTTCTTTTAGATGCCACAAGATTATTATCTAAATAAACATGTACAAAACTAAGTGCAAAGATTATAAATCCCTGAAAGGTGTAAGCAGCATTCTGAAGTCTAAATAGTATGTCAACTAATTCCTAGAGTCCAAATCTCGTTATTACAGCAAATTTTTAAATGTTTTCTTCTGCACCCAAAAAGGTCTAGTCGAATAAGGTGGTCAAACGCCCTTGAACCAAATGAAACAGCCAATATTTAAATTCGATAGCATATCCAAAAAAAATCTCACACCAAGTTTCAACCTCCTATTTCATTTGGGAGGGTCGTGAAAAGGAAAATTTCGTACAAGAATTTTGAAAAAATCTGAAACATTGGGGTCCAAATAACACATATTATAGATTTATTTCAGATTTTTTGACTACCAACTGTAGTTGTAAAAAATGAAAAATCGAAAAAATCCAATTTTTGTATTGAGGATTTAGAAGCACTACTTTTATGGTGGTAATAAAATATTAGCATATCTATTCCCTAATTTTTTCAGATTTTTCGGTAAGGTGCGCCATAGTTAAAAAAAATAAAAAATCGATTCTTTGTGGAAAACAGTATTTTCTGTTCCGAATTTGCATGTTTTCTTTTTCAGTATATTTATTAAATAGTTTTAAATAGATTCACATTCATAATTGATATAAATGATACATTAGTTTAAAGAAATAAAATTCATTTATTAATTAATCTTGTACCACGATTCGTTATATTTAGTAATTTCAAAATAGGTTTAAAGTGTTTTTACGCTACTGGTATTCATTTGTGTACCCTCAGAATTCAAACAAAATTTATTGGATCTCCAGTAGTTGAGAATTTTTTTCGATTTTTTGAATGTCATTAAATAGGAATCATAGGCAAAAAACTAGATTTTTTATTTTTCCCTTTGTACACAGAACAGAACGCGAGGATTTCTAAAGGGAGTTTACGACAGTTATTCTACGAAAAGCTGTTTTTAAGTTATTTAGAATATAATTTTCGTTTCGTCCTCAATAGCTCCGCTTATGTCATAAACTCGACTATTCTCGAATTTAACGATCGGTAAAGCCTAATAGGACTTTGGCCTTTTCTGGTTTACTTGGAGGAAAAATTCAGGCGTTGTCTAATTTTAGGAATTCTTACGCATGTATTGATGTCATCCCATCCTTTCCAAATGAAGGCGCGTTAAGGTCGCAAGAGAGGGTGGGTATTACTATCCAAGGGACCCATTGATTGGAAAATTTATCCGCATACTGCCGAGTTTTCGTAAATGTCCGAACAATAAGGAATCGTCTGTCATCGCCAATCAATCTTTTCGCAACTATACATTTTTTCGTATATCAACTATACGAATAATAAGTGCCCAATATATGATCATCTTATTCGGCTAAAGTCTTTATCGGGAGGTTAATTTAATTTTGTGTACAACACTATCGTCAATTGTCACTATTGACGATGATCGTAGTTTTCCGATTAGCAGCTATGTAATAGTTGACAGAACCGATATTTTCTGACAGAACTACCGAATTTTCAATGGTAGCAGCATTTATGATGGAAATCCTTGTTAGCGTTATCATTTGTAAAAGAAGGTCCTCTTGAATTTAAATGGCATCGATATATCCACAAAACTTTATTCCTATTTGTGCTGCAATGAATACTAACAGTAAAACTTTCTAACAAATGTCTTAAATGTCTTAACTCTGCTGCAGAATTTTATCTGCCTGAAGTGCTAACCGACAGCTAAGTTGAATTACTAATCAACCAAAATTACATGGACATTTGAAAGCATTGGATCCCAAAGTACACTTCTAAGAACGGAATTGTTGCATTGATCTGAAGACAAATATTTCATGCGTTGAAAAAACTGATGATTTTTCGTTACGAAGTTGTACGAAGTATGAAGGAATTGTTGAAGTTCTAATTCATTAATTTTAGTAAAAATTCTCGTGCTTCCTTTCTTCAGGCTTTCATATCTTTCATGTTCCTACGTTGATTATTACATACTCGAAATGACAGAAAATTGTTATTGTCACTTGTTACAAAGATGCAAGACAACAGGCTCGTATATTTTAAAACAAAAATAATTTTTTCATTGAATACAAAAGACATTAAATCTAATAACTAGTAAATAAATTAATCTGTGCCTGCTTTAAATTGATAAAAAAATTATAAACAATAATAATGAGACTTATCCATTCTTTAAAAAATAATTCTACTTCATTGTAAATGGGCCCGCGTGAATGGAACGTTCTACGGATCTTAACCTTTTGAAAAAAATAATATACACTGCATAATAGTTGATGTCACAGTTAGATTACTGAACTTGCTTTACTTTACTGTCACTTTAAATTGTTCGTTGTAATATTTTGTTGCCACTTTTGAATAATCTCCTAATGTAATAACAATAACTAGCAACCCATTTTTTAAATATAATTAATTTTTTATTAAAGATATAATCCCCATTATCAATTAATCTTTTTAGATTGTTACCTATGCGTGCGCTTACAAAATTTTGCGATTTTAAAAATTTTGTGACAATATTTTCAATCACTTACTGCGTTACCTATGGCACGTTGTTGTTCAGGTTATAGGTTACCAATCAGCAAAATTTAAAAGGCTATGACTCTATCTCGGCGAGTTCTATATGTGTGCAAAGTATCAAGTTTCTACCTTTTACCCTTATCGAGATTTAAAGTAGCAACGGACAGACATAGCGTATTATATACATACATATACGCTATGTCTACCTATGCTATACAGGTAAATCCCTGTATTTATATCACAACATGATGTCTCCTTCACCGGAGTCGTACTATCTTCAGCCTTTGGTCTTGATACTAGATTTTTAGGCCGCATTTTCTCATGCATAACCTTTGCATAAGTCTTTGGTATCGAAAAAATCCTTCTCCTTACTTAAGTTACATGTCGCCATCCATCTACTAAAACATTCTCTTTCTCTATCGTACTTCTCACATTCCCACAACACATGATCGAAATCCTCTATCCTATCGCATACTTTACAATATGCACAATCCACCATGTACTTTCTGAACAATGACCATTTCAAATTATAATTGTTGCGATTTTAGGTTTTGGGTTTTCACCGTATATAGAAGGAACAACAAAAATATGTATATATAACTTTAATATATATATAGATAAACAAAATGAACCTTCTTCATTCAAAATGAACAATTATATTGAACGAAATCAAACGCGGATTGAACTGGGTGTATTTACTTACACGCGTGCTGCACGACGCTTCTTCCACGAGGCTTATAGCGAGTCTTTCTCTGGCAACACGCGCGCAGGAAGTAAACAAAAGACTAACGAAACGAGCGGGAAATATACAAAAAGAAACAAATCACGCATTTTTAACACTCCCACTCGTGATTTACAAATTAAAAAAATAATGATTGTAGCTCTTATAACAATAAACTTAACGCAATCTAGCTCATACTAATACGCTCGACGTTTGCTTCGAATTTAACTTTACTTAACGGTTTTGTAAACATGTCCGCTAATTGATTCTCACTTGAAACCGGGCATATCTCCACGAGTTGGTTTTTACACGCTTCTTTAATAAAGTTAAACTTTACATCTATATGCTTAGTTCTATTGTAAAAACCGTGTGAACTGATTCTGCGGATTGCACTTTGGTTGTCTACTTTAATTTGAGTTGCTTCGTTTAATGTTTTTCCTATACTATTGAGCAATTGTCTGAGCCACATTGCTTCTTTGGTTGCTTCACAGTCTGCATCTCGTGCGAAATCGGCATCCGCGTATCCAGTCAAATTTAATTCTTCGTGATTATTTAAACCGTACTTTATGCCTTTATCAGGTTGACCTGATTATGCGTTTTACTGCTCCAATATGACTTCTTTTTGGTTTCTCCATATACCGACTTACTTCTCCGACTGCACACATAATGTCTGGTCTTGTCGCAATGGCTGCAAATATTAGCGATCCAACCGCTGCTCGATATGGAAATGTACAATTTTCTTCTCCATCTATTTTACTTAAAACTACATTTGGATCAGCTGGTATTGACGTGGGATAAGCGTCCTGCATCCTGAAACGCTTAATTACCTTTTTGATATATTCTTCTTGATTTAGAAGGATTTGCTTATTTTTCCTGTCTCGAGTAATTTGTATACCAACATAATAATTATTGTTATCTGTAGACATTTCAAACTCATTAGCCAAATGGTTTAACACAATATCTATTGACTTTCTTGTAACTGACAATAACAGACCATCGTCAACATGTAATAACAAATATATCTTGTCATTATTAATTAACCCTATAAATACACATGGGTCGACTGAACTCTGTCCAAATTTATAAGTTTTAAGAAAAGAGGTAACCCTTTCATTCCAATCACGAGGAGACTGTTTCAAACCATATAAACTCTTCTTCAACAAGCAAACCACAGATTTGCTTTTAACCTCAAGACCTTCAGGCAATTCCACATATGTGGTCTCGTCCAAACTACCGTACAAAAAGGCTGTCTTGATATCAAACTGAGCTATTTCCAAGTCTTCAACTGCCGCCATCGCCAACATAATACGTATGGTATCATACCTTATCACAGGGGCAAATGTCTCTTTATAATCTATCCCTTTAACCTGTGAGTATCCCTTTGCCACTAGTTTGGCTTTGTACCTCGGTTTTATTTCTGGAACTGTTTTGACTTTGAATACCCATTTACAACCTATTGGCTTAATATCCTCTGTTGCTTCCACCAGTTCCCAGGTCTCATTTTTGATTAGAGAATCCAGTTCTTCTTTGATAGCCTGTCTCCATTCGTTTTGTTCCTTTGATTCGATAGCTTCTTCGTATGCTATTGGTTCTGTGGCGGTTTCACTCCCACGCTCATCGCCACTAGACGGCGCATAAGACCGAGACTAGACTTTCTCGCTAGTACTCAATGAGCCTTCCTATTCATACATATAGTTCCTGTCCATCCCTTCCATACATCCCCGCGTTTAAGGCAAGGGCCTGCTAGGATGCCTTAGTGTGGCGAGTCCACTAGCAGGTCCCGGACGAAACGCTCTCTCCCCCTCTCCTTCATTTTTCCTAGCTCTCCCACTCCGCTAGATGAACCGCCAAAGTTCTTCTATTGTCTTAGCATATGCTGCAAAATACTCATCAAAATTTAACCGTTGTGTAGGTTTTGGATTACTTCGTAGATTGTACTTTCTTTCTTCTCTGACTGGGCTCTCTGTGGTTTCTTCTCTTCTTTCAGTGCTGTAGATTTCTTCGTTTTCTTCGCTAATAATTATATTATTATTTTGTTTTTCAATATCTACGTAGTTTATTATCCTTTCATCAAATCTGACATCACAGCTTATAACAGTCTTTCTTTTTTCAGGATCGTACAGTCTGTAATTTTTGGACGTTGGTTCATAATCAACCAGGTACATTTTCTTGACTTTTGCTTCCCACTTACTCCTAAACTGCTTTGGTACATGGACAAATGCTTCACACCCAAAAATCCTTACGTGGCCAAGGTCTGGTTTATACCCAAACCATTTTTCAAATGGAGTACTGTTTGGACTTTGTGTATTGGGTGTTCTGTTCAGTATGTAAACTGCTGTTCTACAGCTTCACTAAATACTTTGGCAGCTTACTAGCAAGCAGCATGGTGCGAACACTATCGACTATAGTCCTATTTTCTCTTTCTGCTCGTCCATTCTGCTCTGGGTTGTACGGTGCTGTCGTCTCGTGTATAATTCCATTTTTGTTCATACACCTCTGCATTTCGTGATTTACATACTCCTTTCCATTGTCAGATTTACTCGCTTGACCTTATTTTCGGTTACATTACCTATTAACTCAATTAATATTTCTAATTTACTAGCTACTTCAGTGTTATGTGTTAGGAAATAAACATACCTAAAACTTGTCGCTTCATCTTTAAATGTCAGGAAGTATTTATAACCTCCCACTGATTCTGTGTCCATTGCACCACATAGGTCTGCGCGCAGGAAGTAAACAAAAGACTAACGAAACGAGCGGGAAATATACAAAAAGAAACAAATCATGCATTTTTAACAATAATGATCTGTCCTCGCTCTGTTTATCATACATACTGTTGTCCTATCCATCTCACCCACATTCCTAAACCATGGGAAGTCTTTGCCCACATTATTCCATTCTGCCACAAAATATTTCCTACTCTTAAACTCCCCCTTCCTCAAATGTTTTTCATTTGACCTGTTCCATCCTCTGTCCCTCACCACCCTCTTAAAGTCTTTTAATGTAAACTTGACCCAAAAGTCCGCCTCTCCCCTTGTAGCCTCTTTTGCCGCTCTATCCGCTCTCTCATTTCCTTCAATCCCCACATGAGCAGGGATCCAAGCTACTCCTATTCTTCCTCCCCCTTCCTCCTCCAAAGATGCCTTATAGTTTCTTATTTTAATCCTGTTTCTAATTCTGTCAATAACATCACCCCGGTCTTGTCCTCTATTATCCACAGCCAATTTTCTAATTGTACTCAAAGAGTCAGACAATATCATAACATCCCTTTCTTCGAACCTCTCAATTGCTAACTCTACCGCTCTACCTATTGCAATCATCTCTATTGTATAGACTGAGCATTGGTCTGGTGCCGTGAAAGTCTCTTCCTCCCACTCACCTCCTATTCCCCTTACTATCACAGCTCCCCCTCCACTCTTTCTACACTCCATCCTAGACCCATCCGTATAAATTTCTATAATTCCGTCTGTTTTCCGAAACATCTTCAATTTCATCTCCCCTAATAACGCCGTTTCTGGGATTCCTAGCTGAACATAACTACCTCCCATCTCCACTTCTAACCATCTCTCTAATCTATATCCCCTCCATTCTCCACTCTCCACTGTCCTCTCCTTCTTACTCATCCCGATCTTAACCTCCTCAAATCTTTTCCAAGCATCAATCAGAAAATCCCTTCCTTTTTCCAACTCTTCCGGCACGCAGTTCCTTATTCTGTCATTTATTGACTTCATAACTTCCTCGTCCTTAGCCCAGTGCTTCCTTGCCACATACCATTCCGACAAAACCTCAACCCTTGTTTCCAAGTCCATTATTCCTGCCTCAACCTCCATAACATTAATCGGCGTTGACATGCGGTAACCCAGGGCTATTCTTACGCCTGCATTATGTATTTTCTGTATCTTATCCTTATTTTTGTTGTTGTTCAGGTAGAACTGGGCTCCGTACTCAATAACTGACCTTATCAATGCTTTGAAGATCTTCAGAATGGTCTCTGGACCCGTTCCCCTTCTCATTCCTCCAACACATTTCAATATATTCATTCTCCTCTTAAGCCTCTCCACCACATACTCCGTATGTTTCCTGAAGTCCAGGAATGTGGCAATCCATACCCCCAGAAACTTTGCAGCTTCCACCTCTCTTATTAAATCCTCTCCGATTTTAA